>CM067175.1:61298277-61485777 GCA_034093135.1 Erigeron breviscapus | reverse complement strand
GATATACTTTTAAACAAGAGAATGTTTGTTAATTCAGCGTTTGAAGGTTCAACGCAAGCACATTAAAATAACACATTCGTTTCAACATGACAATTGGTGGCCCGCAACGCGGGGCCGGGAATTTGCTAGTTATTATTATTAATAAGAGTTTTTATACAAACAGATTAACCTTTGGCCCAACATAGATTATTATTATTTATAATATTGAGTTCATATATTTTTGTTGCCATTAAACATCGAATGTTTATAAGTTAGCCTTTATTTAATTATTTATAGTTATCTAGCTAACTTTTATTTATAGTTAAAGTTAATATTAATAAAATAATCTCATTTATTTATGACATCGACAAAATTCAATTAAGAGAAATCGAGAATTATGATTGGTCAATTAGTGGTTAGGTCAGTTGTATTTTAGTATATATAAAGATAAAGATAAAGAAGATAAAGATAAAGATGTGTGTATGTATTTTATATATAGCATGAATGAAAAATCACTAGCAATGTAAAATTTTATAGAAAATCACTCATATATACTAACATATTTAGATTAATTCTTTATAGAAAATTATATATTTAGATAAAAATATCAAAATTTATCTAAAATAAATCTTTATGTAACAATTTTAATTAGTTTTCTTAATTTATGTTTCTGAATTTATTATGTAAATAAATTTACTGGTATATTTGTAAAGTCCATTTTCATTTTTTGGCTTGCGATGTAAGCAAAACTGAATTTTGATAAATTGACCATACTCGTTGATTAGTTGATAGATTTTTATTATAATTATCTTTAATTAATACTCGTAATAGGGGAGAGTTTTTTTTCAACCCTTTTGCAACCTTTGCAGTTAAAGTTTCGAGATGAATCTAGATTGTGTAATTGTTGTATTTCTGGATTGTTGTAATTGATCACTAGCACCTTGCTAGTCGACTTTATTATTTAATATAATTCTATTTCTGTTAAAAAAAATATAACAAGACTAGGATTATCATATAATAAGCATCCAAGTTTGGCTGAAAACTTTGGATACGAATAAATAAAATATTATTGAGTTTCTTATACCTTAATCAATATGAAAATTGAATTCAACACATAAAATAAAATATATATTATATATTTAGCCTTGAATCTTTGTGACTCGTCGTCTCTTATAAGAATCAAGGAATAAAACACAATTTCCTTTTCTTTTTTGCTTTTCCAGTACTGGCTAAGATACTTTGCCCTAGCTTCTACATGATTTTCTTTTTATCTGCATGTAACACGAGATTACTTTGCTTTTGCTTTTATTTATTTTCATATTTCTGTTTTCTTTCTTCTATAGTTGTTTTAGAAGAAGACTTTTATTGGTTTTTCATAGCTATCTGGTTTTTGCATGTACAACTATAAATCGATAGATATATGATGTATAATTAAACGAAGGAAAAATGATATGAACTGCAGCAGTACAATACTGCTACGTCACATCCCTTTAAATTTTCTCCTTGTGATAAAATAAATAATTAACCCCCCTGAATTATAGTTTCATTTTTATACTTTTCTAGTTGTTCCGAAGTCTTATAAGTTGAATCAATCAAATTTGAATTTTCTCTTTGTGATAAAATAATTAATCAACCCCATTGAATGTAAAGGCTGAAGTTCGGATCTTCCAAACATGATTTTCTCTTAAACGAAATATTGTAACCTACTAGCAATGACACAGTTAAGTCTATTGATGGTTTTCTGTATAACAATACGATAGCTAACAAAATTGATTATGTGATATTCATTGCAAATATTAGCCTTAAGCCCATAAATTTATATCTACATGCACTGAGTCAGTTTCATGGTTTTCAGATGCCCTATATAATAGATAAATAAAAAATAAATCCTTTATATAGTAACTTAAATAATAATTAAAGAGCAAAATTTAAAGAGACTTCTAATTTTTAAGTAAAGATAAACCCTTTATATAAATAACTTAAATAATTAAAAAGCAAAAATCAAAGACACTTCTAATTTTTAAGTACGATAATAGCTGTTGGACTTGAGTAAAGTAAAACACGTCGGCATATTTTTTATTATTATTACAAGGATTAACATGTCGGCATTTTTTTATTATTTTTACAAGGATTTTTTTTTTCTTTTTCAAAACATTCTATTGACTACCACTCATAAATTACATGTATGTCTGGGATGAACTTAAGACTCTCGAAAAACTTTCTATTAATCTATCCTCACAATGTGGGAAATGAGACTCGAATCCAAACGGATCATCTCAAGGTCAAAGACCTTAACAATGGGTCACCAACCTTGTTGGCATTATTGATTTAGGAAAATGATAAATGAAGCCATTATGGTTTCACTTAACGTGCATAAAAAAATTATAACTCTTCATATCAAAACTAAAACTCACCCTGAATTTTATGGAAAGTGTACAACTATTAATGCATTTTAACGGAAGCCATTAGGCTTCGTTTAATAAAACCCATTAATTTATTATTGTCTGATTGGTTTAGAGTTTAAAAAATAGAGAGTAAAAGTTAGATAAATAAGAGAATACTTAATTAAAACGTACAAAAACATACTTTGAATATTGAAAGGAAAACTAATACAGTAAGACCCTGTTCTTTTCTTACTTAATAGATTTAATAATTAAGAACTTAATGCATTCAGTCAAATTTTATGTTTTTCGTTTACTTAATAAACAAAAATAATCGTCAATTACCTATTGTTTACTTAATACATATAGACATTATTTATACATTCAGTTACTTAATACATTCAACACTTAATGACTAAAAAAGACGAGACCGAGCACTTTTAGATGAGCCAAATAAATATAAAAAATACCAATGTAGAGAGCTCATAAAAAATGGGCCAATGCAATAACATTTATTGCAGTTTATTTGCACATGATATTCACCGGCCTTGCGATGAATACAAGATCTTATCATTAAGATAAAACCTATAAGTGGTATCCCAATTCTCATAAGAAGGTGGGTTTTGGGCTTGAAGAGACCAGGTTCGATCCTGAGGGAGCAAGGTTTACTCCTCTTAATCGTCGTGCCGTTTGACGGATTAATAGGAGGTTTTCCTCTCTCCATGGTTCCCTGAAAATTCAAATGACATTCTGCCCGAAGTACGTAGGAACCGATAAGTAGGACGAACAAGCTCTGACCATTCAAACATTAAAAAAAATACAAGATTTTACTAAATTTTAATGGTTTGATTGCTGGTTTCTCTACAACTATATAATAGAGAAAAAGAAAAATTGATCGTATGCGCACCTCGAACCACATTTCACATGTTCATTCTTTACCACTTTTAAAAAATACCCACAAGATTAGTGCGTGGAAAAAAATCTATAGAATGAAACTTGAACTCAAACAACAACTTAATCACTTTTTATTGGTTTGTTTCGTTACTTTGAAGACGCCAGTCGCCCTCGCTTTTACCCTTTTTCTTTATGTAGTAAAACATATGCTCTTAGCTTCTATATATTCACTTCAAATCTGTGTCTACTCCTTTGCACCACTTTATTTTTACCCAATGGAGGCATAATAATCAAAGCACACAACGTACATTATCTTTATGCAAATATAGTAACCGCAGCAGCCACCTTCATTTTCAGGTACTAAACTTTCCCACAATACTTGCCATTTTCTGTAGTCTAATATACTAACTTCAAAGCTTTATCACATACCATGCTAGGAGGCAAAGTGAGGTTAAGTTATTTGATAGAGATTCTTGTCTATTAACACTTAAGTTTAAAGATCAATTTTTGACACAAAAGTATTTATCATTTTCAGGAATAATGTAAGGTATTGTAAGAAATCTGCCGTTCAAAAAGAGAAAAAAAAAACCATGCTAGTACATCATACTACATTGTGCATAAAGTAGTCCGGGCTACGAGTTTGCTAAATTGATGTAGTGTAATTATTTTTAGAAATGATGTATTCTTTATTGGTGCTACGAGTCAAATTAATATGATATACTGGTCAATTAACTAACTCTAAACTTTTAAAACAAAAAAATTGGTACATTACAATTTTAGTCCCTGAAGTTGGTAATTTTTGCATTTTTATGCATTAAACTCAAAAATAGCAAAGAACGCCTCAAACTATCCCTTTTTTTCATTTTTGGTTACCGCGTCCAATTTCGTTAGTTTTTTTCCATTGACTTTTCCACGTTCGTTAGTTTTTTTTCACTTTTTGTCTTTCCCATTGATTTAATGATTAAAAGTGATAATCGGTCCAACTTCAAAGACGAAAAGTGTGATTTACCTAATTTTTTCTATATAAAAAGAGTATCAAATATGATACTTGCGTATACATTTTGTATCATCATCATCATCATTTTATCAACATCAACCTCATACTAGATCTTCTAATAACAAAAAAAATCAACATAATTTTTCTATACCATTCAAACACAATTATTATAAAAAATCTAACTACTTTATTGTAACAATTATTTTATCTAGTCAAAACTTAAAAATATTATCACCAGGAACAAATATTTAGACTTTTCAAAATTATCAAGAACAAATCAAAACTAAAAAATAATCTTCAAAATATTTTTAATAAGAAAAACTAAAATAAAAAACAAATGATTAACTAAAATTTATGTTACGGGTCACTCTAAACTCCGGTATCGCGACTATAATACACAGTTACCATTAGATTGTTGCCCATTAAACATAAAAGATAAATGATCTCCGAATTTCAACTTTTCTAGGTTCCACCAGAGCATATATAACTTATCGACAAATACAAATATAAGATAAATGATCTTATTATAGAAAATAAGATGTAAGATATCAAATTAGTAGTTATTACTTAATTATTAACTTATAATGTCAAGCTATTGTACAATATGAAAAGTAAGAGGTTCAAACTTCAAACACAAAATATAAAAAATACAGTAAAAGAGTTAAAAGAGTTTACTTAATCACCTATTGTTAATTGTGATTTGTTAAAGAATCGAATTATACTCTCACAGTTTCATTTTCTCTTTGATTTTGAGCTTGCCAATTCGATCCATAACTTGAGAAAGGTAGGTAGATAAGATTTTGGTATGTAAATATAGTTAGGTTAATTTTAATTACTCTACCGATTAATATATAGTATATGCCTGTACTAGATTTTAGACCCGTGTCCAACACTGGACACGGGGTTTACAATATTATCAATATTAGATTTTCATACATTTAAGTCATAAAAGCTTATAATTTTGAAGATATACGGTTTCAAGTGTTATATTTTGCAAGTTGTAGTACAATAATCATAGGTTCGTCACTGTCATTATTAGCCGAGACATATTGATGGAATTGTTTGTCGTAGTCATTCCACAAGGCACATGCTATAATAATTTCTCTATTATAGAATATTTTGAAACCAGTTGTACTCATAATGTGATATTATTATGAAAGATAATTAAGAATTAAAATATAAACATACTTGTGATCCTGTACTTGCATTCAAGTATATGTAATTGATCATGATGCCCGCCCATAACACGCATAGGTTTATTTTTAATCACCTGTCCTATGATAATTAGATAACGATTAGGATAGTTTTTATATTCTTTGATAACAATTAGGACTCTTGATTTGAGTGACAACTGTAAAAAAGGAGAAAATTATGTACCTTTTTTATTGAGAGATAGAATGAATCTTGAATGGAGTTCATATTGATTTGGATTTAGTATTCAAATAACTCTCTGTTGTAAATCGTGTTTTGTTCTGTGATCGTCTCATGTTCTGTGATTCCTATTGTGTTTAGGATAATGATGTTGTATATCGTCATCTATTATTATGTTTGGGATATGTATCTAGAGTTCAAATTGTGTTTATATTAAATATTAAACTAAATATTAATATTTATAATTTATAAAAATCTAATCTAATATTTGTTAATAAGTCATTAGGTTTTGAAATAAATTTTTGTAGACAATATTTCATATGTTGAAATTTTTTTAATTAATTAAATGATTGAATTTTAAAAAATTCTCTCAAGTTGATGGCTAAAAATAAATATAAATTAAGTATTAGGGCTAAAAAGTGTAAATTATTGATGGAAAACAAAAAAGTGTAAATTAATGAGACTTTTTCTACAAATTAATATAAATACTAATATAATAATATATTTGGATAATGATTATTAGGATTTTTAATTTGTAGTTAATCTAAATGATGACATAAGCGAGAATCAATTTGATGAAATTGAGCGATTTGATTGGTTAATAAGTCATTAGTTCAACTGTCTTACTGTCTTATAGTATATATTAAGATTAAGATTAAGATATGTATGACTGTATAGTGTATATCACTTTATAATTTTTTTATTGGGCTTTTTATATCTTTTGAATGGGCTTTAACTAATGGCTCATACTTTTTTTAGCACAGGGTGTTCCTTTGTTTTGGACAGGGTGTGCACTCTTAGTAATTACCCTATATATTTGTTTAAATACTAAAAATTTAGCACTAATATGTATATTCGGAGGGTATGCAAGTGCATACCCTCAATTCATAGTATGTCCGCCCCTGGTGGCGGAGATGTGCGGCGGTGGCGGTGGTAATGACGTGTGATGAATGTAAATTAATTGATGTAAGAGGGGTTAATATGGTTATTTAAGGGTTGGAGGATCTATGTTGTAATTTATTTCATTAAGGGTATTATAGGTAAATAGGTGAAGATGTTTAATAAAGAAGAGGAGTAATATGGTCGTTTCAAAGTCTTAATTACTTAAAGAGAGAGGAGGTAGTTTGCTTTATAGACTAGTATAGATATGATTTAGGGCGTCTAATTAATAATATATAGGGGAAGGGTTAATGTGAGAACCAAGGTTAGGGTGAGAACCGTGAGAAGCATTATTTTTCCTTCCTTTTTCCCCTTTTGTGTGGTTTTTTATTATTTTTTTTTATTGTTTTTTTAATTTTTTATTTTTTTAACAAAAACCATTCCAAAAAAAATAATTTTTTTAAAAAAAAAAATCATATGGGTTACGTGTTGAAAACGTATGGATACGATACGGGGTTGCTCTTATCCGTTCTAAAGGGGTTGTCACCGGACGCATATGAGAATGGTATGGATTTGATAGGCGGTGATCCAAGAGATGGTGGCGGTTGGATACGGTACGGGCGTAGCCCTTAACTCTAAGGGCGAACTCTAAGAGCTTCGCCCTTAGAGTAGTTCTCACGGTTCCCATATGCGTCCGATGGGCGGTTGGATACGGTACATCCAAATGATTTTTTAGTGGTTCTCATGGTTCTCACAATTATTTTATTTCTCACTAGATCTTCACATATAGAATAATGTAATTGATTTTCAATTGATTTTCAAGATGTTTGACAATTGCTTGCAAGTGATTCTAGGGAGGTTTTGGTATGGAACCGTAAACGGACTAAAACCAAAAACAACCGAAAGTTAAAAATGAATACCTTACCAATTACATGAGTATGGTATCGGTTCCGTACACGTTTCGGTATATCGATTTTATCCCTATTTAGTACCTATTTGCTCGTTGCTCCTCCATAGAGTTGGATATTATATGGGGTCCCTATTTAGATTGAGCTTCATGAAATGGAAAGATTATATAAATACTCAATGGTTCGATTAATACTGTATTATTTTTAGGACTCTTAACCCTTATCATGATTAGTATTTTGCAGAAAAAAGTTTAAAAAGCAAAAATGATATGGCGAATGCTGGTGGAAATTCCAGTCCCTCAAGAATGGAAAGAGTTATGGAATAAATGGGATCTCAGAGGCTTCATCATCTTAAGTCTTTCCTTGCAAACTTTTCTTATATTCATTGCTCCTTTGAGAAATAGAATTAGAAGCAAATGGGTAATGGTGCCATTATGGTCTGCCTACTTGCTAGCTGACTGGGCAGCTAACTTCGCGGTTGGGCTTATTTCCAACAGCCAAACTAACCCACCAAGTGGCGACTCTCGCAAAAAGGTTAGAATCGCTGTTGAAGAGGACCTTCTTGCCTTCTGGGCACCATTTCTTTTGGTGCACCTTGGTGGTCCGGACACCATTACTGCTTTTGCATTGGAAGATAATGAGTTGTGGCTTCGCCATCTTCTCGGTCTTGTTTTCCAATGTGTAGCCGCGGTTTATGTGTTTGTTCAGTCTCTGCCAAAAAACCGACTATGGATTCCTACAATGTTGATGTTTATAACAGGAACCATCAAATATGCTGAGAGAACGAGGTCGCTTTATCTTGCAAGTGCCAATAGATTCAAAGATTCGTTGCTTGAAGAACCTGACCCAGGCCCAAATTATGCAAAACTAATGGATGAATACAAATCCAAAAAGGATGCAAAACTGCCAACTAGAATTCAATTGGTTGATGAGCCAACAGATAGAGCCGCTAAATCAGCCAATAAGGCTAAAAAAGGGAGGTTAACAGAGTTGGAGGTGGTTCAGTATGGCTATATGTTCTTTAACAAATTCAAAGGGCTTATTGTTGACATGATTTTCAGCCGTAAGGAACGAAATCAGAGTCGAGATTTCTTCTTGAATCGGAATGCAGAAGATGCTTTTAAAGTGGTTGAGGTTGAGCTGAATTTCATCTATGATGTTCTCTACACTAAGGTTCCAGTGCTGTTTGCTGACACGAAGTTAGGTCAAGTTGGAGCTAGATTTTGCCGGTTTTTCTCTGTTGTGACGGTTTGTTCAGCAACCGTATTGTTCATATTCAAAAACAAATCCAACTTTACTACCGCTGATGTTAGTATTACGTACGGTTTGCTCTTTGGTGCGTTGGTTCTCGATTTGGCCGCTCTAATCATGCTTCTGTTTTCGGACTGGACCATCATTTCTATCCGTGAATCACCTGATATTGAGCTCCAAGAGTCTTGGAAGACAACCTTCTACACTGCACTTCTCAAGCTAAGGACAGAAGGTATACATCGTAAGGACACATCAAAGTATGATCTCCCGAGAATTGAGGAACAATCTAGGAAAGGGTCGATGAAGTGGTTAAGACGAAGGTGGTCTGAATCTGTTTCAACTTACAATCTTATCAGCTACTGTTTGTACACACACTGGACGAAAGATTTTTGTGAAAAGTTGCCCTTTGGTAGTGACTTTTATGATAGCTTTGTCCATGTGAAACATGAAGAGTTCACCCCAAAGCTCAGAAACTTTATCTTTGCCGAGATAAAATCAAAAGCGGAACTTGGAGATGATTTGGAAACTGCAAAAGAGATTAGTTCAGCACGAGGAGATTGGGTGCTTCGAGTCGAAGAAGGGTGGAGTAGCTTACTCAAATATGTTCTAGAAGTCGACTACGATCAAAGTCTCATTCTATGGCACATTACAACCGAGTTATGCTACAACAATGAACTTTACGATGAGTACAGATTGAAAAGATGCATCAGAAACAAAGATCACCGAAAAATCTCAAAAGTCTTATCGGATTACATGTTGTATCTTCTTATAATGCAACCAACCTTGATGTCAGCAGTAGCAGGCATTGGACAAATACGGTTCCGGGATACTTGTGCTGAGGCCAGAAGGTTTTTTGAAGAAAGAGATGTTAAAAAACAAAGTCCACTTCAAGATTTTACTAAAGGAGCTTGGGACAAGAATATTGATTTAATACAAGTAAGAGCCTGTGATGAGATTCTTAAAGTATCGACAGTAGTGGAGCCGGTGACGATAAAGGGTGACCAAAGCAAATCATTGCTATTTGATAGTTGCATTTTGGCAAAAGAGTTGATGGATATAGAGCGAGAAAAAAATTTGGATAAATGGTTGATTATAAGCAAGGTATGGGTTGAGTTGTTGTGTTATGGTGCGAGTCATTCACGAGCCAATGTTCAAGCCGCGCAAGTGAGCAATGGCGGTGAGCTCATTACTATAGTTTGGTTATTGATGACTCATTTTGGTTTGGGGGAGCAATTCCAAATCAATGAGGGACAAGCAAGAGCTAAACTCATTGTTGGCAAGTAGTTTCAATAAATAGTTATAACAGGTTTGAGTTTCTATATATGTTTATGTCAATGAAATAAGCTTCCTCGTAGGGGAAAATATAGTTTAGTTTGGCCATTGGCGTATTAACCTAACTTATTTGATGATGTAAGCCTTCTTCGACGTCTTACAGAAGGAGTTTTTTTTAGTAAAATATGTTGTTTTAAAGAAGATAATAAGCTTCATTGTGCATATATTGTCTCTTCCATCTTTCATAGTGTTCATGCCATTAAGTATCTTGTAGGCGACCAATATGTTACACCCGATTTTCATTACAGTCTACAAGATACTAGACGAGTATTAATTTCATAAATACAATTCAAATTTTGTATAGCTACCTTGTAAGGACAAAAAGATGCGGTATGTGCCATTCAGCTCGGGCTCAAACTCGATTATTCTAACCTGCAGCATAACATATCATACATTAATTTCATTCAAACTGACTATAACATACTCCAACAATTTGTAAAACCGGGCACACTTGTTGTCCCACTTTGATCTCCAGATAAGAGAAAATGTGATGTCGGTTTAGGGTATCATTTAAACATCGAACATCCTCACTCGGTTTTGTTAGAGGGAAACAACAATAAGATTACTTTAATGTACAAAATAATGATTTGGGCTTGCTATTATTACATAAATGAAGGATCCATTTCTATCCATCTTTTTCAATGAAAATATCAGGTAGATAGAAGTAGTAAATATATGATGTTACCTGTTGACCAATTGATACGATTGTAAAAAATTGAGATGATGCATTTCGTCGAACATTTGGTGTGCATCAAATAGTTAGTGTTCAGAAAACAACCTTTTAGTTAAACTTGCATGCCCATCATTAGTCCATATACACCACGTAAAAACAGCTCGAGAATGCTTAAATGTGGCATGAATAGCAGGCCGAAAACCTCAATATTATGGTAGATACCAAGAAAAATAATAACAATCGGAGAAGATAGAATGAAAAATTCACCTTTATCCTTTTATGATAATGTAATACAACATTTTATACATGAACTATAATCTAATAATCCTATTTAGCAAAGGGAAGTGATATTCGTAATACCAATTTTGATTAATGTACCACAATGTACAAACTGTATAACTGACTGTACAAGCCGGTAATGCACAGTTATGATACATCCATCAAAAGAAATGGTAGTGATATCATTTCCCTTTAGCAAAACCAAAAAATACTTATGACATTGTGTTTTGTTTAAGGGAGTGATATTTTGTACCACAGCCAATGATACATTTATCACATATAAGGATTTGTACTGTATACTATAAAAATAGTACATTGTGATAAATTAATTAAAAGTAATAGTACAATTATCATTTGTCTTTGTTTAATAGATGAAAAGTTCTACGTTATCTCTGTCTTTTTTTTTTCTTTTTCCTTTTCATAATTTAACTTTTGTTTTTCTTTTCTGCGTATATATGTCGCCATTTATGGGACAATTACAAATATCCTAAATACACCTTCAAAATTACAAATATCCCAATTAAAAACTTAAATAACAAATATACCTAATATTTTCTTTTGGTATGTATTAGACAATTATACCGTTTGATTGACCTGATATCAATTTTACCAGGTAACTAGTTCCTAAAGGATCCTTCAAGTTATTTTTAACTTAGAGGAACAACTTAAGAATATCTCAACCCTTGAATTAAATCAAGGGTCAAGACCCTTGAAATTAATCTTGTGATCGAATCTCCTCCCTCCTGTTACAATACATCAATGTTTAACTATTCTCAATCACAGCCCTACATACCGAATGATGTAAGTTTTTTCGTCTTCTTCTTCTTTATTAAAGTGCTCTCAATCGTTGTTTCTAATTTTTCGTTTTCATCTTCTTTAAGAAAATGCAATTCTATTTATTTCTCCGATCAATATTGGTTTATTTGTGGCTATCGAAAGTTTGAATCATATACTTATAAGTGATGTCCATCGTCAGCTTTTAACTATGACGGTGTTTTTTTTTTTAAAGTTGTGAGACGATCAAATCGTAGAAAAATATCATTTTAATTAGATAAAATATTAACTGTACGTGATTTAGCATCTCATTCAATCTTATTAGTACTTGACATATGTTAATTAAGATTTAAGCAATGAAAAAAAACCAGTGACTTTCAGTGATTTTTCCAGCATTATTTTCATGGTATCTAATAAGGTTTGTCAATAATAATCTCAGATTTTGATTTGCATTATTGTTGAGTTATTTATTGGTCGGTTTCTAATTTTATTTATGAATTTGGAGTCTCGCTCTGATACCTTTATACATATAGACTTTAGTTGAGAGATGGATTGAATTGAAGTTTATAAATAAAAAGGTTAAGTACCTTAAAATGTAACTAACTATAACCAAATGTCTATACTAACAAACGAACTAAGATTTTGGACATTGTATGTTAACAACTTGATAAATCGTCCAAATTATGTAATATGACATACGTGGCAACCCATATGAGCCGCCACGTGCAAGTTTTTGATTGGTCGGCTCATGATTTGAACATTTTTACTAAGTTCTTAACACACAATATTCAATCTGATAGTTGGTTCCCACTATAGACATTTGATCATGGTTAATTACATTTCGGCGCACTTAACCCTAAATAAAAAGGGTATAATGGCCATTATATAAAATCTATTTGATGAAATAGATATAAATGGGTAAATGTGTATGCTTAAAAGAAAATATTGGGTATATTTGTTATATCAGTTTTTAGTTGGGAATATTTGTAATTTTGAGGGTGGATTTGGGGATATATGCAATCCCCTTATTTTATAAGTAATAGCAAGGTACCCGCACAATGCGGTGAAGGTCATGGTAGTGATGGTGTGGTGGTAGGGGTGACTGTTTGTGATGGAGCTACACCGAGTAGTGTAGATAAATGATGTAAAAGTAATTGATGTGTATGGTTGATGGAGATTTTTTTTTAAAGATAAATAATTTATAGTATAATTTAATTATTAATGTTAATAAAATAATGTAAGTGAAAATATTTTAAAGGTGTTAGTGAAAATATTACATAATTTTTCAACATTCTAAAATAACTTTTGTTTTTTTATTAGATAGTATAGAAATAATAATACTATAATCATATAGTTATTAAGTTAACATTTTTTTTTCTTCCTTGACATTGTATGTTAGAGCATTGTAGAAGAAAATCTTTTAAAAGTTTTTTATTTTGTTATATAAGTATTCCATTAACGTTTACCTATTAAAAGGTTATTACTTCAATGATAAAGTTTTTACTAATTTTTTTTTTCAAAACTAAACAAAGAAAAAGCTTTTGCTCAAGCATTTTTGCACCCAATAATATCAATCTATTAAAAAAAAAAATTCTTATCCTTTAAAAAAAACTTTTCATCAACCTTTATTGAAGATGCCCTTAAGATAGTAAGTTTTCACTTGTTTTTCTTTTTTGCTTTCTACAATGAAATATATTTTTTTAGTTTTCATTTGATATTTTTTCGTTTTACTATTAATTGTATAACTTATAACCCACGAATACATTCATTTTTTTGCTTTCTATAATTAATTGTACAAATGAATGTTATATTATGTTTGTAGGTGACAAATACTAGATTGTAGTCTCGTGTACATGGTTAAATTAAAGTATCTACTTTAAAATATCTCATATAACTATCAAGTTATGCTCGAAATTGCATCATGAAGGCTCGGTAAGCTATCGACTTATCAAGTCGAGCTAGAGCTTAGCTTAAAACATCCAAGCTTAACTCGACCCTATCAGTATAGAGTCATTTAGGGGCTCCCCAATGGTATGCATTAATCCACCAAAGACTACTAACTACAAACTCACTATTAAAAAAAATAAAATAAAAAATTTTAATAAATAAATAAATTCGGGTTTTGACCCATACCCTCTACACAAAAACAATGTTTTAAACACACACCACTGTTATCTACTTTGAAAATGGAGAAAGTTGAACACAAATACATACAAGTCAACGGAGTAAACCTTCATGTAGCTGATATCGGTTTTGAGTCCTCCTATGCAGCAATTTTGCTTCATGGGTTCCCGGAGATATGGTACACTTGGCGCCACCAGATGATCGCAATCGCAGACGCTGGTTTCAGAGCCATTGCACCTGATTTCAGAGGATATGGTCTCTCTGATGAGCCTGCTGAACCTGAGAAGGCCACCTACGCTGAGTTTGTCAACGATATTGTAACTATCCTTGATTCTCTCTCAATTTCTAAGGTATCTTTGTTATAAAAAAAAAATGCAGAATTTCATAGTAACTTATTCATTTGAGAATATAGTTTAGCCCAACGGCCCACTTCCCAGGGATCCTAAGGCGAACTTGAGATAATCAGGGGATTATTAAGTGGTTGAGATTCACCTGACACTAGCATGGGGGTTTGTATACCAGTTATACGACCACTGCCAATGGTGACATGTGTGTCAATTTATCATGTCAGCACTTTTAAACTGAAAGCAAACTCACACGCCCTTACAATACCTTATCACTTCCTCATCACTTCATTTTTTTGAATATTGATTAAATATTCAATTAAGTTATAATCTGTTCCAAGATTTTGATGTCTCTGTGATGTTAATTTATGTTTAGAAAGTATACTAATATTGTGAGCTTAATTGCTTTTAGTAACCAAAATGTAGATTAATATGTTGATGCTAATCTACTCCTCTCTGTTCATGGATTCTAAAGCATAGAAATGGGCTAAGTTCTGATCTTATGTTAATATATATTTCACTCGACTCTTAAATATGAATGTATACTCGTAGGTATTTGTGATTGCTAAAGATTTTGGAACATGGGTTGCTTACTCATTTGTCCGTCTCTATCCAGAGAAGGTCATGGGAGTTGTAACACTTGGCATGGCATTTATGCCTCCAGTTGCCTACAAGCCTCAAGTTCCCCTCCCGGAGGGCTTCTATGTTCGAAGATGGCAGGTAAACAGCATCGTCTCTATATTCACAACATATATATGATACTTGATATACAGGCTAGTATAAACTAACGGCTGTTAGGCTAGTGTAGGCTTGTATAGAACTAAAGCTAAACCCTTGACTAAAAAGTAATTTAACCTCTTCAAGGAAATTACAGTTATATGGTGGCTCCTTTTAAGTTTGGTGGTCTCCGTTGCTAGCATTAACCAAAGTCTAGGACTGATTACAGTTCAAGCGTTTGAAACCTTTTGCTGGTGCTCTCATTTACGACCCATTTTAAAACTGTTTACAACATATCTTTTTTATTTCATTTTAGTTTTAAATAGCAAAGAACCAGAACTTAGGAATTGAACCGCTCATTTGGATGCAGCCCTGGCAGTAAACTGTAGAATTTGAACACAGGATCTCAAGGTCATAGTAGGAAAGTTTCATAGTTAAAAGATTCACTAAATTGTTATTGAATTTTATTAGGAACCTGGAAGAGCTGAATCTGATTTCAGTCGCTTTGATACTAAAACAGTGGTGAGAAACATCTACATCTTGTTTTCTCGAAGTGAAATACCAATAGCCAGTGAAAATCAAGAGATAATGGATTTGGTTAAACCATCGACTCCTCTACCTTCTTGGTTCACGGAGGACGATCTTGCAGTCTATGCGGGTTTGTATAAGAAGTCTGGTTTTCGAACTGCTCTCCAAATTCCATATAGGTAATATACTGAATCTGGCCAAAGTCATTGTCATCTAATGAAACTGTGACATAGGTTGAGGCCATAACAGGTAAAATGTATACTGAGTATGCAATTCGGTAAAGATAGAACTAATAAACTTTGTGGCCTAAATATGAGGTGATAATACGAGTGCGTTGACTAGGGTGTCAGTACAGGCTGAGTCAGTAAAATGTATATATGTGTGTTATAGATGACTGAGTATGATTACAAAAGCTATGTAACTAAGCTGATCATCTTAAATGTTTTGAACTGACTGGTTTAAGATATCACAAGAGTTTTAACATCTATGACCCATTTATAATAACTACCCTAAAAGGAACACTTGCATATATTAGATATAAAATGAAACTATTATCATCTAAAGCAAGGGTTGAATTATGGCATGAAATCTCTTAAATACATAAACTCTTCTAGTTTGTTACAGTTTTTTAATATCCTGTTTTCAAGGCTATGATTTGACTTTCTTACTCTGCTTCACTTCCATTATAATCTTCATAGAGCATCTGAACTGAACCTCGGGTCAACGGAACAAGTGCCCAAAGTAGAAGCTCCAACACTCGTGATCTTAGGTGAGGACGATTATGCGATGAAAATTCCTGGAATAGACGAGTACATAAGGTGTGGGGAGGTGAAGAAGTATGTGCCAAAGATCGAAACAATATACGTTCCTAACGGATCTCATTTCGTTCACGAGCAATTCCCCGACCAAGTGAATCAACTCATCCTCACTTTCCTCCATCACTGCAAGAAGAGTTTCACATTTAGTTCATCTCCTTTGGAACAAAACAATGTGGATAATTAGGTGCTTGTAAGATGTAGATAATAATGTAGTATCGTTTGTGTGTGTATGTTTGATTCTGTCAGTGTGGAAGAAACAAAGTTATGATAGTGCTAACTCTATTAATATCTTTTTTGACAAGTATATGTTGTACATATATGTTGCTACTCTGCAATTACGAAGTAGCTATTAATATTGTTCCAATCTTCCCAACTAAAACTATCTTTTTTAACCAGATATTTGTATTATAGGAAGCCTAAAGCCTTAATTTCACAATGTTATGATTGAATAAATAGATTATATAATATGAGTACAAACGATTTTTAGTAATTTCTTTTTCACAATGAAACTTTCTATATGTATCCTACGGAAAGCTAGCTAATAATATACTCATCACACATGATGGCAAATTATCCAATTAATTTACAATATTAGAGCAATGTCCCGTGTTAACACACGGATTGCTTATACAATTTTTGTTCTGATATTCTTAAAAGTCGAAGTTTTATAATTTAATATTTGTCTATATATTAGTAAGAATTGTAATTTAATATTTTGTTCGGGTATGTTTTTTTATCTGGACCGGCAACCATTGTACTTCGTCGAAGAAATTCAAGATTTTGGTGGGTTTTATTTTTCCTCTTATAGGGTATTTTTATTTAAGGCAAATATATGTATAACATATAAAATATATACACACAAAACAATAAAAAACCAAAAGAAAAAAAATCTATGAATTATGACATTAACATGACATAAGAAAAACATTATTGTTATGATTGTTTTTTTATGTCATGGGACTCTCTTTTAGTATATCAGGAGATTAGTGTTTCATGTAAAATTCAAATATTCTACAATCAATTTTACAGACAACTTGCGGTGGGGGCTCAAATCATGTCAACGCTTAAAGCAAAACTTAAAAATGAAGCTTATTTATGACTAAAACTTATTTAAATAGGAAAACAAAGTCAAAAATTACTATAACTCACTTATTTAATCAGTTGGAAAAAGTAAATTTTGTTAACATGACGAGGCTCAAAAGTATTTCCATTGAAGAAATAAGAAAGTTTTTTAAGATAGGAAAAGTATTTTTTTTCTTTTTCTTTTCAAACGAAAGATAGGATAACTATCAAAATAATTTGAGATTAGATGTGATTTGGTAAAGAACAATATGGAAAAATTAAGATCCATAGATTTTGAAAAACGTATTGTATGTGTGTCAAAATCTATAAAAAAAATTTAACACCAATAAACACGAAAATCAGACTTTCATTCAGGATAACCTAATGGCCAAAGGCTACCACTATCATGAGCTAATACCCACATCTAGCCAACAGGATGAAAGCATATACCACCAAGGTGCTCCAATTCCGGAGAACCCCGCAAAGACCAAACCAAGGAATGAGCTTTTATTTTATTTTTAATTTATTTTATATCAAAGTTTGTCTAGATATAACAAAAATAATACATAAAAAATAATATAATATATGTAACATATATATAAAATTTGAGGCCTTCAATAATATGAGGCCTAAAGCTCTTCCTTTATTTGCTTTAGTTTTGCGTCAATAAATTTACGGATCGCATATGTACAATACTAGATATACGTTTCACCACAATTATTCTACAAAGACTTACTTTCTGTCGCATGTTTTGCAATGTATCTGAGAAAACTAATCAATTCTGTATGTTAATGCTAATACTTCAATGTATACACACTAACAAAAAAGCATTTGGCACGTGTAGTTCATATAACATTTTTGGGAAAGAATAAAATTTGTCGAAAAAATTGAAATTTGAAGGAATGTTTGTTTGTCTTTTTGGAGATTCAAGTGATGGACGGAATGAAGATTCCATCAAATAAAAGAATGTTTAGCTTTCAAGAGAATGTGATTCTTGCAATTTTAGACAACCAAAAACACTAAAGAATAGAATTCAGTTACAATTCCATCAGAATCCGTGAACCAAACGCGACCTTAAGTGTTTAACTTACCGAGTTACCATAAATGATCCCCTGGATGTAGAGGGGATCTTTTACACGACATGGGACTTGATCCCTGCATCATATCTGAAGAGAAGTGTGAATACTACACAGCAGCATCGTAAAGCAATCAAGTCGACATATTTTTGTAATATGAAAATACACTATAGAAATGGACCACAAGTAGTGTTCTCAATGTCTTCGCCCAAGATCTATACAAGATCTGAGGCACTCATTGCAGTCACCTCTTTCCGTGTGGCTTTTGGGAACATTCAAGCATTAGCAAAGTTTGCTATTAAAATTTGTTGTTTGGGAAAAAACAAAGTTGGATTGTCAGTCACCTCTTTCCAGTTAGTGTTCGTATGATTTGATTTACATATGTAGTTCAAATGGAATTGTTAACTTGTTGCATATCTTTGGCAATATAAGTTTCTTAGGCCATTCACTTTCAGGTTTTTTCAATGCATCATTTCCCATACAAAATGGTAGATCATATGGAATTACAAACTTGTTGCATATCTTTGGCAATATAAGTTTGTTAGGCTACTCACTTTTGGGTTTTTTTTCAATGCATCATTTCCCATACAAAATGGTAGATCATATGGAATTACAAACTTGTTGCATATCTTTGGCAATATAAGTTTGTTAGGCTACTCACTTTTGGGTTTTTTTTCAATGCGTCATTTCCCATACAAAATGGTAGATCATATGGAATTACAAACTTGTTGCATATCTTTGGCAATATAAGTTTGTTAGGCTACTCACTTTTGGGTTTTTTTTCAACGCGTCATTTCCCATACAAAATGGTAGATCATATGGAATTATAAACTTGTTGCATATCTTTGGCAATATAAGTTTCTTAGGCCATTCACTTTCAGGTTTTTTCAATGCATCATTTCCCATACAAAATGGTAGATCATATGGAATTACAAACTTGTTGCATATCTTTGGCAATATAAGTTTGTTAGGCTACTCACTTTTGGGTTTTTTTTCAATGCATCATTTCCCATACAAAATGGTAGATCATATGGAATTACAAACTTGTTGCATATCTTTGGCAATATAAGTTTGTTAGGCTACTCACTTTTGGGTTTTTTTTCAATGCATCATTTCCCATACAAAATGGTAGATCATATGGAATTACAAACTTGTTGCATATCTTTGGCAATATAAGTTTGTTAGGCTACTCACTTTTGGGTTTTTTTTCAACGCGTCATTTCCCATACAAAATGGTAGATCATATGGAATTACAAACTTGTTGCATATCTTTGGCAATATAAGTTTGAGTAGTATTCCCACATTAGCTTTTCTATATGTGTTTGAATAGATCCATACTAGGTTTTTTTCCTAGCTTCAAGCATGCTTTTGGTGTAGAACTTGGTGATTAATTCGATGTTATACATGTTGAGAATTCTACAACAAATAAGATCAAGTGTGGGACAGACTACCACCAATACTAGATGCATCTCAAAAATAGTTTAGTGAACTTTGATCCATGCTGAACTTGTATTAATACTTTACACTTTAATAACAACGAGAGTAAGTACCCGCGCGTTGCGGCGGTGAGATGGTGGGGGTGATAAGTCATAAAGTGTGATAGGTCATAGAGTGTGATAGCCAAATGCCTTAGCCGTACGGGCTCCACCATCAGATTTAAAAATTCGTCGAAAGTATATCGAATGACATCTCTAATGAAAGCATGAAATTTTAAGAACACCCATATAATTTTTATAATTTATCGATGTACGGTTTTTGAGATAAAAGATTTTGAATGAATTAGAGGAATAAAATAATTTATGGAGGAGAGAGAAAAATAAGTGGTTGAGATTTGAGGAGAGAAATGAAAATGAAAGTTGAAAGTTGGAAGTTGTGGTGCATTGATGTATGATACATCATGCATTATCATGTGTACATTGTTGAAATTGAAAGTAAAAAGTTGAAAAGTGGATTTGTTTTATAATATATAGTAGATAGAATAAGAAAACTAAGTGAAATGGTAACTAAATAGAAAACTTGATCAACACACCTCAAAAATATTATTTCGAGTACAAATTAGTATAGCTTTGTAACCCACTATTGACACTTGACATATTTTGATGGGGTTGGTTCTATTTCTTACTAATATGTACAGTAAGAATTTCTTGACTAAATTGGTAAATTTTTTTGGTGTCTAAAATAAGATAGACACTTTAAAATTAGACCATATAGGTAATTGTTCCTTTTCGAATCTATAGCTATACGAAATTAATATAAATGATCTCAGAGACAGAAATTGCCAGATTGTTCATAAACCTTTTGGCTGAGCCTGCATGAGAATGAAGGTTACTTTAAATTGGATCCTATAGCTACAAATTAGAACACCGGTTAATGCTCAATGAACTATTTTTCAACGCAATCATATCCGGAATAACAATACTTTAACATCCAAATGGTTATAACAGTTATAACATTGTTTATAAGTTGCCTAGGATTACAACATTGAACATCTAATCCATAAAACCTCAAGAGAGCACAAAAGGCTAGGTGATCTGAGATTAAAACGGGGTAGGTTAAAACTTGTACCACACCCACGCACACATTATGGCCCAGAAAATTCAACCAACACGAAAAAGAAACCGAATTAGAAAGATACAATTAGAACTTGAAATCCTTTTTCTTCGACTTGCTGTCCTTCTCATGCATCTTTCGCTTCCTCTTCTTTTCATTCTGCAACATATTTATCCCAACACAATTTGTGAGCAAGCACGAGATAAAAGGGGTGACGAGAAAATAAAAGACATTGATATTGCAATTTGCGGAGAGAATTTCAGCTCATAAACAGTAAATGAGCTGTTTAGATAGATCATTTCTCCGCGGAAACTTATCATACTATAAAGTTTAAATCCTAAAAAATAAATTAAAACGGGTGGAACATTATGATGTCCCCCCCCCAGAGATGAAATTAGAATTGATAAAACTATCATGCCAAAGGTCAATCAAGAGATGAAATTATGAGACAATAAGTGGAATCCATGTGACCATGACATTGTTAAGGAGGATAAATTATATTGTCCAATGAAATATCATTTTACTTATACTAATAATATAATTTTACAGAGACATTTAATCACAGCTTATTAATCAAATTTAATGCACAAGCATTTTTATAAAGTTACACATCAGTGTATCAGCCCACCACCCAAAAAGCATGTAAATATAAATTTTACCACCCACAGCTGTTTTAGCACATGACCCTTCTGACATCCCTAAGAATTATATATGATACAAAGGATAAAGGATTACACACCTCTGCAACCATGTCACTGAAATCCTCCCTTTGATTCTGAAGCTTTCCTGCCTCCCGGGCTTCATCGTATCTGACAAGCACAAAAAAGATATAGTTAATGCTTCTGGTCAGTGATATGTTTTGATATATATGTGTAATAGATGAGAGGGGTGACACTCACTTGCCAGGTAAGACGTTTGCCATTTGATCCAATTCTTCAGGCAGTAAAGAGATGTTATATACATCTTCTTTACTTTTAATTATATCAACCTGTAAAAAATCATATAATCAAAAATCAGGAATACAAATTTCAAATGAAAAACACTTGAACGATAAACGACAGACTTTTAAAACATCCTATGAGATCCAGCAGTCTGCGGAATCACAATTCATCATACATAAAAATGATTCAACTTTGCCCTGCTAAACTATTTATCTTCTTTGATCACCCTCACAATCTAATAGTAAAAAATTATAAGCAAAACATTTCAACATAAAAAACATTAATATGAAGAACACATACCTTTTTGCCAGATGGCTTGTCTTGTGGGGGACCACCTATGACGTAGCTGCAGAGAAGCCAAAAGACGTTTATTTCCAAGAAATCAACTAAAACACAACAAATATAGATCCGAGAAAAAACATGATTGAGCAGGAAGTATATTGCTTACGTATGTGATGTTCCAAGCAAAGTTCCAGGAGCTATCTTCTCTTCTTTTTCTTCCAACACCTATAACAAATTCAAAAACAGGTTATCACCTGGACCTATATCTGAATATCTGATGCAGACAGACAAAATAAAAAAAACTCGCCTGGTATAGAGGTTTCTCAGGTTCTTTCCTCTGCTGCTTGCGAAGCTCAATAACATCTGGAGTTTCAACACCAGTGGGGGTACTAGAATGACAAACAAAAGCGTGATTAGTATAAGAACATCATAAAGAAATACAACTTTGTGATTGTGAATTGTTATTGGGCCTCTGGTGACCACTCATTGTAGCAAACATAGTTCTAGCAAGTTCTTATCGTTTTCTGGATCTTTTACAAGAACCATTTATAAATGAAGAAACTAAGTCGGATACCTTGACAAGCTATCAACTGATTGAATGCCATCCTCCAAATCCTCTTCCTCATATTGCTCTTCTGGTTCCTCTTCCTCTTCCTCCTCCTCTTCCTCCTCCTCCAAATCACCCCAGTGCTTGCTCTTATCAACAGGCTCTTCCTGAAATAAATTTCAGACAAGATTACGGACACACATAAGCCAATCCTAATCCTAATCCTAATATATACTAAAAGGCAACTGACCTAACCTCAATTAACCAATCACAACCCTCAATTTCTCAAAATTAATTAAATCAACACGTCTAAATTAATTTACCCTTTTTGGTTTTCCCTTAACAATTTACACTTTAACCCAATTTAATATAATTAATTTACACTTTTTGATTTTCCATCACCAATTTACACTTTAACCCAATTTAAAATAATTAATTTACACTTTTTGGTTTTCCATCACCAATTTACACTTTAACCCAATTTTAATATAATCAATTTACACTTTTTGGTTTTTTATCACCAATTTACACTTTCACCAAATTTAAGTATAATTAATTTACACTTTTTGATTTTCCATCACCAATTTACATTTTAACCCAATTTAAATATTTAATACTTTATTGCATAATATCTATCTAATAACAAAATATAAGACATCAATGAGAACTCGGTCAATTGTGTAATCAGGCTTAAGATATTGTTTCTCTAGAAAAGTTTGTATAAAAGAAACTATGCTACACCATCCAACTTTAATATGATTTAGCATTCAGTATTTACATTCAAATATCTCAAATTCTTTTGAAGTATATTTTTACATTTTAATGTATAAGTATTTTTTTGTTCCATATACTAATTTTTATATTGATAATGTTATAAAACCCGTGTATTTGACACGGGTCTAAAATCTAGTGTTATAACAAAAATAAATAGGTTAAGCTACAAGAGTAGGTATTTTAAGCAAAATACTAAACATCAAGGTTGAGTACCTCATAGTTAGGCAATTCTTCTTGTTGTCCAAAAACATCACCATAGACGGGGCGACCATACTACATCAATAGAGAAGGATAAAATGAGTAATAATTAGATAGCACAGATAGAATAAATACTGAACGCAACAAACTAGGTTGCTACCTCATCAACAGGTGGCTTGCCCCAACCTCCAGGATGATAACCAAAGCTGGCCCCGGGTGGAATAGGAGCATTCAGACCCGGGATCTTTAAATGTGGGTAAGAAGGTGGAGGACCATATCTCTGCAATAGAGTCATAACTAAATAATGTTAGAAAAACTAAAAAAGAAAGGAAAAAAAAAACAGAAGAAGCTGCACATGCTCTACAGAAAAACAAAGAATACCTTCCGAAGCATAGAAAAAAGGGGAATGTAGAGCCGACCGAGAACTTATTAAGTACAAATTCTTGTTCATATTTTTCAAAGAAAAGATGCCAGGAAAACTCATTCTTTTTGAGAATTTAACACAATAATGACCTATTTTATTAAGATGCACATCTTTCAAGGTATCAAATGATTAGCTGCAGGCCTTTAGTGTATGTTTTATCTCAAACAGGTCAAATAGATATATCGATAAAATTACCTAAAACAGGAAATTGGCAAACTAATCAAATGGGTCAACAAAAGTGATGAAAAGTGTATTGTCAATTTATTAAACTTCAATCAGATAGTTTATATGACAGATTATCATCAAATTCATACAACTTTTGGACTAGTACACATATACATTAACTAACTCTTGCGTCAAAAACATTCTGGGTCTACCAGTATTAAAAAAAATAAACCCATTCTGAGTCAACATGTCATTAGGCCTCCTTGGAACTTGCGGTGCAGCCAAAACGAAACCAAAATGTAAAAGATGATCCAGCAGTTTACCTGCATATTAATGAGCCATGGAGGAGGGGCACCTTCTGGCATGCCTAGAGCTTCCTTTAAATCATGTGATAAGGTTCCTGGTTTCATCTCTCGAAGCTTTACCTGTAGAATTAAGCATATAAGCATATAAAACACCAAACGGATAACACAATTCGTAGATAATAAAATATATTTAGGGGCCGTTTGGTTCAATAAATTCGAGGGAACTTCATGAAATGGAATTAGAATTTCCTTTCTAGTCACATTAGGTTAACATAGGAAATATCAAATTCCATATCACCAAATTCCCTAAAATTCTTTGAACCAAACGACCCCTTACTGGTTGCATCTTACCTCAAATTCTTTTCCTTCATGATATAGGTCACCATGTGATGTCAACTTTGGCTTGGTTTGGAATTTAAAAAATGCATCATGAAGTACCTAGACCACAAATGACGACACAGTTAAATTCTCTTCAGATTACTGTTGAATTAAAGTAGCGAGAAACTGATACTTTTACTTCACACAATGTTTAAGTAACTAAACCTGATAGTCAATATCCATCTTTCCCATCTTCGGTTGCATTCTCTCACGCTGCTTCTGTTTAAGCTTCCTACTATCCTCCTTTTCAATGTATGCCTGCCAAACAAATACAAGAGAAAGGTTCAATGTGCCAGTGAAGTTACAAAAAAATATCATATAAATATGAACACATCACCACTACTTTCTCCAATCATAGTCAGGTTAAGCATGAAAATTTGATTTATCAGATGAAGTACACTACTATCCATCTCTTTTTTCTTAAAAAAAATCTTGGAGCGGAATAGTAAATGACACATTGAACAAAAGTGAAAGCTTGATGCAGTATTAAGATTAAAGAAAGTGAACTCATTTCGTTCACTTTCTATGTTCAATGTGATAGTAGTCACAAAGAATGCAATATCATCTTATCCATAGTTTGAAGAACAAAAATTTCTGAACAGTTCTTTAAAAAGCTAATGAACTTCTCCAAACTCTATTCCAGATAGAAAATCACAACAAGCTCATCAGAGAAGAAAAGTTGTAAGAGAATAAAAAATCGTCTTGCTAAACTAAATCAGAGTAAAAAATCTTACCTGTCTAATTTTCTCAATCCCTGTTGCCGCGATAAAGTCAGGAAGTTGAAATGGCTGTTTCTCGATACCCCGCTTCCCCTGCAACATGAATCGAAGCATGATGAGATCTAAATGAATCAGGTTAAATATTAGACAGTTTTGACTAGAATATTTATATGTGTACAACTTTTATGCATTAGAACCCTAATTATTGATCATTATATGACATCGTACTAATGTCCCATTCCCAACCCACATAAATCCATATAAGAAAAGAGAAACCATGATATGGTTCCCTTTGCAAAAACACCTACATGTCCAGGCTCCGAGATTGTCACATCCGTTCCCCTGCAATAACCACATATATTCATATAAGACAAACCTCATCAACGTATCTTTCATACCCCATCCCCTACTTCCTATCATGAACCCTCATATAAGTTTAAGCATTTGCTCTCATAGGAAACAATATATATACAACTAGCAAAGCAATGTAATCTAACCAAGGTAATTATTTCTTAGATAGTGACGCACCTGCAAAAATTTTCTTTTCTGACACCAATGTCTTGGCACAGGAACAGTATTGCGATATGATTTGAGGAAAACCAGCAGTTTAGGATCAGCTGAGGTGGCATCCCACACCTGAAAGTCATAACAAAGTATTCGATGGTGATGTTAGTACAAATACTTATTAACGCAAGAGAGTTTCGAAAATGACAAACAACTGTCCAGCCGAAAGACATTAAAAAACCCAACCCATAAAGAAAAAGAAACAAGATGCTGAAACAAAAGAAACAAAATCAATAACTCACCTCAACTACATCTGGTCTTGTACTTATCTGCTTCAGGTCAGCAATCTTCATCCGGCGTTGAAGCTGTAATGGAACGTAGCCCAAGGTAATATATTAGCAGCAAGAAAAGAAACAAAGAAACTATTCCCAGAAAACTAAGAAGTCAAAATTTAAAACCTTTTTCTTTTTATTAGAGACGCCATTCTTATCCTTTTGTTGGACATCTTGTTCTTCTTCGTCTGAATCTGAACTAGCTTTCTTGTTTGATGCTGCATTGACAGCTGTCTCCTCATTCTTATCATTTTCCTGAGCGAGTTATATCAGTTACATTAGCACAACCATTCAGATTTTAAACTGTGAACAAAAGATAGACACACCTACCTCGGCAGCAGCAGTTTCCTTGAAAGTGAATTTCTCGAACACCTTTTTAAACTCCTCATCAAAAAAACCATCGAATTCTGCTTTTTCAGGGACATACTCAATTTCAACTTGCTCCATAACCTTATATATAAAAAAAATGTTAATAATGATAATAACAATAATAACAATAAAAGTAAAAGTTTACAATAATCATAATATTTCAACAAGAAGCTCATCATCTCTGCCAACCGGTTACTCAAGCAGTCAGGTACCTTGTAGCAAGTAATCAACCTAGGCGGAGTAATAAGATTGAAATATTTATATAGAAATTTGAAATTATATCTATAACATGTTCAGAGAACTATAGAAGTAGAGATTTGAAAGTTCAAACATGATAATAAGTGTTCATAGGACCCTAGAAATATGTCTAGGAGATCATTAACACAATTGTTTTAGTACTTCAAACCACATTTTACCAAATTTGATTAAGTACTCAACCGAGTAATCCGAGTTTTAACTGAGTGATCCGACTGAATGTGGATTTGGACATTGGGACAAGTGGAGATTAATTACCGAACAATCCGAGTTTTAACCAAGTAATCCAAGTCTTGACCGACTTTTAAGGCCAAGTAGCAAGTAATCGCCACTCAGCTGAGTCGGCTGAGATTTTCAACAGTCTATAAGGTATAAATATGTGACCTTATAAGCCTCTTCTAGATTAGCATCAACCAAAAATTGACTCAAGATGATTCTCGACTACCTACCAGCTTGTAATCTTATAAAAGTACTTGCTATACAAAACAAAAGCAAATGAAAACCATTGTATCTCTTATTCACAACAAAAGATTTAAAAACTAAACAAGAGTGACCCTAAATAAGCTTTAATATGTCAAAATCAACACTAACTAAACCGAATCAACAACTAGAACGATGACTGAAATATGCACCAAACGTTGAATATTTCGAAGTTGACAGCTATCTATATAGTACATAAACCTTTAAGCTTAAACCTTATTTCTAACCGCACAAAGCTACTTAAATGCCTCTTGGTCCAAACAAAATACACCGAAAATTTCAAGTCATATGTGTCAACCTCGGACTCGATAGAATGACTCTATAAAAAAATTATCATCTAGATCTAAATTGATAAAATAAGCAAATATATATATATATATATATTCTGGAATCAAACCCACATAAAAAGTGTTCTAAGACCTAATATTATTAAAGGGAGTGTTTGGTGTTGCATATTTATAACTAATTATTCTGGCTTCAGTATGGCTATAAAAACCCTAATTCATAGAATATCCAGCAAATAAATATATATATATATATATATATATATATATATATATATATAATATATATATATATATAATATATATATATATAAAAGAAGGATTGAATACCTGATTGTGGTGAGGATCGTTGTTTTCTTTGGCATTATTGTTATTATTATCATCGCCGTTGACAGAGGAATCAGCGGTGGGCTTATTCTTCTTCTGCTTACGGCGTCTGCGACGGCGTTCGGTTTCTCGAGATTTCTTGGACGACGGCTGATTATTCATATGTGGTGGTGGTGGTGGTGGTGGTGTTAGGGTTAGAAGAGTGAGGGGCGTCTTCGGCTGTCATCGGAGATATTTTAAGGTAATAATGCTCGTATAAGTGAGAATGGCGTAAAAATGTGTAGCGTGGGGGTGTGATATATATATATATATATGCAAGACAGATCGGTGTGGTGTTTTGGGCTTTTAGGTCTTCTTTTCTAAATTTATTATCCATTTTTAATAAAAGCCTATGTGAATGTGATAATGGGTCGGGCTAAAAGAAAAATATAAACATTTTTAAGCGAATATAAGTATTTATCAGGTTCAAAATAAACAAATGTTAATAAAAATATTTAAGTTTTTCATGTGCTCACTAGATTTATGTTGATGTCAAATATACCGATTATTTATGACATTTTCAAGAAAAGATGAATTGTTAAATATGTAAATTTAAATGTAAAAAGTGTAGGTAAAATCCAAATTCAAAGACTATAATTCTAAAACATTAAATGCATATATTGTATTTCATCTTTTGTAGTACTTTTCAATTTAACTCAAGATATCGCAACTTACAATTGTACATACTTAAAAATTGGACGTTTTAACCATAAACTAACTTTTGATAAAAATAGATATTAACAATTTACATGAGCACTGTACCCTTTATTTCTTATTCAAAACAATGTATCAATTTGCTATAAAAAAATAAATTCTTAAACTCAAAATTTTAAAACTAAATATATTGATTGAAAAACAATAGTGAGTATCTAAGATTCATGATCGAATTATAAGATAGATTTTGTGACACACATAAATAAAAATCGATATTAATTATTAAATTATCAGTTAATAAAATTGAATAAAAAATTATTAATTTAAAAGTTATAGATTATGTAAAAATCGTCGTTGACTTTTGCTAATCATATAAAATTTTGGTCTAAGATAAAAATTATTTAGTAAAATCAAGGATATTGACTGGTTAACAAGTCGTTAAAGTATATTTTTTCAATATATACACGGGTAGACACAAACATTATAAAAATTAATATTTCATAATGAAATTATGGATTAAATAAGTCTTATTACATGTTAAATGACTACATGTTAAAGACTTAAAGTATTATATTTAAAGGATTGTAAACATTGTTGTATCATTATTTCTTTAACTTGCTTAATATCGTATATTAAATATATATATATATACGATAGGTTAAAATAACTGTATTGAAGATAGGTTAAAATAATTGTATTGAAGCTTTATACATATTTAATATTTCTAATTTATATACTCATTAAAAAAAGTAAATACTCAGGAACCTCTTAGTCTCGTAGAGGAATTTTCCTCTCAAGCTAGCGACCCTGCAACGTTCCTCGGTGAGACCCCAGAAACCTTGGCTGGATTGATATGTTTTTGTAGGGATTCGAACAGGTGGAGTTCCACCAAGTCGCTTTTAGGGGCAGGTGGTCACTGAACTGACCCAAATGGTTTTTATATACTCATTGAAATATAAGTTAACATATAATTTTAATATTTTATGAAAGAAAAAAATTATAAATAATATGTTGAAAATATTTTAATTAATTAATTAATGAAAATTTAAAAATTTCTTAAGTTAATGGTTACAAAATGTAATAATTATAAATTAAGTATTTAGTGAGGCCAAAAAGTGTAAATTATTGATGAAAATAAAAAAGTGTAAATTAGTGAGACTTTTTTTACAAATACTAATATAAATATTAAAATACTAATATTTTTAGATAATGATTATTAAGGCTTTTAATTTATAATTAAATTAATAATGACATCATCAATGTTAAATTTTGAGAAATTGAGTTGTAATTGGTCAATATTTGATTAGGTTAGTTGTCTTATGTTATATATAAAAATAAACATTGTAACAATAACACAATTTGTAAGTCCCAACTTAAGAGATGATATTATTGAAGACACCTCAATGTCAATGGTGAGTTCTTCGCGATATGTTCACTGAACTCGATTGGAGCCAATACCAGTGAACTATATACCAAGTTATCGGTGTAATTACTTATTTAGGTGACAAACAAATAAGTAAGTTACAATGCAATATAGAATACAAGAAAAGTAAACTGGTGAGACCAAGTTGTAATTTTTCAATGTATTTTGTTTATGATGTTAAAAAAAATATAAGGTTTGTTGCGGAACCATGATAATACAAATATGTAAATATCCTAAAAACCTAGAGATACAATTGATTTACACTTGGAAATTCTCTTTAACAATCAAAACACTTAAAGTTGTGAAATGTTCCTTTTTGCGATTGAGAGATATTGCACAAGTTCACCAAGAAAGCAAAGTCGGTGATGTGTAAAATCGAGTTTGTAAAATTTATAAACAAGTACACACTGAAAACCGACTACTACACAGTTTCAGGCAGTGGACCTGATCGCATATAGTATAGTAAGTAGTAAGTCCGAGATCGTTCGCAGGATTGGTTTTGAAATAATTGTTTGCTAAAGTAGTTTTAGAAAAAGGATGGAACCGTAGCCAAATTGCTACCTAACTTTGACAAATTGAATTTAAAGAAATTGAAATCACAAGACAATTAAAAGTAAAGAAAGTTCAGACAATATAAATAAAGATCATCCACTTCGAATCCACTTGACTTCAGCTATGATTGCACACGTTCAAGATCAAATTCTTTAGAGTTGACAAGATAATCGTGAAAGGATAAAAATGCTCGCGTGGTACCACCAACCGCTCGCAAATCACCCAAACACCTAAGTTGCTAGTTTAATTACCCAAGCCGGTACCACCAATGCCTAGAAAATCTCCCCAACAATTAGTTTGCTTGATTATCCAACTACCAATTATGCCTATGTGAATGAAAACGTGGTACCACCAACCGTCTCTAAACACGTTTACCGATTAATTCCTATTATAGATTTGACATTCACCGTCATACCATGAACCGGTGACAACCGACCATAGACAATCGAATTGACACGATAAACATATTCACCTAGTACCACTAACGATGAACACATAAACCATCAACATCAAAAGAATCAATCATAAGGAATTAATTGATAAAGATCACGACACAACGATAATTGAATCAACTCGTAAATTAAAATATTGCAATCATATCATTCGTCAAGTTTCATCAAAGTGGATGATTAGAAATCTAGCCACTCATGCTAAATTGAAATTCATAAAAGAAATTGAAAGAGAACATATTGTACCAATGATTGTTTGAATTAAAATTGCAAAGACGGAAAATTAGATACGATCTAGATGGGTGTTCTTGAACCTTCACTGAATCCAATGATGAAATCTGAGATGATCCTTGAATGAATTCGTGGTAGAACAACTCCTAGAAAGAAAATTTGATAACTTGGGAAATAGGGTTTATTTTTCTATTTATACCTCCTCAAAATCTGATGCAAAAGGCTGAAACCCAAAGTTCCCCGTATTGCTGACTGCGCCGCAGTGAGGCAAGCGCACCCTTCACTGCGGCGCAGTGACATATCTCTGGAATTGTTTTGTTCTTGATCAAACTGCGACTGCGGCGCAGTGGGGTGTGAATACTCCCACTGCGGCGCAGTAAAATATTCCTGGAATTCTTTATTCTTTGGTGACTCCGGCGCAGTGGGAGTATTCACACCCCACTGCGGCGCATTGATAATCCTCTGGAAAGCATTTGGCATTGGCACCCAATGACTGCGGCGCAGTGGGGTTTTCCTCCTCCCACTGCGGCGCAGTGATAATCTTCTGGAATTCATGTGGCCTTCTCACCAGTGACTGCGGCGCAGTGGGGTAACATTCTTCCCACTGCGGCGCAGTTAAAACTTGCTGAAATCTTTGGTTCTTCTTTATTAACCGCACTCGAACACTCGGATCAACATCTTGGCCTAAAATCGTCAGAAAATGCACCAAATGGACGCACAACCTGCTAAAAACCTGAAAGCACTAACAAACACCATAAATGCGCCAAATGCATACAAAATTGACTCAAAACACATACGAAAAAGGCCAATAATGATGTGGGCGATCTATATAATTTGGTCACATCAAATCCCCCCACACTTGAGCGTTGCTTGTCCTCAAGCAAATCTGGAAATTAAGCAAAAGCATTCCTTGGCACGAAGCTATATAAACACATTACGATTATCAAAAAGAAGCCAAACCAAGTATGTCGATGACAAGGACTTCGGTGAAGCAGTTTTAATCTTAAATGAAAACCCAAAATGTTTGACAATATCTGAACAATCCACACGCCTCAATAACACGACTAAGCAAAAGTGAAACAAATGAGCCTATCAAAATCATCCTACTCCAACGAACTTACTATTGGGGTTGAATATATATGAATAATCACTCATTGCACGGTCGTGATGCATATCTTACCATAGGCTTGAACTAGGATCATAGCTTCACCGACATGGCGTGAGCACCAAGTACATCATCAAATATGGCATATAAATCGGTTGTAATGTTAGGCAAAGGGTATTTACAATGGGATTTGGGAAATTTAGGTTAGTGTTAACAGGAAATAACAAAAGTATAAGTTATGTACAAAATAGTCTAATCAAACCCTTACCATTGATTGCCACCAACCCATAAGATGCTATCCCACGAACACACCTCAAAAGTAACAAGCAAAACCCGACACCATTGTGGTGTATCAACTTCAAGCAACTTAGGAACAACCAAACCTTCCATTCTATTCACGAACCAAATGATACAACAATTCTTTTGACATATAAAAATGAGAAGTACCCACTAGTAGCCCAAGTTCTTTTCTATTTTTTTTTCCTTTTTTTTTATTTTTATTTTTCTGTTTTTCACTTTTTTCTTTATTTTGAACCATTTTTACTCTACTAGTAGGCACCCTCTTACAATGATGAACAATGTCTATAACAATATACTTTATTTGAACAATCCAAGACATTCCCCAATAACTTGACCAATCGACGTATTCCCATAGACCAAGAATATTCCAACAGACAACCCACTGAAGCTCTCCCAAACCGCCCAAACAAACCAATGACAATCAATGGCCCCCCAAAATTAGACTATCGGTATGGCGAGGTAAAGTTTACATATTTAAGTGGATTTATACAAAGAAAAGGCTAAGTTTAAAAAGGGTATCTAAATGTATCTTGCACTAAAGATGAGTGCAACAAAGGTTTACAAAGAAAGGAAAATCACTGACCAGAGTAGCCAGCAACGCAAAATATGTATGTACATGTATAAAAGTATGTATACTAAAGGTAAAAATATACATAAGCAAGGGGTGAATAGAAAGAAAATACGGGTCAAACCTAGTATGCCAATTCGTCATCCAATATACTTATATCACAAAAGTGATCTCACTGCGGTCTCGTAACGATCACCAGGCCAAGTTCTAGCTCAACACATCACCGGCACACTCATATCAAAGAAAGTAACCCGGAAATGGAATAAATTAACCTCAAATTTGCACATCTTAGTGCAGAGTTCGAAATGGAACCCTTACTCCCGAATAAATCCAAGAGCCTAAGAGAGGGACATAATTACAAGGCAATCAAACCAAAACCGTCAACACCTAGCACATCTATAAATGAATGATGAATCTCACAACTTTTGGGTGTTTGGGATATTTGAGTATGCAAGTAATGTTATCAATCCACAAGGATTAGCCCAATAACCGTTCAGAACACATTTCGCCGATTAAATTTGTACCAAGGAAAAAATTTTGTAGTAAAATTGCTCATTAAGTTATTATGAATTAAGTGACAAAAGCAATTTACCACAAGGAAAAGCTCAACACAAGTTTCAAATCATATCATCTTCCGTCATCCTACCAAATCGAAACCACCAATCTCAAACATGCACATCATAGTTCAGAGTTCAAAATAGAACCCTTACTCTTGGATAAAATCCAAAAGCCTACGAGAGGGACACATCTACAAGACCGGTAGAATTCTCAATGGCAAAACAACAAAAGAGATATATCCGGTTGCTTACACCAATTTGCCACCCCCCACACTTAAGATGGACAATGCCCACAATGTCTAACACTCGGTCAAAACTAAGGTAAATAGGGGTAAGCAAAATAGACAGAAAGAATGAGAACACATATCGGATCATGGACACATTCCGTTTCAAAACAAGTAAGTCGACCCCGCACCACAAATTGCTCTTCCTAAAAAGAAAGTCCAATTTGCTTGACGGGAGAAACAGACTAGTCCAAAACGGAATGTGCGAGAGCTGTGTGCGAAACAATGTCAGTAAAGATGCCAATTAAAAATGTTGCGCTGAACTTACTGCCAGCATATGCATGTGACATCATAGTGAGCTACTAACGCGATCACACAATCAAACAAATCGATGCCACAGAGTGTAGGTGAGGATGAGAATCCAACGGGTCCTCCCCCACACTTGGGTTGTACAATAGGTATAGTCATCCATTCGGATCAAACCTGCTCAATTACACATCACAAGAACACATCCAAAATATCCATACAAAGTGCAAACTAAAAAGAGTATCATGCAGAAAATAAAAGAAACAAAGGAAAGTACAAATGTTTCATCACCCCGTAGGGTGGATACCAAACAATGATAACTAAAGTAATGACATGAAAATACCAACATAACCAATCATCACATGATTCCATCCCACGGTACCGGATGGGAATCATCTCCACTACTGTTGCTGACCATGGTAGCCATGGGGTAGTCCAGGTGTTCCAAAAATACTCGTCACCCAATCGGACTCCTCTTCCTGAGCTGCACCCGAACCACCTGCATCTCCTCCCGACTGACCAACATCAAATCCTGAATGAGCACCTGCATCAAAATCTGCAAAAGATGAAGAAGCACCGCCAACATGGCCACCCTGAAAGACCCCAAACTGCACTGGACCTCGAGGAGAACCTCCTAAATCATGGGGTGGTGGTGGCATGTCCCCCGGGGCAGTCGAATGTGAGAAAAAGGACTGACCCCCTGACGATAATCGGGGACATAAATAGGCGGTGGAGAGAACTGAGGAATCGGGTCAGGTCGAACAAACTCCCGACCGTGATACTGAGCATCCCACATCGGCTGATAATAATCTAGGCAATAGTTAGTGCGGGCCTGCTATGATCCAACCCAGCTGAAATCCTGGTCCATCCTCCTCTGATATGCATCAAACTCCTGCCGACTCTTCTGCTGAGACTCATAAATACTCTGAACAGTGTTCCCCAAAAGTGTAAAGTCAAACGAGCGAGGGATGGGAATGTTACGACCACCCCTCCTCGTTGGTTCCGGTTGACCCTCCGCCATCTCAACATCAACATCAACATCAACATCAACCTCCTGTACGGGAGGTGGTCCTTCAACTTCACCCTCATCAGCCAACAACTGCTCTTGCTCATTTGCTTTCTTCTTCTTCAAAATCTTTGCCCTCCAAAGCTCATTATACTGAAAACTCTCCTGATGCACTGGTAATGAAAGATAGGTCTGGCAATCATCTGAAGCAAAGACTCCCATCCTCTTATAAATAACCGTGATGAAATGTCCCAAAACCAAATTCGAATCAGAATGGTTACACATACGGTCAAGCAGTACAAGAGGAGGCAAAGCAAACCTTGATGGAGCACCTTCAGAAAAGAGCTTAAGTAACCACAAATCATTTTGGTAAGCCTTTTCCCAATGAGTAGATCGCTGCACCAAGAATGTCACAATCATGCGGTGGAGTAACCTCAAACGTACATTCTTTATCTTCGACACACCACTAGCATATGTCCAAGTTTCTCCCCCCGTGATCCTGGTGAAATACTCCAAAATAGACTCTCCATCACCCAAATCGGCTCCTGTCCTATAGCCCTTCTTCAAAATAGCCTTAAGTTCTGCACTCTGTAGCTCCTCTCTTGAATACATCCCACAATAATATCCAAACTCAGCAATCGACAGCTTCCTCTGCTGTCCCCCACAATAAAACCAGACAATCCTCTCCTCAAATATATCTTTAACTTTTCCCAACTCCTTCTTCAGCTTCAAGGTCGAATAAAACTCCAAGCATAACTCACGGTAGGCGGGCTCACGGTTAGCAAAAACCCGCCGCCAAATATCACAATTTAAGTCATGCCCTCTCGACTCACCTCCAACTCTCAAACTCATAGAAAACCACCGTCGAATGTCCTCCTGGACTCCATATACCTGAGCCTGAATAGGATGTAAATACCTTGCGGGACAGACGGCATGCTTAGCAAGCTTATACAACTTGTTCTTGTACATGTTCTTATGTGGCTGCTTAATACCCCCGAATGAGAGCCAAGCATGCCTCTCGTTCAGTTCACCTTCAATGAATGTAAGCGGCACCTCCATCTGTTTCTTGGAAGTTTGACTTGGTACATCAACGGCCTCACTAGATTGCCCCTCAACCATTTTCCGTTTTCCCGCAGCCTTATCAGTTGCTCCCTGCATTCACAAACATGAAAGCGACCAATCGTGAGTAATAAGAATGCAAAGTTGGGAACCATATTAAACAAACGAAAATTTTGGCAGGAAAGTCCCCCACTGCGGCGCAGTGGGCATGAACAACCCTCACTGCGGCGCAGTGGGGTTAAAAACACAATAAAACAGACAAAATCTCACTGCGGCGCAGTGAGGCATCACACCCCTCACTGCGGCGCAGTGAGGTAACTTTCTGGGCAACAAATTAGGGTTCATCACGACTTGGCACAAAAAAGGGGGGTAATCACACAAACAAATTCAGGGAATAATGAAACAATAATCTCCAAACGTTTTTCAAAACTACAATAATCAACATATACATCCCCCACACTTGTTCATAACAAATCCCCAATTTTTCCAAAACCCTAATTTCAAAATTAAAATCAATAATGGATGAACAAGATGAAAGATTTAACACCCAATTAGCTTCTATTGCCCACAAACATCAAAACCCCTAAATTAATTCGAACATATAAACCCTAGAAATTGAAAACTTCAAAATAAAAGAAAAATTCAAAGAAACCAAAGAGAAAAACTTACACTTCTCCCCATAATGCAATGTATGAAGATAAAAATCTGGAAGAGGATTAAAGATGGAAGAGAATGGAGGATCTTGATGGGAAATAATGGGTGTTTTGGTTTTCTCTTTATGTTTTTCGGTTTTCAGAGAAGAGGGAAAAAAGAGAAAGAAAATTAAAGGTTAAAAAGAACTTACCCATTGTAACCGGTCTTTGACTAACTTACCTGGTCTCTCACTGCGGCGCAGTGAGGACGCTGCACTCCCACTGCGGCGTAGTGAGGAGTATTTCAACCTTGGACAGAGGATTCTCACTGCAGCTCAGTGAGACTTTCCACCCCTCACTGCGGCTCAGTGAGAAATCTCTAGAAATTTTTCTTCACACATTTTATGACAAAACTCAAATCACACTTACCCGGAACCGCTTCACATCGAGACCACTCCTGCACTTACTAATAAAACAAGATTAAAACTAACTAATTTAAAGAAAAGTAAAACGCGATAAAATAAACACGGGTTGCCTCCCGAGAAGCGCTTAAGTTATTAACGAGTCTTTAGCTTGACTCGACCAACTTTCAAGTATTCAACTCAAACACGGGGATCTTATCAAATATCCCCTCGACCTGCTCCTCTTCCAAATATAGCTTAAGTCGATGACCATTGACAATGAACGATCCTTCACCATTTTGCTTAAACAACTCAACATAACCCGATGGGTATACGTGCTTAATCACAAATGGTCCAATCCATCTAGAAGTTAGTTTAGGTTGCTTAATCTTAAATTTTGACAAGAACAACAAAACTTTAGCCCCAACCTTAAACTCCTTTCTACGAATCCTCTTATCATGCCAAATCTTGGTCCTCTCCTTATATAGCCTCGAATTCTCATAAGCACCTAACCTAAGCTCATCAAGCTCATGAAGTTGCAACATTATAAGTTCACGTGCTTCCATCAAGTCCAAATTCAAATTCCTTAAAGCCCAATATGCCTTATGCTCTATCTCAATAGGAAGATGGCAAGTTTTGCCATAGAGCAACCGGTATGGCGTGGTGCCAATCGGCGTCTTATAAGCCGTCCTAAACGCCCACAAGGCGTCATCTAACTTCTTTGACCACACCTTTGGGTTATCTCCAACAGTTTTCTCTAAAATCCTCTTCAAGGCCCTATTTATGTTTTCCACTTGACCACTGGTCTGTGGATGGTACGAGGTAGAAAAATAGTGGACAACACCGTACCTCTTCATTACTTTGGCTAACTGATGGTTTGCAAAATGGGTTCCACGGTCACTAATCAAAGCTCTAGGGCAACCAAAACGACAGAACAACTGTTTCAAGAAATCAATGACTACACGCGCATCATTCTTGGGCAAAGCCTTGGCTTCGGCCCATTTAGACACGTAGTCAACGGCGAAAAGAATATACTGAAACTTATTAGACGGTGGGAAAGGTCCCATAAAGTCTATACCCCAGATATCAAAAACCTCACATACCTGAATACTCTGTTGAGGCATCTCATCCTGTTTAGTGATGTTCCCCTGTCGCTGACAGATGTCACAAGTCTCAACCAAAGTCTGGGCCTCCTTGAAAATTGTTGGCCAGTAGAAACCTGCATCAAAAACTTTCTTACCCGTCACTGAAGGACCATAATGACCCCCAGTTGGCCTGTAATGACATGCATCCAAAATCTCTCTAGTCTCAGCTCCAGCAACACATCTCCTAACCATACCATCTGCACAAACACGAAACAAGTATGGATTGTCCCAAAAATAATACTTAACATCCGATATGAGCTTCTTCTTCTGCTGGGACGTGAAATCATTAGGTATCTCACCTGCAACCAAATAATTAGCTATATCTGCGAACCAAGGAGTTTCATCAGAGTTAGAGATAAACATTAAAGACTCATCGGGGAAGTGATCATTGATCTCCCCATCACGAAGTTCCTCCCGGTGAGGATCTTCCAAACGACTCAAATGGTCGGCAGCTAAATTTTCAGCCCCTTTCTTATCCTTTATCTCAATGTCAAATTCTTGCAACAAAAGAATCAACGGATAAGCCTGGGTTTAGCATCCTGTTTCGAGAACAGGTACTTAAGGGCTGAATGGTCAGTGAAAACTATGGTCTTACTCAAAATAAGATATGATCTAAACTTATCAAATGCAAAGACCACTGCAAGCAACTCCTTTTCTGTAGTGGTGTAATTTTGCTGGGCGGGGTTCAAAGTTTTACTAGCAAAGTAAATGGGTTTGAAATGTTTCTCAACCCTTTGCCCTAGCACAGCTCCCACAGCATAGTCACTTGCATCACACATCAACTCGAAAGGCAATTCCCAATCTGGAGCTACCATGATAGGAGAATCAGTCAACTTTTCCTTCAATACCTGAAAAGCACTCAAACAAGCATCATCAAAAACAAAAGGAACGTCCTTCTCCAACAAGTGGGTCATAGGACGAGTAATCTTAGAGAAATCCTTAATAAATCGACGATAAAAACCTGCATGTCCAAGAAAACTCCTTACCCCTTTCACATTGGAAGGTGGGGGTAATTTGACAATTACATCTATCTTAGCCCGATCAACCTCAATCCCGGCCTTGGACACTTTATGCCCTAACACAATACCCTCAGTCACCATAAAATGACACTTTTCCCAATTCAAAACAAGGTGTGCCCTCTCACACCGTTCCAACATCCTATCCAAATTACTCAAGCAAGAATGAAAAGAATCCCCAAAAACTGAAAAATCATCCATGAAAACTTCCATGGAAGTTTCAAGCATGTCCTGGAAAATAGCAATCATGCACCTTTGAAAGGTGTCAGGGGCATTACACAAACCAAACGGCATACGCCGATAAGCAAAAGTGCCAAAGGGACAAGTGAAAGTGGTTTTCTCTTGGTCCTTGGGATCAATGGGTATTTGAAAGTACCCGGAAAACCCATCCAAGAAACAAAAATATTCATTCCCTGCAAGACGTTCCAACATTTGGTCAATAAAAGGAAGGGGAAAGTGATCCTTACGGGTGGCATCATTAAGCTTACGGTAGTCTATACAAACCCGCCAACCCGTAATAGTCCTAGTGGCCAAAAGCTCCTTATTATCATTTTCAATGACTATCATGCCCCCCTTTTTGGGCACACAGTGGACAGGACTTACCCATGAACTATCAGCAATAGGAAAAATGATTCCTGCATCAAGAAGCTTAATTACCTCTTTCTTAACTACCTCCTTCATATTAGGATTCAGCCGCCTTTGTCTCTGGACAACGGGCTTAACATCATCAAGAAAATCAATTTTATGCTGGCAGAAATTAGGACTAATACGTGGGATATCTGTGGTCTTCCAAGCAAAAGCCCGCTTATGGGCTTTAAGCACAGATAAGAGACGGTCTTTCTCGTCACTCGAGAGTGAAGACGAGATAACCACTGGAAGAGAAGACTCACCTGACAGATATGCATACTCTAGATGGGTTGGAAGCGGCTTGAGCTCCAAGTCAGTAGGTGGTACATCAACAGAGTTAGGTACCCTTGAACTCCCGTCAGCAACTACCTCCTCAAAAGTCTCGTCCTCGGGAGGTGATTCATCCAAGCTCAGTGCCATGACCTCTGCAAACAAAGCTTCAATCAGTAATTTCACCAGATCCTAAATCAGCGATCTCTTCCTCTCCAATATCTGTCTCCATGAATTCCTGAAATTCTTGATCTAATGCATCATCAATGACATCAATCCTGAAACAAGTCTCATCATTAGAATATGAATGCTTGATAGACTTTTCAACATTAAACACAATCCTATCAGTTTCTACGCCTAAGGAAATCTCCTTATCCTTCACACGGATGATAGCATCCGCGGTATTAAGGAATGGGCATCCAAGAATAAGAGGGACCTTCGTATCTTCCTCCATCTCGAGGATAACGAAGTCAACTAGAAAAACAATATGGCCAACTCTGACACTAATGTTCTCAGCAATCCCGATGGGATACTGAAATGAATGGTCAGCAAGTCTTATACTCATGCGAGTAGGGCAAAGGACTCCCAAAGACAACTTGGCATAAACCGAGTAAGGCATCAAATTTATGCTAGCCCCTAAATCAGCTAAGGCCTTACAAATAATAGTTCTAATAGAGCAAGTGATAAGAAAACTCCATGGGTCTTCAAGCTTTGGTGGAATGCGGTTCTGCAAGATAGCAGAACACTCGGCATTAAGAAAAGTAGCCTTTGCCTCTTCAAATTTCTCTTTGCCTGTCACAAGCACCTTAATGAACTTGGCATAATTGGGCATCCCCTGAATAAGATCAACTAAAGGAACATTAATATGAACATTTTTGATCATGTCCACAAACTTGTTATATTGTTCCTTCAGCTTTGCTTTCCTGAACCTCTGTGGAAATGGTATCTTTGGCTTGTATGGTTTAACCTCTGGAACCACAGCCGGTTTTTGTAGAGTGACTGGAGTCTTCACGGTCGGATCTTCCTCCATATCTATCTCTTCATCAGCATCAGCATCATCACTCCCGTTATCCTGCACATCTGAAACAACAACATTAGGCATAGGAGGTGAGTCATAAGACCTACCAGTACGAGTGGTGATGACTTTGGCTTGCTCATTACGGACTGGAGGTGGAGTGTATTTCTGTCCCGAATTAAACTGAGGTCTAGGATTCTGCTGTGTGTTGCTAGGAAAGAGTCCCCGTGGGCCTAGCAAGAGCTGCCATCCTACTTTCGAGATCCTTGAAGTTAGCACCCTGATTTTTCATGTTGATCTCCACCTTCCCGTTTATCTGATCCAACCTCTCACTCAAATCCTTAGTATCATCCCTGATCATTTGAATGCTAGTGTTTGTTTCAACTTGATTACTAGCCAACTGCTTCATCATCTCCCTCAACTCGGCATTAGGATCGGCATTAGAAGAAGAAGAACCTGATCCTTGTCCTTGCTGAGTCTGCTGTTATGGCTGATTCTGATAATTATCTCTTTGCCACCTGTTACCTGAAAAACGAGGAGCATTAGCCTGAAAAGAAGAGTTATAAGAAGAATTACCTGAAGGCCGGTTCTGGAAACCGGTGTTGCGGTGGAAGTTCCCTTGGGGTTGATTCTGAACATAGTTCACATCTTCGGGTGCCCGATTTGGACACTCATCAGAATAGTGCATCTCACCACAATGATCACACCCATCGGCTAAGACCTTAACATCCCTCTCAAGTGCTCCAAACTTAGTCTCTTGAGCAGCAAAGCTCCTCTCCATGCGTTCAGATAGCGTCTTAATCTCTCCAATAACCGTCGAATCGTTACTAGCTTCAGCCTTAGCAACTCTCCCTTGGTTAGTGCCCTTCTTCATCTTCCTTTCATTCTTCAAGAACCTTTCATCATCCATAGTTGAGTTATCCTTTGCCATGTCTTCCAAGATCTGATAACCTTCATTGGGTGTAATGTTATTGAAACTACCCCCAAAAGCATATCCCAATTCTCGTTTAGACTTCTTATCTAACCCATCAAAGAAAAGCTCCACATATTGTTCCCTAGTCAAATTGTGACCTGGACAATTTCTCAACATTTCCTTGAATCTAACCCAAGCATCCACAACATCTTCTCCATCATCTTGTTCAAAAGACCTAATCATATTCTCCAACCTTCTTTGAGTTCTGAGTGAATAAAACTCACCAATGAAAGCCTCTTTAAGTTGGTCCCAAGTAGTGATTGAATTCTCTGGGAGATCATTGAACCAATCAAGTGCTTCTCCGGTGATTGAGATGGGAAATGTCTCAAGTTTCAAGGCATTCATTTGATTTTGACCATATTGATAAAGTCGAGCCAACTTTTCAAACCTATCCAAGTGTTGGTAAGGATCCCATTTCCTTTTTCCATCAAATTGTTGCTCTTTAGATGATTTCCTTTCAAATTGAAGGTGTGATCTGTAACACCCTTCATTTAAAAATACGGGTTTCCAAAAATTTTCGCCTAACGGCGTTATAACAAAGCGGAAGTAAACTTTGAAAGTCCAAACCAATTAAAATCTATTTGGTTTCTTTAATCATTGGTGTTACTCGGTCATATCGTCAAAACAAGTTTAAATAGAAACCCGTCGGCTGCCCAACACAAAACAACCGACTATATAACATGCAAACTACATAAATGCCAAAACATAAGCAAGAGTCTAAAAATGTGCAACAACTATGGGTAGCTAAGGTCATCAGCAAGCTATCTACCCATTCCTCGCTCTTCTTCATCAACTACCTCAGCTACGCTAAACCTGAGGGAGCAACACATTTCAAAAGACAAGTGTTAGCTAACGAATTAGCTAAGTAAGATAACACTCAAGTTATAAAACATTTATCCATTTCAAACATTGTGGATTTAATCAACGTCATTAAGGCACAACACACATCAAGCATATCACATCATCAAAACTACATAATAGGATGAAACACCCTAAATGTGCCTATCCTTCATTCTGCATTACACACATATAACCACATAACTGCATTACTACTTTTAACTGCGTAACTACATTTTAACTGCATTACTACGTTTCAACTGCTTTACTACATTTTAACTGCGTCAATGTGTAACATAAGTTACACCCGACTAGATGACAACCATTCAGTTGAACATCAAACGTCATTAAGGAATGGCAAGCCAATCCCCGAGTAATCCGTATGCACAAGACAAATGAGGGCGGGTCAGACCCATCGTATTACTCAACTACATCTCAATGACCATGTTGCAAGGAGCCACCCAAGCAACCTACGTCAACGCACTTAGCCGGGCTAGGGCAAGTACGGGTTAAGCTTAACACTTTCCTGCATCAAAGTTTAACGAGCTCGATCCTGCATTATTTAGTTTAGGTGACTGCATTACCTAAACATTTACTACGTTTACTGCTTTTACGTTTTGGGCCCTTAAACGTGCACGTGTCATGGCAACTTAACAAGTCTAGTGAACTAGATAAGCAAGCCATACAATCATGCACATATCAACAATCAACAACATATACTACATCTCAAAGCATCACAAGCTATTGCATATCACTTCATAACATAACACTACATTATACTTCATATCATAACATACACTACATTATACTTCATTTGGGACTGCATTTCAGGTCTCAATGGTCAACTACATAACCCATATCACCTCCCGTGCAACCCCGAATACCCACAAGCAATTCAAGAAATAAGTTGGGAAGTTATTATTTGAAACCATCTTTTCGTTAAACCCTCAGCGTGTCAAAGTAGTGTATCGTACCTCGTGACGATCAATAAGCAACGTTAATGTATCTTTTTTGTGATCCCGACAACCTATCTCGAGTTCATAGTCATTAAACCTGTATAAACCCAACCTAATAAGGTTATAAGACCATACATTAACTTAGGTACACTTATAGGACCCTTAAACGCTTGTTTCGGACCTCAAACGGGCTCACAGACCCTTTATGTGGCGCATGCTTTGAATATGCGTCGCATATTTGCTTCAAAAATCACCCAGAAACCTCCCAGGCCCCGATATGCGCCGCACATAGGTTATATGCGCCGCATATGGAGTGTTGGTCTAAAGACTGACTCGCGCCCTTCACTTGCAGGCGACTTTTCGACCTCAAGACGACCAAATGAGTCAAAACTTAGTTCTTAAGGAACGTAGGGAATTCAAAGACCTTTCCAGAAATATAAAGTTTGACTCTTGAAGATCTCTAATGAATTAGTTATGGCGTCTGCAAAACAGACCTACAGAATTCGTCTTAAATCCGACCACTTCTGGAAATTGACATTTTTCACCCATATCTGGGCAAAATCAAAAGAAACATTGTTCATATCGAATCAAGAGGACACATAGACCTTTTCAAAAATATAAGATTCATCTTATAACTCTTCTAATTGAAAGAGATATGATTTTTGCAATATTACTAATTTTTCAGATCTAGTAAACCCTTAGTTTTGCAAGCAATTTTCGACCATCAGATGACCATAGCAACCACCACGACCTATGAACCTCATATGCACCCAAAATACGACTCATATAATGATTTCACATGATCACTTGTTCCAGGAACAAGATGATACAATTACAATACATTAAATTACCCGAAAACCCCAATAATCGACAATGAAACATAATCAAATCAATCTCAACCCTAGAGACCAGAAGTAAGATCCATATGATCTACTCTTATGATCACAAATCAAAGGGAAATCGTCTATATTACCTGTAGATGAAAGCAAGGATGAGAGATCTTGATCAAACTTCACTTGAATCACACGTTTTGAAGGATTTTCGGCTTAGGAATTTGATAGGAGATCAAAGGGGTGGCTAGGGTGGGGGGGGGGGGGGGGGGGGGGGGGGGGGGGGGGGGGGGGGGGGGGGGGGGGGGGGGGGGGGGGGGGGGGGGGGGGGGGGGGGGGGGGGGGGGGGGGGGGGGGGGGGGGGGGGGGGGGGGGGGGGGGGGGGGGGGGGGGGGGGGGGGGGGGGGGGGGGGGGGGGGGGGGGGGGGGGGGGGGGGGGGGGGGGGGGGGGGGGGGGGGGGGGGGGGGGGGGGGGGGGGGGGGGGGGGGGGGGGGGGGGGGGGGGGGGGGGGGGGGGGGGGGGGGGGGGGGGGGGGGGGGGGGGGGGGGGGGGGGGGGGGGGGGGGGGGGGGGGGGGGGGGGGGGGGGGGGGGGGGGGGGGGGGGGGGGGGGGGGGGGGGGGGGGGGGGGGGGGGGGGGGGGGGGGGGGGGGGGGGGGGGGGGGGGGGGGGGGGGGGGGGGGGGGGGGGGGGGGGGGGGGGGGGGGGGGGGGGGGGGGGGGGGGGGGGGGGGGGGGGGGGGGGGGGGGGGGGGGGGGGGGGGGGGGGGGGGGGGGGGGGGGGGGGGGGGGGGGGGGGGGGGGGGGGGGGGGGGGGGGGGGGGGGGGGGGGGGGGGGGGGGGGGGGGGGGGGGGGGGGGGGGGGGGGGGGGGGGGGGGGGGGGGGGGGGGGGGGGGGGGGGGGGGGGGGGGGGGGGGGGGGGGGGGGGGGGGGGGGGGGGGGGGGGGGGGGGGGGGGGGGGGGGGGGGGGGGGGGGGGGGGGGGGGGGGGGGGGGGGGGGGGGGGGGGGGGGGGGGGGGGGGGGGGGGGGGGGGGGGGGGGGGGGGGGGGGGGGGGGGGGGGGGGGGGGGGGGGGGGGGGGGGGGGGGGGGGGGGGGGGGGGGGGGGGGGGGGGGGGGGGGGGGGGGGGGGGGGGGGGGGGGGGGGGGGGGGGGGGGGGGGGGGGGGGGGGGGGGGGGGGGGGGGGGGGGGGGGGGGGGGGGGGGGGGGGGGGGGGGGGGGGGGGGGGGGGGGGGGGGGGGGGGGGGGGGGGGGGGGGGGGGGGGGGGGGGGGGGGGGGGGGGGGGGGGGGGGGGGGGGGGGGGGGGGGGGGGGGGGGGGGGGGGGGGGGGGGGGGGGGGGGGGGGGGGGGGGGGGGGGGGGGGGGGGGGGGGGGGGGGGGGGGGGGGGGGGGGGGGGGGGGGGGGGGGGGGGGGGGGGGGGGGGGGGGGGGGGGGGGGGGGGGGGGGGGGGGGGGGGGGGGGGGGGGGGGGGGGGGGGGGGGGGGGGGGGGGGGGGGGGGGGGGGGGGGGGGGGGGGGGGGGGGGGGGGGGGGGGGGGGGGGGGGGGGGGGGGGGGGGGGGGGGGGGGGGGGGGGGGGGGGGGGGGGGGGGGGGGGGGGGGGGGGGGGGGGGGGGGGGGGGGGGGGGGGGGGGGGGGGGGGGGGGGGGGGGGGGGGGGGGGGGGGGGGGGGGGGGGGGGGGGGGGGGGGGGGGGGGGGGGGGGGGGGGGGGGGGGGGGGGGGGGGGGGGGGGGGGGGGGGGGGGGGGGGGGGGGGGGGGGGGGGGGGGGGGGGGGGGGGGGGGGGGGGGCATTGAAGAATTCGTCTAAATAAAACCCTTCCTCGTCCGAATCAGGAGTGGGTTTAGCTATAGGTGAAAACGGTGTTGGTATTGGTGTTGTGGGTTCAGTGAAGTTAAACCGACGCCCTCTTGGTCTTCTCGGAGTAGACAAAGGACTATTCAAAGGGAGACCCGAAGAATGCAAGTTCATCAACTAAAGAAATATGCCTGCAAACACACAACTAACACAAACACGTCAAATGCACCTGTGATAAGAAAAGAAAACTAAACTAATACAACAAGTAACTTCCTCACGCGTGAGAAAGGATCAAACCACAAAATTAACAACTAAATCGGCACACAATCCCCAGTAGCGGCGCCAAAAACTTGATGTGTAAAATCGAGTTTGTAAAATTTATAAACAAGTACCCACTGAAAACCGACTACTACACACTTTCAGGCAGTGGACCTGATCGCATATAGTATAGTAAGTAGTAAGTCCGAGATCGTTCGCATGGATTGGTTTTGAAATAATTGTTTGCTAAAGTAGTTTTAGAAAAAGGATGGAACCGTAGCCAAATTGCTACCTAACTTTGACAAATTGAATTTAAAGAAATTGAAATCACAAGACAATTAAAAGTAAAGAAAGTTCAGACAATATAAATAAAGATCATCCACTTCGAATCCACTTGACTTCATCTATGATTGCACACGTTAAAGATCAAATTCTTTAGAGTTGACAAGATAATCGTGAAAGGATAAAAATGCCCGCGTGGTACCACCAACCGCTCGCAAATCACCCAAACACCTAAACTGCTAGTTTAATTACCCAAGCCGGTACCACCAATGCCAAGAAAATCTCCCCAACAATTAGTTTGCTTGATTATCCAACTACCAATTATGCCTATGTGAATGAAAACGTGGTACCACCAACCGTCTCTAAACACGTTTACCGATTAATTCCTATTATAGATTTGACATTCACCGTCATACCATGAACCGGTGACAACCGACCATAGACAATCGAATTGACACGATAAACATATTCACCTAGTACCACTAACGATGAACACATAAACCATCAACATCAAAAGAATCAATCATAAGGAATTAATTGATAAAGATCACGACACAACGATAATTGAATCAACTCGTAAATTAAAATATTGCAATCATATCATTCGTCAAGTTTCATCAAAGTGGATGATTAGAAATCTAGCCACTCATGCTAAATTGAAATTCATAAAAGAAATTGAAAGAGAACATATTGTACCAATGATTGTTTGAATTAAAATTGCAAAGACGGAAAATTAGATACGATCTAGAGGGGTGTTCTTGAATCTTCACTGAATCCAATGATGAAATCTGAGATGATCCTTGAATGAATTCGTGGTAGAACAGCTCCTAGAAAGAAAATTTGATAACTTGGGAAATAGGGTTTATTTTTCTATTTATACCTCCTCAAAATCTGATGCAAAAGGCTGAAACCCAAAGTTCCCCGTATTGCTGACTGCGCCGCAGTGAGGCAAGCGCACCCTTCACTGCGGCGCAGTGACATATCTCTGGAATTGTTTTGTTCTTGATCAAACTGCGACTGCGGCGCAGTGGGGGTGTGAATACTCCCACTGCGGCGCAGTAAAATATTCTGGAATTCATGTGGCTTCTCACCAGTGACTGCGGCGCAGTGGGGTGTGAATCTCCCACTGCGGCGCAGTGTAATATTCTGGAATTCATGTGGCTTCTCACCAGTGACTGCGGCGCAGTGGGGTGTGAATACTCCCACTGCGGCGCAGTTAATCTCCCACTGCGGCGCATGGAATATTCTGGAATTCATGTGGCTTCTCACCAGTGACTGCGGCGCAGTGGGGTAACATTCTTCCCACTGCGGCGCAGTTAATACTTGCTGAAATCTTTGGTTCTTCTTTATTAACCGCACTCGAACACTCGGATCAACATCTTGGCCTAAAATCGTCAGAAAATGCACCAAATGGACGCACAACCTGCTAAAAACCTGAAAGCACTAACAAACACCATAAATGCGCCAAATGCATATAAAATTGACTCAAAACACATACGAAAAAGGCCAATAATGATGTGGGCGATCTATATAAATTGGTCACATCAGTCGGGTTTGCAAAATATGTTGCTTCTTGGTTGTGCAAAGACCTCTATTTATAGGCAAAGGTTGACATTGGGATATCAACTTTGTCGTACAAATATGGTTGAGAGCATTTAAGGAATTGCATTTAATTTCTTAAGCATGTCTGTTAAAGTACTAGGTAAAAGGTACTTTAACCAACCACCTTTACACACTTTTGTACTTTTATCATAGAAAAGAGTATTGTCCGGATAATAGAGTGTAAAGGTTAAAGGTCTTCCTCGTAATCAGTGTAAAACTTTGTAAGTACTTTACACTGTCCAGTCTTCAATTTGGGTAAAACATCCACTGGGCTTCCGTGCCATGAATGTTTTTTTCTTCCACTTGTTGTCTTCGACTTCAACTGGAATGTATCAGTTCTGGTCAGATCTCGACTGGAGTGAAGCTCCAGTGGCATTAACTGTACACTGGCCACTGGACTTCACTTATTTCTAGACAAATCTTCTGGACTCTAGTTTGCACTGGAGTCTGTCAAATTCGCTGGACTAACACAATCATGTTTATGTTACCTCTTTAAAATAATCAAGACACAAAAAGAAAAACAAAAGTTCAAAAGTTATATTTCAAAATATATGTAAAACAGAAAAGTATATAATAGCTAAAAAAAAAAAATCAAAAAGTTCAAAAGAAAGACCAAAAAAGTTATAAGAAAAATGTTTAAAAAAATTTTACAAAAATAATGTTAAAAAATATTTTACCGAGTTAAAATTTTTCTAAAAAAATGCTGAAAATTAAAGCTAGGACAAAAGAAATACAACTAAATATATTTTAAAAATGATAAAAAAAAATCAAAAAATACGAGAAAAAGAAAAATAGATGGGGCAAAATATTAATTTCAATTTCCCAAAAGTCTACACCACCACCATCAATCTATTGATTTTTATCAATCTTCTAAAATCCATAATCCAAAAATCTAAAACCAATTGTATGACCATTTATGGAGATGCTTACTTTTGAAGGGAAATCTAATATGAAAGATTTTAGATGATTGGTAGATTGGTGAAGATACAAGACAAAGTCAAAAACTAGTGAATGAGGATGTAGGGTGTTGCGTGTTTTAAGTTCGAGTAAGAGATTTTTTTTTTTGTGGGAGCTGATAAAATTCGATGTTGATTGTTGGAAATTTAACTTTTCTATTATATGTCGGTTAAGCTTTAAGATCATGTTGATCGAGCATTGATGTCTTGCATGATAAGATTGTTTGGAGCTTACCGTTGAGGGGACGAACTACGATGAAAGGTGTTAGGTTCATCGGTTTTCATAAGGATACAAGGACTTTGTAGGTTGAAGATCAAAGTGCAGTGCCCAAAAGATTAAGTCTTACTAGAGTGATATCACTAGTTAAGGGAGAATATGTTGATACATGTTTTCTAACTAATGATTATTGGTGTTTTCTAACTAATGATTATGTCTTACTAGAGTATGTTGATGCATGTTTGTGATCGTTGCTATGCAATGAAGGACAACATGGGAAAATGAAGAATTCACGAACGTGTGGTGTCGTTCGACATTATGGGTATGTTTGACAAAATTAGCTAGTAGCTAGTAAATGCTAGATAAAGGCAGGTAGCCGTTGACCGGTATCTAGTAGCCGGTAGTTGTAGTTGTAGTTGTAGCCGGTAGTTGTAGTTGTAGTTGTAGTTGATTGTAGTTGTAGTTGTAGCCTAGTTTTCAATATATTTAGGTGTTTGGTAAAAGAAGGTGATATTAGTACCACAACATTTGATTAATATACCACAATCATGCATTGTTAACTTGTACAGTCTGCATTAAAAAATGTACACTGTGGTAAATGAATAAAAAACTTTGGTACTAATATCACCACTCTTTGGTAAATAGGTGAAGCTTTTTCATAAAATATGTAAAATGACAAGAATAGACATAAATTAAAAATACTTAATGCTAATACATAAAACAATCTCAGTTTGTTTCCTACATATTTATGACATAAAAACAAATTTAAGAAAAAATTCAACTCGATTTCTTACATAGATAAAATGAGTATAGTTTGATTCCTACACAATATATAAAGAGGAATGAGAATATGTGGTTGTTATATTCACTTTTCTCATACATAATTAAGGGGTTGGCAATGGATGGAAGGAGGGTAAAAGATTTTTCTTCACCGCGCGGGAACACCACCGCTGACAATGAGGGGAAAGTAAGGGGAGTGAAAGTGAGGGGAAGTTCCACCCGGCATAGTGTGTGAGGGGACGGATGAATTTCGACGGTTGGAGGCCTAAACGGCTATATTCTTGGTTTTTTAATATATCACCACACACCACACACAACACCCATCTATACACTCTCATTTTATAATCACAACACACACTCATCCTAAACACTCTCATTTTATACTAAACCTTCAAATACTCAACCTTAAATGGCTAAACGATTTGGTAAGAGTATATTGTTAGACGAGTCGTTCGAGTGGTCTAGACTTATCATACCACGATGATCCAGTGGCTCAACCACTACCACCAATTGAAGCTTTAATTTGGTGATTTATAGTATTATGTAGTTTTCTATTTTCGAAATAATATGATGTTACGTAGTTTTTAATTATGTTTATGTAGTTTTTAGTTTAATTTTAATAAATGTTATGTTTTTTTACTAAGTTATTTAATTTATTTGAATGAGAAAACAATAAAATAATTTAGGAGGGTTAGAAAAATTATGGACTCATGGATGCCACTACAGGTGGTTGGGAGGGTCAAATGGGAGGGTCGGATGGATACGTAAAATGAGTTGGCAAAATGTTATTGGTGAAATTTAGGAGGGTTAAAAATTTGGGAGTGATGACTCCTCTCCCTAAAGTTAGTCAGATTCAAACAACTGTGCTAAGAATGTGTAGAGATATGTATTAGTAAATATTTGTTAAAAGTTTATTTTGTACTTAGTTAATAGTTAGAGGGTAATAATGTAGTTAGTTGTTTGTCCCTTGTATTTAAGCCACTTAATGACCTCATTTTTAAGGTTAATGAAATGATTATCATTCACCAATTCCTTTCTAATTCTTTGTTTTCACATGGCATCAGAGCTAAATTCCTGATTCATTTTCTTTCATCAATCACGTATTCATTTCAATTTCTATCATAAATTCACTGATTTCTAAAACATATCTATTGCATTTTTTCGTTTTGAAGATTCTGGTCGAATTCAAAGAATATTTCATTTGCTTATATCATTGTCCAAATCATTTTATTTTCAAATGTTGGCATCTTGTAAATCGATTTCTTTTATAATTAAATTGGTCCTAATTATTTAGTTTTCTTTCAAATTAATTAGTTGCTTTTCATTGCTGGTGACTAATTAATCGGTTTCCTTCATCGTGGGACGGTGGATACTTCGATTTCAATTCCTTAGCACGATATTGAATTTTCTATTTCTTTGGCCGCTACAATCGTCTCGTCAAAAAAACTCTAATTTCCTTCGACCTTAATTTCCTTTTACTTTAATTTGCTTCGAAACTTTAAACTCTGAACTTAAGTTCCATTGAACTTAAGTTTCATTAACCTTAATCCATTGAACTTAATTTCATTGAAGTTAATCCATTGAACTTAATTTCACTGACTTAATTTCATTGAACTTAAATTCCATTGAACTTAGGTTAATCCATTGAACTTAATTTCATTGAAGTTAATCCATTGAACTTAACTTCATTAAAGTTAATCCATTGATCTTAATTTCATTGAAGGTAATCTATTCAACTTAATTTCATTGAAATTAATTTTCATCCGTCAGCCTTCCTTTGTGTTCACTACAATTCATTATTTTAAAAAAAAAACCTTTCACTTAGGTCAATACTTCTTTCAGATATGTCAGATAATGCACAATGGCTTCATAGTTGGTACAAAGTTTTGGTTAATAATGAAGGGGTTGTATTTGGCATAGCTCCAAATGGGAAGAGATCAAAGTTTTTTTGTACAAAGTGTCGTATTTGGGGACACAACATTGATAGATGTTTCAAAGTTCGAACCAATAATCGTGAAGAGAAATCTATACATTGTGTTCCCACTTCTAAGGCTATTACACCACCTGTTGCTACTACTGTTGTCCCTGCTGCTTCAGGTTTTACTCAAGAACAGATGCGCCAATTAACTTTTATGTTGTCACAACATAATTTGACTCCTCAAGCTGGCACAGTGTAGATTTGTCTGCTGCTTATCTAGCAGGTAAGCGATTTTGTTTTGTTTCATCTTGTTTTAAAAAGAGTTGGGTTGTTGATAGTGGTGACCGATCACATGACACCGGATCTTCACATGTTTCTTGATTACACTATTCTTGCTGAACCATGTTACATTGAAATGCCAAATGGTCAAAAGGCAAGAGTTCATCACATTGGTTCTGTTCGTCTAAATGAACATGTCATTCTAAAAAATGTGTTTCATGTTCCAGACTTTCAATTCAATCTTCTGTCTGTGCCTTCCGATATTTGTACTACTTGCCCGAAAGCACAAATGAACAGGCTTTCATTCCATCTAGTTCTATCAAAACATCTGCCATATTCGAATTAAATCATGTTGATATATGGGGTCCCTATTCTAGACCTACTCATAATGGTTTTAGGTATTTCCTAACCATCGTTGATGATTTTTCTCGATCCACTTGGACTCATATGATTGCCACTAAGAGTGTTGCTTTTCAAACTCTTGTTGGTGTGATTGCTTATATTGAGAACCATTTTAACACGACCGTTAAAATCATTCGAACAGACAATGGAATTGAATTCAAAGATACGAAAGCAAATGAATTCTATTCAAAGAAGGGAATTGTACATCAAACTTCATGTAATGCCACACCACAACAGAATGGTGTAGTTGAGCGTAAACACAAACACCTTCTTGAAACTGCACGAGCTCTTTTCTTCCAGGCCAACCTGCCAATTTCATATTGGGGAGATTGCATTCTGACTGCTTCATATTTAATTAACCGCATTCCCTTGTCAGTTCTAAACAACAAGACACCCTATGAGATGTTAACAAATGAAGTGCCTTTGTATGAGCACATTCGCTCTTTCGGTTGCCTTTGCTATGTTTCTACCCTTCAACATCCCAGGCTTAAATTTGAGCCTCGTTCTATCCCATGTGTTTTCTTGGGATATCCTTTCGGTAAGAAAGCCTACAACTGTCTTAACCTTCAAACGCGTCAAATCATTTATAGCCGTGATGTTGTTTTTCATGAACAACACTTTCCTTTTCACTATTTGCCAAAGCATCCCGATACAATCATATTTCCTTTACCACTTTAGGACCGTTCTCACAACTTTGTCCCAAAAAACACTACCCCTATTGTACATTCTGATTCCGTTTCACCACAAATTCCCGATAATAACCCTTTACATGATGAACTTTCTGCACCTGCTTTTCCAGATAATCCTGCTGGAAATACTTCAGATTCCACATATGCTTCCGCACCTGTTACTTCTGAACGTGTTACTTCTGCACTACTAGGTCAAAATAACGTTGAGACAGTTCCCGTTCGTCGCTCTGAGAGAATTCCCGTGCAACCTGCTCATCTGAAAGATTTTGTCTGTCCCAAATCTACCACTCCCAAACACTGGTGTAATCTGGTTTCTTTCTCTAGTTTACCAGTTTAACATCAAGCCTTTTCAGTTCATGCTAGCACTTTCACTAAACCTAGATCTTATAATGAGGCTTCCAAAGATCCTAATTGGGTACAAGCAATGAATAAAGAAATTGATGCTCTTCAAGCTAATGACACTTGGGAAGTGTGTGATCTTCCTCCTGGCAAGAAAGCATTGGGTAATCGTTGGGTTTACAAGGTAAAGCTCAAATCTGATGGTTCATTGGAACATTTCAAAGGCAGATTGGTCGTTCAGGGTAACCATCAACGCGAGGGCGTTGATTATTTTTCTCGATCCACTTGGACTCATATGATTGCCACTAAGAGTGTTGCTTTTCAAACTCTTGTTGGTGTGATTGCTTATATTGAGAACCATTTTAACACGACCGTTAAAATCATTCGAACAGACAATGGAATTGAATTCAAAGATACGAAAGCAAATGAATTCTATTCAAAGAAGGGAATTGTACATCAAACTTCATGTAATGCCACACCACAACAGAATGGTGTAGTTGAGCGTAAACACAAACACCTTCTTGAAACTGCACGAGCTCTTTTTCTCAAGACCGTTAATGGTCAAATGACTATTGTCGCAGTGTATGTTGATGACATCTTGGTTACTGGTTCAGATTCTACTTTTGTTTCCCAACTCAAGGATTTTCTACTTCAGCAATTCACCATTAAAGACTTGGTTTTTCTCAAATTTTTTCTAGGCTTGGAGGTTCATTATCCTGACGATGGGATCATTCTAACTTAAAGGAAGTTTACTCAAGAATTGCTTGCTGAAACAGGTTTCTTGGATGCTAGACCTACTGTTACTCCTCTTCCTCAAAATATGAAGTTTTCTGACCCTTGTAGCCCTTATCTAAAAGACCAGTCTACTTATCGATCATTGATAGGTAAGTTTAATTTTTTGACTCACACACGTCCAGACTTGGCTTTCGCGGTTCAGACTTTAAGTCAATTCATGCAAAATCCACGACAGATTCATCTGGACGGTGTTCATCGTTTGTTAAGATACTTAAAGGGCCCCAGCGGTCAAGGTATTTTACTCAACGATTCAAAGAACCTAAGTCTCCATGCTTACTCGGATTCTGATTGGGCAGCATGCCCTGTTTCTCGTCGTTCCGTCACAGGCTATGTTATTCTATTCGGAGGTTCTCCAATTAGTTGGAAGTCCAAGAAGCATTCTACCATTTCTCGTTCTTCTTCAGAGGCTGAATATCGTGCCATGGCCAATGCTGCTGCTGAACTTACGTGGTTGGTTCGTTTATTGGAAGAGTTGGGTGTCACCACATTAAAACCAGTCACTCTTCATTGTGATAACCAGTCTGCTCTTCATATTGCGAAGAATCATGTTTTTCATGAACAACACTTTCCTTTTCACTATTTGCCAAAGCATCCCGATACAATCATATTTCCTTTACCACTTTAGGACCGTTCTCACAACTTTGTCCCAAAAAACACTACCCCTATTGTACATTCTGATTCCGTTTCACCACAAATTCCCGATAATAACCCTTTACATGATGAACTTTCTGCACCTGCTTTTCCAGATAATCCTGCTGGAAATACTTCAGATTCCACATATGCTTCCGCACCTGTTACTTCTGAACGTGTTACTTCTGCACTACTAGGTCAAAATAACGTTGAGACAGTTCCCGTTCGTCGCTCTGAGAGAATTCCCGTGCAACCTGCTCATCTGAAAGATTTTGTCTGTCCCAAATCTACCACCCCCAAACACTGGTGTAATCTAGTTTCTTTCTCTAGTTTACCAGTTTAACATCAAGCCTTTTCAGTTCATGCTAGCACTTTCACTAAACCTAGATCTTATAATGAGGCTTCCAAAGATCCTAATTGGGTACAAGCAATGAATAAAGAAATTGATGCTCTTCAAGCTAATGACACTTGGGAAGTGTGTGATCTTCCTCCTGGCAAGAAAGCATTGGGTAATCGTTGGGTTTACAAGGTAAAGCTCAAATCTGATGGTTCATTGGAACATTTCAAAGGCAGATTGGTCGTTCAGGGTAACCATCAACGCGAGGGCGTTGATTATTTTGATACTTTTTCTCCTGTTGTTAAAATGGCAACTATTCGTAGTATTCTTGCTATTGCTGCTTCTAAGCACTGGAAAATACATCAGATGGATGTCAATAATGCTTTTCTTCATGGAGATCTTTCTGAGGAGGTTTATATGAAGATGCCTCTTGGTATTCCTAATCCTGGAAACAAGGTTTGTCGACTTCGAAAGTCTCTTTATGGTCTTAAACAAGCGAGTCGACAATGGTTTCAGAAACTTTCCACTGCACTTCAAGATCAAGGTTTCACGCAGTCCAAGAACGATTATAGTCTTTTTCTCAAGACCGTTAATGGTCAAATGACTATTGTCGCAGTGTATGTTGATGACATCTTGGTTACTGGTTCAGATTCTACTTTTGTTTCCCAACTCAAGGATTTTCTACTTCAGCAATTCACCATTAAAGACTTGGTTTTTCTCAAATTTTTTCTAGGCTTGGAGGTTCATTATCCTGACGATGGGATCATTCTAACTTAAAGGAAGTTTACTCAAGAATTGCTTGCTGAAACAGGTTTCTTGGATGCTAGACCTACTGTTACTCCTCTTCCTCAAAATATGAAGTTTTCTGACCCTTGTAGCCCTTATCTAAAAGACCAGTCTACTTATCGATCATTGATAGGTAAGTTTAATTTTTTGACTCACACACGTCCAGACTTGGCTTTCGCGGTTCAGACTTTAAGTCAATTCATGCAAAATCCACGACAGATTCATCTGGACGGTGTTCATCGTTTGTTAAGATACTTAAAGGGCCCCAGCGGTCAAGGTATTTTACTCAACGATTCAAAGAACCTAAGTCTCCATGCTTACTCGGATTCTGATTGGGCAGCATGCCCTGTTTCTCGTCGTTCCGTCACAGGCTATGTTATTCTATTCGGAGGTTCTCCAATTAGTTGGAAGTCCAAGAAGCATTCTACCATTTCTCGTTCTTCTTCAGAGGCTGAATATCGTGCCATGGCCAATGCTGCTGCTGAACTTACGTGGTTGGTTCGTTTATTGGAAGAGTTGGGTGTCACCACATTAAAACCAGTCACTCTTCATTGTGATAACCAGTCTGCTCTTCATATTGCAAAGAATCCTGTTTTTCATGAACGTACGAAACACATTGAACTTGATTGCCACTTTACAAGAGAAAAAGTCATGCAGGGATTAATTGAGCTCAGCTACCTGCCAACACAGAATCAACTAGCTGATGTTCTTACTAAGATTTTGCCTTCAAACCAGTTTCAACAGTTGTTATCCAAGCTGGGGATGTCAAAATCCCATCCTCCATCTTGAAGGGGGGTGGGTAGAGATATGTATTAGTAAATATTTGTTAAAGGTTTATTTTGTACTTAGTTAATAGTTAGAGGGTAATAATGTAGTTAGTTGTTTGTCCCTTGTATTTAAGCCACTTAATGGCCTCATTTTTAAGGTTAATGAAATGATTATCATTCACCAATTCCTTTATAATTCTTTGTTTTCACAGAATGAATAAACGTCAAAAGTCTATAATTCGTCCAGAGGCTCGATTAATGCAAATGACATGTTTATGAGTTGGACGATGCTAGCTTATTGCTTTTGGTTTCCAGCTCCTTATCTTCAAAATATGTTTGTTCTTTCTTTCTCATTTTATTCAATTTTCACTTAATGCATTGAGTTTTTGTTTGTATACGATTACTAATTTGTGTTAGGTTTTTTTTTCCATTCACGAAACAAGAAAAGACTAGACTAAGTTTTCTTAGAGTTACGTGTTCATTTAATGGTTTGTTATGTAGTATGTTTTCCTAGATAAATTATTGTATACTATATGCAGGTAAATGTTCATTTGAATCCTTAATTTTTAATGAAACCCAAGGACCAAATCCTAGCCATTTGATCATCTCAATCAATGGCTAGGATTTAAACTTATGCCTTAATTAAAAAAAAAACACGGAGGGGCATTTATGTAAATTTGCTTAATAAAAAAAAAACTCTCTTTCCCCTTTCCTCCTCCTGATGGAAACACAGACAAACACAAACACACACACACACACACACTCTCTCTCTCTCTCCCTCTCTCTCTCATCAACTCCGGCGACGGTAACCACCACCACCACCACCACTGCCACCATCATCTCGCGCTCCCCCTCCTGTCTGGATCTCCACCTCAAATCACTAACAACAACAACAAATGGATGATGATGTTTTAGATATTATTATAGTGAGATTTTATGTAGTTAATGTTTTTTATATAAAAAGTAGATAATCAAACCATTTTTATCCATGATTTGTAGTTATTTTCAATTATTTTTGTTTTTTCATATGATAAGAAGTTGTATCCTTGGTTGTTGTTGTTTAAAGAATTTTGCCCACAAAGTGATTGACGAAATGCCTAAACCAAAGTGTATGTACTAAATCAAATTTGATTATATACGTATTTGCTAATTATACATCCAATCATACTTGATTGTGCATAGCATAACCTTTTTTGTAGTTATTTGAGTCTCGTGGAACATCAAATTTGATTTTATGCATACGGTGTCAAAAACCTATACAAAATCAAATTTGATTTTGTGCACACATTGAGACAAAACAAATGAGTTCCATACAAAGAAAACCATTTAAAATCAAAAATGATTTTAAGAATAGAGTGTGAAAAAGCTATACAAAATCATATATGATTTTATTCATACATCTAGACAAAAAAAAAGTGAGTTCGGTATCATTAAACCCATTCAAAATCATATATGATTTTGTATAGGCTTCCATACAAATAAACTTATTCAAAATCAATGGCTAGGATTTAAACTTATGCCTTAATTAAAAAAAAAACACGGAGGGGCATTTATGTAAATTTGCTTAATAAAAAAAAAACTCTCTTTCCCCTTTCCTCCTCTTGATGGAAACACAGACAAACACAAACACACACACACACACACTCTCTCTCTCTCTCTCTCTCTCTCTCTCTCTCTCTCTCTCTCTCTCTCTCTCTCTCTCTCTCTCTCTCTCTGTGTCTCTCTCTCTCTCTCTCTCTCTCTCTCTCTCTCTCTCTCTTTCTATCTCTCTCTCTCTCTCTCTCTCTCTCTCTCTCTCTCTCTCTCTCTCTCTCTCTCTCTCTCTCTCTCTCTCTCTCTCTCTCTCTCTCTCTCTCTCTCTCTCTCTCTCTCTCTCTCTCTCTCTCTCTCTCTCTCTCTCTCTCTCTCTCTCTCTCTCTCTCTCTCTCTCTCTCTCTCTCTCTCTCTCTCTCTCTCTCTCTCTCTCTCTCTCTCTCTCTCTCTCTCTCTCTCTCTCTCTCTCTCTCTCTCTCTCTCTCTCTCTCTCTCTCTCTCTCTCTCTCTCTCTCTCTCTCTCTCTCTCTCTCTCTCTCTCTCTCTCTCTCTCTCTCTCTCTCTCTCTCTCTCTCTCTCTCTCTCTCTCTCTCTCTCTCTCTCTCTCTCTCTCTCTCTCTCTCTCTCTCTCTCTCTCTCTCTCTCTCTCTCTCTCTCTCTCTCTCTCTCTCTCTCTCTCTCTCTCTCTCTCTCTCTCTCTCTCTCTCTCTCTCTCTCTCTCTCTCTCTCTCTCTCTCTCTCTCTCTCTCTCTCTCTCTCTCTCTCTCTCTCTCTCTCTCTCTCTCTCTCTCTCTCTCTCTCTCTCTCTCTCTCTCTCTCTCTCTCTCTCTCTCTCTCTCTCTCTCTCTCTCTCTCTCTCTCTCTCTCTCTCTCTCTCTCTCTCTCTCTCTCTCTCTCTCTCTCTCTCTCTCTCTCTCTCTCTCTCTCTCTCTCTCTCTCTCTCTCTCTCTCTCTCTCTCTCTCTCTCTCTCTCTCTCTCTCTCTCTCTCTCTCTCTCTCTCTCTCTCTCTCTCTCTCTCTCTCTCTCTCTCTCTCTCTCTCTCTCTCTCTCTCTCTCTCTCTCTCTCTCTCTCTCTCTCTCTCTCTCTCTCTCTCTCTCTCTCTCTCTCTCTCTCTCTCTCTCTCTCTCTCTCTCTCTCTCTCTCTCTCTCTCTCTCTCTCTCTCTCTCTCTCTCTCTCTCTCTCTCTCTCTCTCTCTCTCTCTCTCTCTCTCTCTCTCTCTCTCTCTCTCTCTCTCTCTCTCTCTCTCTCTCTCTCTCTCTCTCTCTCTCTCTCTCTCTCTCTCTCTCTCTCTCTCTCTCTCTCTCTCTCTCTCTCTCTCTCTCTCTCTCTCTCTCTCTCTCTCTCTCTCTCTCTCTCTCTCTCTCTCTCTCTCTCTCTCTCTCTCTCTCTCTCTCTCTCTCTCTCTCTCTCTCTCTCTCTCTCTCTCTCTCTCTCTCTCTCTCTCTCTCTCTCTCTCTCTCTCTCTCTCTCTCTCTCTCTCTCTCTCTCTCTCTCTCTCTCTCTCTCTCTCTCTCTCTCTCTCTCTCTCTCTCTCTCTCTCTCTCTCTCTCTCTCTCTCTCTCTCTCTCTCTCTCTCTCTCTCTCTCTCTCTCTCTCTCTCTCTCTCTCTCTCTCTCTCTCTCTCTCTCTCTCTCTCTCTCTCTCTCTCTCTCTCTCTCTCTCTCTCGCTCTCTCTCTCTCTCTCTCTCTCTCTCTCTCTCTCTCTCTCTCTCTCTCTCTCTCTCTCTCTCTCTCTCTCTCTCTCTCTCGCTCTCTCTCTCTCTCTCTCTCTCTCTCTCTCTCTCTCTCTCTCTCTCTCTCTCTCTCTCTCTCTCTCTCTCTCTCTCTCTCTCTCTCTCTCTCGCTCTCGCTCTCTCTCTCTCTCTCTCTCTCTCTCTCTCTCTCTCTCTCTCTCTCTCTCTCTCTCTCTCTCTCTCTCTCTCTCTCTCCCTCAACTTTTCTAAAATGTATGCATAAAATCAAAAATGATTTTGCATTGATTTTTAACATTATACATGTGAAATCAATTTTGATTAGCAATTAAGCTTTAGTTTAGGGTTTGAAGTGGTAGGGTTAGCCGTTAGGCTAACCCTACGACTTCAAACCCTAAACTAAAGCGCGGGCCGCAGGCCCCCGTAATCACACTTCCCCCTCGGATTAGCTTTTAGCACCCAAGGGTTTAGATTTTAGGGTTTTAGAATGCAACTTTTCTAAAATGTATGCATAAAATCAAAAATGATTTTGCATTGATTTTTAACATTATACATGTGAAATCAATTTTGATTAGCAATTAAGCTTTAGTTTAGGGTTTGAAGTGGTAGGGTTAGCCGTTAGGCTAACCCTACGACTTCAAACCCTAAACTAAAGCGCGGGCCGCAGGCCCCCGTAATCACACTTCCCCCTCGGATTAGCTTTTAGCCCCCAAGGGTTTAGATTTAGGGTTTGAAGTTGTAGGGTTAGCCGTTAGGCTAACCCTACGACTTCAAACCCTAAACTAAAGCGCGGGCCGCAGGCCCCCGTAATCACACTTCCCCCTCGGATTAGCTTTTAGCCCCCAAGGGTTTAGATTTTAGGGTTTTAGAATGCAACTTTTCTAAAATGTATGCATAAAATCAAAAATGATTTTGCATTGATTTTTAACATTATACATGTGAAATCAATTTTGATTAGCAATTAAGCTTTAGTTTAGGGTTTGAAGGCCCCCGTGATAAAGCTTTAGTTTAGGGTTTGAAGTGGTAGGGTTAGCCGTTAGGCTAACCCTACGACTTCAAACCCTAAACTAAAGCGCGGGCCGCAGGCCCCCGTAATCACACTTCCCCCTCGGATTAGCTTTTAGCCCCCAAGGGTTTAGATTTTATTAGGGTTTTAGAATGCAACTTTTCTAAAATGTATGCATAAAATCAAAAATGATTTTGCATTGATTTTTAACATTATACATGTGAAATCAATTTTGATTAGCAATTAAGCTTTAGTTTAGGGTTTGAAGGCCCCCGTGATAAAGCTTTAGTTTAGGGTTTGAAGTTGTAGGGTTAGCCGTTAGGCTAACCCTACGACTTCAAACCCTAAACTAAAGCGCGGGCCGCAGGCCCCCGTAATCACACTTCCCCCTCGGATTAGCTTTTAGCACCCAAGGGTTTAGATTTTAGGGTTTTAGAATGCAACTTTTCTAAAATGTATGCATAAAATCAAAAATGATTTTGCATTGATTTTTAACATTATACATGTGAAATCAATTTTGATTAGCAATTAAGCTTTAGTTTAGGGTTTGAAGTTGTAGGGTTAGCCGTTAGGCTAACCCTACGACTTCAAACCCTAAACTAAAGCGCGGGCCGCAGGCCCCCGTGATAAAGCTTTAGTTTAGGGTTTGAAGTTGTAGGGTTAGCCGTTAGGCTAACCCTACGACTTCAAACCCTAAACTAAAGCGCGGGCCGCAGGCCCCCGTAATCACACTTCCCTCTCGGATTAGCTTTTAGCCCCCAAGGGTTTAGATTTTAGGGTTTTAGAATGCAACTTTTCTAAAATGTATGCATAAAATCAAAAATGATTTTGCATTGATTTTTAACATTATACATGTGAAATCAATTTTGATTAACAATTAAGCTTTAGTTTAGGGTTTGAAGGCTCCCGTGATAAAGCTTTAGTTTAGGGTTTGAAGTTGTAGGGTTAGCCGTGAAATACCCATACTTTTATGTTCATAATCATATTTGATTATGTATAGAGATTATAGAGATTTCTGTTTTTGTAACTGTATGTGTAAAATCATATTTGATTTTGTATATAGATTCTATAGATTTGTGTTTTGTAACTTTGTTTTGTACAATCAAATTTGATTTTGTATTGAGGGTTTAATTACCTGTGTTCTTATGCCTAGAATCATATTTGATTTTTACTCATACAGTGTGAAAATCCTATACATAATGAACTATTCAAAATCAAAAATGATTTTACGCATACATTGTGAAAAACATATACAAAATCAACTATTCAAAATCAAAAATGATTTTACGCATACATTGGGGAAAACTTGTACAAAATCATATATGATTTTTTATAGCACATTGAGACAAACCAAATGAGTTCCATACAAAGAAAACCATTTAAAATCAAAAATGATTTTAAGAATAGAGTGTGAAATACCCATACTAAAATCATATTTGATTTTACTCATACAGTGTGAAAATCCTATACATAATGAACTATTCAAAATCAAAAATGATTTTACGCATACATTGTGAAAACATATACAAAATCATATATGATTTTATTCATACATTTAGACAAAAAAAGTGAGTTCGATATCATTAAACCCATTCAAAATCATATATGATTTTGTATAGGCTTCCATACAAATAAACTTATTCAAAATCAAAATTGATTTTAAGAATATACTGTGAAAAATTTATTCAAAATCATATATTATTTTACGTATAAAATTGAGACAAGGCAAATGAGTTCTATACAAATAAACCTATTTAAAATCAATTTTGATTTTACGCATACAGTGTGAAAAACTTATAGAAAATCATATATGATTTTACGCATACATTGTCAAGAAAATGTACAAAATCATTTATGATTTTGTATAGCACATTGAGACAAAACAAAATGAGTTACATACCAAGAAACCCATTTAAAATCAAAAATGATTTTAAGCATACATTGTGAAATACCCATACAAAATCATATATGATTTTATTCATACATTTAGACAAAAAAAGTGAGTTCGATATCATTAAACCCATTCAAAATCTTTATTCATACATTTAGACAAAAAAAGTGAGTTCGATATCATTAAACCCATTCAAAATCATATATGATTTTGTATAGGCTTCCATACAAATAAACTTATTCAAAATCAAAATTGATTTTAAGAATATACTGTGAAAAATTTATTCAAAATCATATATAATTTTACGTATAAAATTGAGACAAGGCAAATGAGTTCTATACAAATAAACCTATTTAAAATCAATTTTGATTTTACGCATACAGTGTGAAAAACTTATAGAAAATCATATATGATTTTACGCATACATTGTCAAGAAAATGTACAAAATCATATATGATTTTGTATAGCACATTGAGACAAAACAAAATGAGTTACATACCAAGAAACCCATTTAAAATCAAAAATGATTTTAAGCATACATTGTGAAATACCCATACGAAATCATATTTGATTTTACCCATATTTGATACGTACTGTGCCAAAAAGCTATAGAAAATCAAATTTGATTTTATGCATACATTTAGAAAACCAAATGGAGTCCATATCAAAAAACCTATACACAATCAAATTTGATTATATACATACAGCTTCAAAAAACTATACAAAATCAAATTTGATTTTATTCATAAATTTACACAAGCAAATGGGGTTTATATCAATAAACCTATACACAATCAAATTTGATTTAGAATCATAAAGGTATTATCAAACTTTGGTTTAGACATTTCATCAAACACCTTATATGCAATACTCAATCAGATGTGATTTGATACTAAATCATATATAAGAAACTTTGGCTTAGACATTTCATCAAACACCTTGTAGGCAATATTATACCAAACAACAAAGTCAATTAAATAACTAATAAAATTTAACAAATTCAAATGTTGGAAAGATCTAATCACATGTTATCTTCAAGATCAATTGATGATGAATGATGGAGATGATGACGACAGAGGCAACGATGGCTGTACCATATCGATTGAAACGCGATGGTGACCTGAGCACGGTGGTGGTAGTGGTGGTGGTAGTGGTGGTGGTTATGGTGCTGCTACTAGTGGGGAGAGAGAGAGAGAGATCTGTGTGTGTTTGTGTGTGTGTGTGTGTGTTTGAAACTGGAAAGAAATAATTGGGGTGTGAGATAATGTGCAAAATTACCAAAGTACCCCTCTGCGTGTTTTTTTGTTTTTTTAATGGAACCGTCGATCTGTTTTGATCCAAGGGCTGAGATTTAGCCCTTGGATCTCACCAAATTTGTAGGTTTTGCATGAATACAAAATGAAACACAGATATACAAAACTGTTACCTTTGGGTACTTGTTTATGTTTGTGATACTTTTGACTGCAATAAATCCACGTAAATTAGTTACAAACCAAATTTTAGTTTATTATATACGTACTATCTAATCAGTTTGTATATCAAAAGTCTATAAAACATATATTATATGACTATATATAAAATGACTTACGAGGATTCATGTCTCATATGGAGAAGTATTGGCAATGTAATGGACACGCAAAAGCTACTAAAATGATACACCAAACTGAATTGACTATGATTCTATCTCATATGAATAGGTGTTGGATATCTAGCGGATACGCAAAAAACACTAATCGATCGAAAGGCTGTGTTGATGGTTTAATTGCTGAAGAACATATGGCTTTAGTTGCTAACCGAAACATTATGGATGGTACTTTGGTGCTCAACGAGGTGATTGAATGGATAAAGAAATAAAAAAAAAATCTATTTTTTTATATTCAAAATAAACATAGAAAAATCCTACCACTCTTTGAATTGGGCTTTTTGGATTCTACAATAGCTCAAATGGGTTTCCCCTATTAAGTGGAGGAGGTGGATTCAGACTATCTTGTCATCAGGATGCTAGGCATAAGCTCTACCTCTTTTCCGGTGTATAATAGCTATGGAGTCTCTCATTAGAACAATCAATTTGATTTTGTTTGAAGTTCAATATCTTTTTTCAATTTAGTGTCAAATAGATTAGATCATCCTTAATCTTTCACCCTCTTCACTTATAATTTATCCTGTCATGTAAGAATCACCATCTCACTACCACAAGTTTCTTTTTTTCTTCTTAACCTTTTACCTTCAAATATAATCCTTATATATACTAAAGATAAATCAATCTAATGGTTTAATACCCAATCACATCTCTTTATTTCTTCAAATTGGACCTTACTTATGTCATTAATCTATTACAATATCTCATTAATTGTTTACAAATAATTAAATAAATAATAAACTAATAACATACTACCTACTTTTATTAATTATAAAATAATAAGAATATTATTATTATCAAAATAATTTATGGTTTATATTTGCTTTAATATCTTATGAATATATTTGATTATAATAAATATAATAAAATTAAACTATGATTTAAAGAGAAAAATATGTAAAATCATGGGATTGAAATAGAAGTAATATTAGAAAACCGTGAAATAAAAGAATATCATTCACATGTTATAAAAGAATATCGATAGTTGATTTGTATCTATAAAGATAATTATACGTTGCAATTTCTCGATTTAAATCTAAAAAGGGTCTCAAAGTATTGATATGCAACAAAGATGTTCAGTCAAAATGTACTACAACAAATGTCGTATATAAAGAATATTACAAAAAAGGAAAGAGTTGTTTTGTTTTTTTGTATATCTTGACATTTTGAATTTATAAGATTTTTGGGTTACATATATTTAATCATATGTTTGATATGTCGTAGACATCACTTGTATCTAATACGAGTCTAAATTTAGTACACCACTAGCCCACTATACCCCGAACACCTCACAAGATACCATATAAAAAAACAAAATAACTAAATAAAAAAATAGAAAAGGGTACCATAACTAAACACATTCACCTAACCAACTCTTCATCCACTTCACATTCTTCCTCCATCTTCTTCCTTCATCCAACCTTTAAGAATGATCTTACAGCCATAAATTAAAAGTGCTTTCTTCGGATTTAAGTCGAGTTATTTTTTTTTTCCATCTTTTGCAAAGCCAGGAAACTTTTATTACGAACCCTAACATTTAGCGGGTCTAAGACTCACAAATATTTCTTTGTTTCAAATGTGCAGGTCCGATCTGTTGTGGGTCAAGAGCGTCATCATATTTCAAACCTTTTTTCATGTCGATTTCAATGTTCCTCAATGGCCTAATGTTAGGGTTGTTTACAAATGGGTTTTGGTTAGGGTCAAAACCATTGGCAAGTTTCAAATCATTATCTTCTTTATTACCTCCCCGTGTAATATTTTCACCAAACTTTAAGGCTATAGAATAATTTACACTTATTGTTTACATGTTGTGTTGAGAATAAGGTACTTTGTTTCTGGTTGGTAATTATTACTTTCTTATGACAATATTTACAAATTCGTACGTATCAACATTTGCCTATTTCTTCGGTGTTACTTTTAACCCCTCTTAATTGTCTATTGTAGTTTATAACTTTAATTGACATTTTCGATTATAAATAAACAATAGATGTTGATCAAATACTAGTATTAGCTATTTTTTGTTTTTTTCCCATCATGTTATTACTTTTCATGCACATCTAGCCTTCCAAAATTTTGGAAAATATTAAGTTTTTAGATGACGATCACGATCCAGACTCACTTGCAGTTTGGTTCCATCCTTTTTTACATTTAACGTTAATACCTTTTCAATTTCATATTTTTTTACTATTGTGTTTACCCTTGCTCCATGTACAAGTTAAGGAAGAGTACATGTACAAGTTATGTAACCTACTGTTGCTCGATATAAACCTTCTTAGATGTTTGTATGAGGATGTGGACCTCAAGTGGCCTAATCACATACAGTCTCTTATGCTTCCCTTGTTGTTATCTTCCCTTTTCAAGAGTTTGCTTCTTCAAGCAAGGTTTGGTTCGAGAAAATGGAATGCTATGACCTTTCTACGCTGGCCCAGGTTGAAACTATTAAAAAAGATCAAAAGGGTGTGTAATGTCAATCCTAGGTGAGGTAATCAGAATCGTCGTTATTCTGTTTTTGAATGCAACAAATGATATCACGGGTAGAGCTGGCAATTTCTGACACGGACCTGTTAGCACGACACGACACGACCTGGTTTTTTCATGTTTCGTGTTTGGCCTTAACGTGTTTCGTGTCTTAACAGGTCCGGACCTGTTAAGACACGATAAGACAAGTAGTATATATATGGACCTGTTAAGACACGTTAAAGACCCGTTAAAGACGTTAAAGACAAGTTAAGAACACGATAAGACACGATAAGACAAGTAGTATATATATGGGCATGTTAAGACACGTTAAAGACATGTTAAAGACCCGTTAAAGACCCGTTAAGACACGATAAGACACGCTAAGACACGATAAGATACGTTATCAGGTCCCTTAACAACTCCTTTATCGTGTACCTTTTAACAAGTCCCTTAACAGGTCTCTTAACAGGTCCCTTATCGTGTAACCTGTTAAAAATCGTGTCGTGTTCGTGTTTGGAAAAACTGACACGATTAGTTATCGTGTCGTGTTCGTGTTTAACCTTATCGTGTTCGTGTCTTATCGTGTCGTGTCGGACACGATATGCCAGCTCTAATCACGGGTTATCGGCTACTTCAGGCCTAAGATCATATAGGAACACATTTTAAGCTTTTTTCGCCTGTGAATCACCTTCTCTTTGTTCTTTAAATAGATGATCATTTGCTTGAACCTTGTTAAAAAAGAGTATATGTCAGATCATTATGTTCATAGTGCTTAGAGATCCGTTTTACTTCCTATAACATGGAATTAACCAAATAAAATAGTTTAACGAGACTTTGTTACCTGACACTTGTTTTTTGCTTTTACCAAGAGGCACTCTATATGTTTCATTCCATTTTTATGTGTCAAAAAATTTTCATCAAATACGATCATATTTAGACTCTGAAGCTCGAAAACATTGTGGTGCACAAAGAATTTGATCACGTCAAATGTGCCTAACAACAACCTGAATGGTCAGACTACTAACAAAATAGGGTACAAATGGCATGATGATCTCGGCTTCAATCTCAGTTAGAGCTCTCATTGTACTTACCAGATCCAAAACACTAGTATAAACCTACAACAACTTAATAAAATATGTAGAAAGTGTAATGTAAAAACACATTTCATTTACATGTACAATTGGTTCATTATAAAACCGAATGAGTCTCCTATATAAAAGGTTCAAAGATTTCCTATTCTAACGGCTCACCAAGCATGACGGCGTTATAGAAAGTTTACTCGATTCGTAGGGCATGGCGTTATAGAAACCGAGTAAACTTCCTATAACGCATGCTTGGCGAGCCCGTTAGAATAAAGAATTTCTTGAACCTTTCAAATAGGAGACTCATACGGGTTTTAAAGAACAGGTTGTACACGTAAATGAAATGTGTTTTTACATTACACTTTCTACATATTTTATTAAGTTGTTGTAGGTTTATACTAGTGTTTTGGATCTGGTAAGTACAATGAGAGCTCTAACTGAGATTGAAGCCGAGATCATCATGCCATTTGTACCCTATTTTGTTAGTAGTCTGACCATTCAGGTTGTTGTTAGGCACATTTGACGTGATCAAATTCTTTGTGCACCACAATGTTTTCGAGCTTCAGAGTCTAAATATGATCGTATTTGATGAAAATTTTTTGACACATAAAAATGGAATGAAACATATAGAGTGCCTCTTGGTAAAAGCAAAAAACAAGTGTCAGGTAACAAAGTCTCGTTAAACTATTTTATTTGGTTAATTCCATGTTATAGGAAGTAAAACGGATCTCTAAGCACTATGAACATAATGGTCTCACATATACTCTTTTTTTGACTAGGTTCAAGCAAATGATCATCTATGTAAAGAATAAAAAGAAGGTAGTTCCTTGGCGAAAAAAAGCTTAAAATGTATTCCTATATGTTTTTGGCACCTGAATTTGCCGATAACCTGTGATATCATTTGTTGCATTCAAAAACAGAATAACTACGTTTCTAATTACGTCACCTAGGATTGACAATACACACCCTGTTGATCTTCTCTAATAGTTGCAACATGGGCCAAGAGAGGACATAGCATTCCATTTTTTCGAAACCAAACCTCGCTTGAAGAAGCAAACTTTTGAAAAGGGGAGATAACACCAATGGAAGCATAAGAGACTGTATGTGATTAGGCCATCTGAGGTCCACATGCTTGTGCAAACCTCTAAGAAGGTTTAGATCGAGCAACACTAGGTCAGAGAACCTGAATACACGACGCATTACTTCTTCCCCAATTTGTACATGGAGCAAGGGTAATTACAACAGTAAAAATAATGGAACTGGAAATATTGTAACATCCCAAACTTTTCTTTAAGATTTGACTAACGCTGTTAAGTCAACCTCATGTGTGTCGTTAAGTCTAGTGTGAATATATGCATATACGTAGTTAATGTGTGTTATGTGTGAGGTTTGAAAACCTAAATGTTAATGTAGTATAAATGTGTGAAATATGAAGAAATTATGTCTATGTAGTGACATTTAATGAAGGGTTAATGTTGTATATGGGCAATAAAGAAGTTTGTGACCAATAATAAAGGATTAGGAAGCCTAGGGACTAGTTTTGACATGTGTGGAAAGTCAAAAACGGGATTAGTAGCTTAGAGGCTATCATTAGGAGGTTATTTGCAGATCTCACTTCTTCTAAACAAGCCCTAACTGATCCTAAGTCATTCCATAGTCTTCTCTCATCAAATCTCAAGCCGAAAAGTCGTTTTGTGTGTGAATTGGTGGTCATTGTCAAGAGTATTTGCATTCTATTTGTCATTTGCAGGTAATAATCAATCCATTGATCGTATTTTCAGATCATGAGTCGTGTGTGTTGAATCAAATCTGATTGAAAAGGGGTTTGTAAAGGAATTAGGGTTTCATTGTGTTCTTGGTTAATTTATGTGTTTTAATCAAGTATTTGGCCTAAAACGATTGTAAACGATGTTTTAACGATTTGGATTGATAAGAGATGTTTTGATGATCAAAGATTAATGTTTTTGTGTCAATTCGATCGGTACTTAAAGAGTTTTGGGGTCATTTTCTGGAAAAAGGTCGAAAAACACGTTTCTGCACTTTCGAACGAAGATAACCTTCGTAAGGCTTCTATTTTCGTACGCAGTCACTATCTTCGTAAGAACAAACTATCTTCGTAAGAACTGTAGCTAAGTTCGTAAGAAGGATTTTCCAGACTAAGTTCGTGAGGTTTGTTAAGTTCGTTTGAGTCCCAAATGACTTATATTTCATATGTTAATGTACGATAGGTGTCGGGATTACTGATAAGCACTATTAGCTATTTGTTTGCGCGCGTACACTACTACCAGGTAAGATATACTACTTTGACACGCTGGGGGATCAACTAAAAGCTGGTTTCAAATCGTAAACACTTCCATTCGGTATCTTTATATTGCATGTGGGCATATGGGTTACTTGGGAGGTATTATGGGTTATGCAGTTGACCATGAGACCTGAGATGCAGTCCTATTGTAGTGTAATGTAGTATTGCTTAATGTAGTATGTAGCTATGCAGTTGATGTAGTTTAATGAAGTATCTTGATATGCATGATATATAGAAAGGAAGTTGATGTGTGATATGCATGCTTGACTTGTACGCCTAGTTCACTAGACTTGCTAGGTTACTATGTCACTTGCACGTTTAAGGATCCAAACGTAATGAAGTTAAAGTGTGTGAATGTCTAGGAATGTGTGTTACCTAGACTATATGTGTGTGAATGTTTGGGAATGCAGGGACCCAATCTATATGTGTGAAATTGAGCTCATAAAACTAATGCAGGAAAAGTGTTAAGCTTAACCCGTACTTGTCTCAGCCGGATGAGTGCGTTGATGCAGTTGTTGCTTGGGTGGCTCCTCGCAACATGGTCTTTATAACGCAGGGCGAGTAATACGAGAGGTTTGACCAACCTCCACATACGGATTACTCTTGGATTGGCTTGCCACTCCTTAACGACGTAAGATGAGTAGTCTTTTGACTGATCATCCAGTCGGGTGTGATGCAGGGCACACTTATATGCAGTTAACAAAGATACGTGTGACAATGTGTGAACTAATGCAGGATAGGCACATTTAGGATGATTATCCTAATTAATATGAAGTCGAAATGTAGTATATGTGTGAACGTGTGATGTGTGTTGTGCCTAATAAAACCTGTCTAATAATGAAGATTGTTTTAATTGGACAAATGCTTTTAATTAAGTGTTATCTTACTTAGCTATTCCTATAGCTAACACTTGCTTCTTTAATGTGGTTGTTCCCTCAGGTTTAGCTTGATGGAATTAGATGAAGGATGTGTGAGCTTGGGTAGATTCATTGAAGGAGCCTTAGTTATCCATAGACGATTCTTTGCTTAGACTTTTATTTACATTTCGTACTTAATGTCGAATTTATGTTGTGACTTGTGAACGGTTGTTTTATGTTGGGCAACCGTTGGGTTTTCATTTGAACTATTGTTTGATATGGCATGTAACACCAAATAAATGCAGAAACTGAAATGTTTTTATCGGTTTTGACTTTTACAGTCTTTACTTCCGCAATTTAACACCGTTAGGTGAAAAGTTTTGAAAACCCATATTTTTAAACGACGGGTGTTACAATATAATGTTACATGTAGATAAAGGGTCGAATCAATATCATAAGTGAGTCTGGATCATGTTCGTCATCTAAAAACTTGGTATTGTCCAAAAAGTTTGAAGGCTCCATCTAAATGTACACGAATTATGTGAACTTCGATGGATTAGTAGAGCCGGTAAATTTGGGAAAAAAGGTAAGTTCATTTTAGAAATGGCTAATGAGGATTTTTACGATTGTTATTTTCTGAATGATAGATTAGAAAACAATGATTTGGTTTTCTTTAGGCCATGAGGAGTGAGGCATGCTCCTCCCATGGCAAACGTAAAAAGCGTCGGGCACGCCCACATCACGCCAACCTCACTCCATCCACACCGCCCCTAGAGACATGCTGCTTCAAAAACTTGTCCACCCCGTCCAATTTCGGACGCCCATTTCTTCGCATCACCCGAGGTCCCAACGGCTATTTTGACCCACAAAAGGCTCCTTCCCCTTAAATATATACATACATGTATATATGATATATATGCATACATAATTACATACCTGGTGGCTATGGCAGTGGATCGGCGGTTTCGTTAGAAAGATGATGGAGAAGAAAGAAGATAAGAGAGAGATGATAGAAGCCATACGAATAGGGTGGGGATTCCATTGGATTAGAATCAATGGTCAAGATTCAATGTTCATCTTAGATTTTAATCCAAAGGTCAATGTCTCTCCAACTTTACTACTCAATTTGGGATAACTTGAGGGGAACTCTACCAATACGAATATAGGAGAGAGAGAGAGACTGATAACCAATTGATAGATATTAATTTTTGTTTTCACCCCTTTGATTTTGTCTATTTTATTTTTTAGATGACATTTTATTAATATTTTATATATATTTGTTTATCTTTGTTTTTGTTTTTAAAAGAAGTTATGTAAAATTATAAATCTGTCATTTTTATATGACAAATTGTTACATTTAAAATATGTTAAAATTTCCGTTTTTTTGATATATTTTCATTAAAGTAAAAAAATAAATAATATATTAAACTTTTATTATATAAAATAATAAATTTGTTTTTAATGTTTTTATGCAATAATATTAGAAATGTAATATATTATGTTCTATTTAGTTTATTAAAATTTTAATATATTTAATTAATAATAAATAAACAAAAATGTAAAAAATAGGGGGCTTCTTTAGAAGACCTCACTCCACCACAAAAGAGGGAGAAAGTCCCTTGTTGACTAGGATGTCACGTTGCAACATGCCATCACTTTCTTAAAGCTTTACTCCCCATGTCTTTACAATAGTGATGAAAAGATGAAGTCAATTGAACACAACTTCAACCTTGAGTTCACAAAAGTTTATATATGAATAAATTTAGGACCGTACATTGTTTTCTTCAAAAAAAAAATTGTAAAATTTTAAAGTTGTAATCATTTACTTATCATGGAATTTCAAAGAGATTGAGGTTGTTGTTTCTAATGGTAGGTTAATTAAGAAGTTAAACTTGCCAATTACAACTCCCATTCCAATCGTGATGCCCTGTCGTTCGCCCACTTGACTCAGCCCTGCTGGATATCAAAGGAATAAAAGACAAGAAAACACACAAATTATTTAATCAGTCGAATGCTTTCTTCATATAAAGTAATGACCAAAAGGTTTACAAAGAAAGTGAAAAGTAAATCTGAATTTTCGACTGATTCTACCTACTGACTCCTACTCCTTAAATAGATAAAAAGCTAACAACTTAGACCTGAAAACTCGGTCCATTATTCCACTAAAACAGAAAAGACGTTAACAACCATAAGCCCACGTTCCCTCTTTTTCAGCTACTGACTTAGTCTCACTTCTGAATATTCAACACTAACCAACACTACTCCCCCTTAGTGTTGATGTTGTCATTCAAATCTTCAAGCCGAATGAGCAATCTCATTTCACAAAACTTGATTCTGGGCAATGCTTTTGTTAATGTATCCGCCTTTTGTAAATCACCAGACACATGCTTTACTTCAATCTGGTCTCTTTCAACACATTCCCTAATAAAATGAAACTTTGTATCGATGTGCTTGCTGCGTCCATGAAAGACGGGGTTTCTCATTAACGCTATTGCTGCTGCATTATCTTTGAGCTGGTTCACCAAGTAGTTCACTCACCAGATTTCTTAACCACAAGGCTTGACACGCAGCTGACATTGCTACCATGTGCTCAGCCTCACACGAACTCAAAGCCACCGTCTTTTGTTTCTGAGACGTCAACGTAATGAGGTTCCTCAATAGTAGAACACCATTCCCGTTGTCCCACGACGGTCTTCAACATCCAACCCGTGTGAACTATCGCTGTAACCAACAAGCTTCCCATCACCACCTCTTACGTACCTCAGCCCATAGCTTGTAGTTCCCTTGAGATACCTGAGTATTTGCTTTACAACAGCTAGATGGCTTTCCTTGGGTGCTTGCATATATTTACTCACCACCCCAACCGAAAAACTTAAGTCAGGACGAGAGTGAATTAAGTAACGTAGGCTGCCAATAATCTTTCTATAATGGGTTGCATCAACATCTTTTCCACCTTCATCTTTTGTCAACTGTAACTTGGGATCCATAGGCCATTTTGCTGGGTTACACTTATCCATTCCAGCCAATTTCAATACTTTCTTGGCATAGCTTTCTTGCTTCAAAATAATGCACCCTTCTTTCTGTTGAACCTCAAGACCCAAGTAATAAGTTAATGCACCCAAATCACTCATCTCGAAAACTTGCTTCATATTTTCCTTGAAAGCTGCTACTTGACTTTCACTTGAGCCCGTGACCATTAAATCATCAACATATACACCCACAATCAAAACAGAATTTTGTGAGTGAAGCTTGTACACAGCCAGCTCCTGGCTACACTTAGCAAAACCGAGCCCCTTTAACTCCTTGTCAAGCTTTATGTTCCAGGCCCTCGGGGCCTGCTTTAAACCATACAAGGCCTGATGTAGACGATAGACCTTGTTTTCCTTTCCTTTAATCTCATACCCGCTGGGTTGCATGACATATACTTCTTCACTCAAATCACCATTTAAAAAGGTTGTCTTTACGTCTAAATGATGCACAACCCAGTTACCACGAGCTGCAATCGCCAACAAAAGTCTGATAGTTTCGGGTCTTGCAACGGGTGCAAATGAATCTTCATAGTCGACACCTTGTTGTTGCACATAGCCCTTTGCTACCAATCGAGCATTATGTTTGATTACCTTACCACTAGCATCTTTCTTGAGCTTGTAGACCCACTTTAAACCAACTGGATTTCGATTACTTGGTACGTCAGTCAGACTCCATTTTTTTCTTATGACCATCTACTTTAGTGGCATACCCCACACAACCAAATATATTCAAGAATCTTAAATCTGGCTTTCTTTTCATCAACTTTTCATAAGGTGTTACCCCCTTTACTGCCTTAGTGAAAACTCTATTTAAGATATAGACAGAATGCTTTACAGCCCCCCAACATAAAATCAGGAACTCCCATAGTTTTTAGCAAGCCTCTAATCATCCCCATAATTGTTTGGTTCCTACGCTCAACAACTCCATTTTGTTGTGGAGTGTATGGAGTTGTTTTCTGGCTCTCTATACCAGACTCATTGCAAAACTTATCAAATGCAATTGAATTAAACTCACCCCCACGATCAGTTCTCAAGCCCTTTATTTTTAACTCACTTCTATTTTCAACCTTAGCTTTAAACATTTTAAATTTTGAAAATGCTTCATCTTTGAATTTTAGCAAATATACCCACATATATCTACTATAGTCATCTACTATCAGGAAGACATAAGAGTTACCTCCGATGGATTGTGGTGTAATAAGGCCACACAAATCTGCATGAAGGAGTTTTAGAGGTCTACTTGCTCTCCATACAACTTCTTTGGAAAACTTCCCTCTTGTTTGCTTTGATATGAGGCATCCCTCACACACTTGCTTGGGATGAACTGTTGGAACCACATTAAATGTGACCATCACAGATCATTTATCCTACATGATATGATAATTGACGATAACTAAAATCCCTATGTCTGGTAAATATACGATGGGCGTATTTACTATTATAGACGTAGTATAGGGTTTCCCACTAGGTGATTGGAACTTGAGAGACTAATAAAGCACATATATTAAACACCAGGATTAAATGTGTAAATACTCTACTTCCATTATTTACTGGAACGTCGGCTGACGTAAGAGAATTACAAATAGTGTAGAGTGATTACAGATAGTGTAGAGTGATTACAAAGACACTATCTGTAATCACGCTTCCACTGCGATACACACCTATTATATATATGTGCATTCTCTCATCAAAAGGATATAACAAAAACACATCAGTGAATCCTTCAATCCCATTATAATACAATCATCTTAATTTGGGAACCCGACAATCCTAATGGCTAATCTGTTCAATTCATCCACTGGATCATCGGGTATGTAATCTCTAATCATATTTCATTATTTACTTATTTATATATACGAATCATATAATTTTATTCCAACATGTGGTATCAGAGCAAAAGGCTCCTAACGATCCCCTGATTCGTATATTATTTATTTATGTAAATACTTGAAACATGTTTTATGTTGAAAATATGATTTTATGAAGAATTTTTTTTTGTTAGTTTTGTTCCAATATTTTGTTCGGAACATAACTACACTTCTATAAATGAATTTGGAAATAATTGAAATAACTGTTTTAATCATAATAATTGATCGAAAACTTACTTGGTAATCCATCAATCATCGGTGGCGGTCTGGTATTTGACATAAGAAGGTTGGTTAATTGAGAGATTAAGACCGTTGGAGAAAATTATGTAATAAAGGACCGAGTTGATCTAGCTGCTAACCGCATTGCTAGAGTAAGTGGTTGTTTTGAGTAGCATCGGCCAACTATATATGCTTTTCTAATAATGTATTAGATGCTTTCATAAATAAAAATAATATATGCTAGTTTTCATAAAGAAATATAATAAATTACAACCACTGAATTATTCTTTACAAAAGTTCCATTCATTCTTGTCGGCTAAAAGAGCCTTGACATGCGCATCATCAAGAGAATAATTTAGGGGAGGTTTGTCAGGTAGTCAATTTATTTTTTGACATAGTTTATTCTTCAATTGGCCGAATGATTGAGATTGGTGGGTCAAATTATACTACATGAGTGTATATGCAAGGGTAATTATTATTTTGTTTGGTGGTAAAGTTCAACTTAACGTGGAACAAAATTTGTCAACGTTTTAACATTACGAGTCGTTTTTGGTTTACTCAATTATTAGTTGGTGAACCTAATTTACACAATTATTGCGGACTCTTAATAATTATTATTTTCGGTATTAAAGTTCTTAAAATAATTTATTTGGTAAATGTCCATAACATTGAGGATATTTTTTTAATACATCTTTAGGAACATAATAATTTGTTTGGCAAATCCCACGTGCCATATCTTTTGCAATAATATACATGGTTTCACTATTTGTGCCCAAAGGTCAAATGTGATTCTCATGTTGCAATTTTTCTTTTGTCTAATAAACATTGTGTATATTAATTCTGCCCAAAGGTGATTTAATATAACCATGTGTCAAAAGAACTTCTTTTGCGTGCATAATATACGCGATACTTGATTTTGTGCCCAAAGGTCAAAAGATAAAGTGTTGTGTCGCATGCCCCTAATGCTCCTGTTTACTTGGATATTACTTCTGCCCAAAGGTGATGTAACATCCAAGTCGAGCCTTATTTTAGCCTATTATTTTGGTGTTTACAATAGGCTTACCTATCACTAGCTTCGTAACAATAATGGTCTTAGTCTCATTACTTTAAGGAACATTACTTCAAGCCTACTTATTTTAGGTATTACTTTAGTTCCATTACTTTTATAGATATTACTTAGTTTGCCTTAGAAAGCTAATCATGTCACTATAACTTCATTACTATTAGGCCTACTTATTTTAGGCATTACTATTATAATCTTCTATTGCTTGTATCATAAATTAATATCCTCTTTATTTCCACTGTAGTACCTAACTTAGGCATTGAGCCACTTATTGATGCAAAATTTGCTTTATAAAAGGATTAATTACCTCTAACTCTGAAGATGCTAGACCTTGACTATATCATTTGCCATAATGAACCCACTGCTTTACTGCTAACTCTTCCGCAGCTCAGAAAGCGAATTTTAAGAAAGTGGGATACGGCGAATCATTTGTCACTAATGATGGTCAGGAACTTCATCAATCATAGTATCCGAGGGAATGCATAAGGCGTATGCAAGTAGCTTAAATACAAAGGAAATAGCAGTATTTGTGAACACATAATGTAGATGACTGACATGACTCATAAGCTTAAGAGTCCTAAATTGAAAGTCTTTGACAGTTTTCTTGTGCATTTTAATAACCTCATTGCCTGCTCATTTCGACTCCTTCAAAATTGAATATAACGCTATGAAGGATTAATGGTCGATGAGTGACTAATCGCAATGTGTGTGCAAGAAAATGGTCGCCTTAAGTTGGGCCAACCTAAAGTTGTTCACTTTACTACCACTGCTAATTCCATTAAGAGGAAAGATATAACAGTAATAAGACTGCAAGTTAAGTTCAAAAGGATAATCATGGTGCTGTTGCCTCTAGCTTTAAGTCCTTGACGAGCAATCCTAACTGCAAATTCTGATTGTGCCCAGATTGCCCTAAAATCAAGGAGTAGCTAGCTAAGAAGGTAACCTACTTTATGTAATATTTGATCCTTTTACGTCTGATGTTCCAATCAATACATGTTGGGGTGACTCTGGTCATTATTACTCATAGTCTTTGTTGTCTCCTAATATTGATGACATAACTAAAACAAAGACAAAATCACCTAAGCAATTAGAGAATTCCTCCATGTTGTGGCATAAATGTTTGGCCACATCTCATGACTTCGCATGATACGACTCATAAAGGATGGAATATTACATTCTCTTGACTTTAGTGATTTTGAAACATGTATTTAATGCTTCAAAGGCGAAATGGCTTAAGGGATTAAGAAAGGAGCCACTAGAAGTTCCAACCTGTTGGAAATAATTCAATCTGATGTTGGTAGCCCCTATCCCGCATCCATTTCAGGACATGCATCATTTATTACATTCATTAACGATTATTCGCGTTATATGCACCTATATCTGATCTGAACCCTTAGAGACTTTTATTGATCTTAAAACATTGGTTTTAAACAAACTTGATCGTAAAATAAAAAGTTGTGAGATCAGATAAAGGAGGTGAGTGTTATGGTTGACATACTGATATTAGTGAAGCTCATGGTTCTTTCCATAATTTTTGAAAGGAACATGGCATAATAAACCAATACACTATGCAGGTTCTCCTCAACGAAATGATGTTGCTATACGGAGAAATAGAACCTTAATGGACATGGTGAAAAGTATGCTTGCCAATACTAACTTACCTACTTTCCTTTGGACTGAGGCCTTAAAACAGCTTTTCATATACTCAATAAGAATTCCATCAGAATCTGTCCCTAAGACTCCTGGACAGAAAGGAAACTGAGTCTAAAATATATGAAAGAATGAGGTTGTTCTGCCGAAGCATAACTGTATAACCCTAACTAAAAGAAACTGGATCCTAAATTCCTTACATGTTTCTTTATCGGTTATTAGTTTTAATGTCTTTCATATACTACTAGCATTATTGACACGCATTATGCCACGTTTTTCGAGAACTAAGAGATCAGTGGGAGCACGACAAATCATAACTTAAGATTTGTAAGAAGTACAAGAAGCGGGGGGGAACCACTCGTCGGTTATTATTACTCCTCCGATAACTCCTCTTGTACCCAACGCTGCTCCTAACATCACTGATCCACCTTCTCTATCAGAATCCTAACCCTCCTAATTAGGATACTACTAATGATAAAGCATCTTATTAATAATGCTAAAGCAAAGCATCTTACTACTAATGCTAAAACATCTTCCTTACTGAACCTGAAAAATCAACTCAGGAGATCATCTAGGTCATGCAGGGCTATAACTTTGATGATTTCATAACTTATTTGACTGAAGTTGAGGACATTGGAAAGCTTACTGATCCTACCTCTTATTAAGAAGCCATTAATAGCGACCGGGCCACTTAGTAGTGGAATGAAGCCATAATTTAAGAGCTTAATTCCATATAGCATAATGACGTTTGGGACTTGGTTGAAATTCTTGAAGAATCCAAACCTGTAGGTTGCAAATGGATCTTCAAAACCAAATTAGACCCGAATGGAAACGTTAAACGCTATAAGGCCAAACTAGTTGCGAAGGGCTTTACTCAAAAGAAATGAATCGATTATCAAGAGACCTTACCTCTTGTCTCTCTTAAAGATTCCTTAAGGATCGTCATGACATTCGTATCTCATTATGATTTAGAGTTACATCAGATGGATGTCAAGATCACTTTCCTGAATGGAAACTTGAAATTAGACGGATACATGTGAACCTGAAATTCCAGAAGGTAAAAAGCACATGGTCCGCAAGTTGAATAAGTCCATATACGGGTTGAAGCAAGCATCATTAAAATGGTACCTTAAGTTTAATGAAGTCATAAAAGGACAAGACTTCCTAAAGAACCAAGTGGATTAATGCACCTATCTCAAGATCAGTGGGAGTAAATTTACAATCCTTGTTTTGCATGTGGATGATATTATACTTGCAAGTAACAACTTGGATATGTTGCGTAAGTCGAAGCGTTTATTTTTCGCATAATGTCGACATAAAAGATCTCGGTGATGCCTCTTATGTAAAAGGTATCGAAATACATCGGGATAGGCGTAATGATGTTCTGTTTCTTTCTCAAAAGACTTATATTGAACACATCTTAGAACGCCATAACATGCAACACTACACACCCACTATAGCTCTAGTAGTAAAAGGAGACGTATGTGATTGTTTCCATAGTCCGAGCATTGAGATTAAAAAAGGAGCAAATGAGGATGATACCTTACTTATAAGTAGTTAAGAGCATTATGTACGCTCAGGTCTGTATTCGTCCAGATATCGCTTATATTTCCGGTATGCTTGGGAGTTACTTATCTAATCCCGAATTAGCACACTGGAAAGCGGTTAAAAAGGTTCTACGATATCTGCTGAGGACCAAAGACTACACATTAACTTATAGAAGAGGTGACAACTTAGAAGTAGTATGATGTTCTTATTCCGATAAGAAATCTACTTCTGAATATACTTTTATGATTAGCTGGCAAACCTATTTTTGACGGAGTCATAAGTAGAAACTGACTGCAACGTCTACCATGGTGTCTGAACGTTCATAATTTCATGTCATGTCATGAGATGTTGTTAAAGAACCTAGTAAGTGGACTCGAAAATCGTCAACTTTATTTATAGACCATTGAAGCTTTACTGTGATAACTCAGCTACCGTAACTTGCTTGAACAATAACAGTTCAACTGGCGCTGAGCTGTATCTCGATACAAAGTTTCTGTTTGTACGCGAACGGATTGAGGAAAATGTTCTTTGTATTGAGTACATAAGTACACATAATATGCTAGTGGATCCAATGACCGAAGGTTTTCCTCCTAAAATCTTCGTAGGACACGTGTCGAAGATGAGGCTTACTAAAAGACCTATTATGATAGCATGTTGTACTTATTGGTCATTATTATTAATGAAAAAATTTCCTCCTTATTCAGATTTTGTTTGTCTATTAGTTACACTTTGAGCTCATAATAGTGTATAGACATTATATAACAAAATTTGTCTTAGTCAATTGATCATTGCTTATTAGTTTTAAATTTGAGTCATAGTTTGACTAGTGGGGGTCCTGAGTTGATGTTCTACTCTACGACTGTACTTATTGGCTATGATTTCGGTTTAAAACAAAATGAGTATTATCCCGGCCGGACTTAACAATACTCATAGATAAATGATCGCTTGGTCAAGTGGGAGAATGTTGGAACCACATTAAATGTGACCATCACAGATCATTTATCCTACATGATATGATAATTGACGATAACTAAAATCCCTATGTCTGGTAAATATACGATGGGCGTATTTACTATTATAGACGTAGTATAGGGTTTCCCACTAGGTGATTGGAACTTGAGAGACTAATAAAGCACATATATTAAACACCAGGATTAAATGTGTAAATACTCTACTTCCATTATTTACTGGAACGTCGGCTGACGTAAGAGAATTACAAATAGTGTAGAGTGATTACAGATAGTGTAGAGTGATTACAAAGACACTATCTGTAATCACGCTTCCACTGCGATACACACCTATTATATATATGTGCATTCTCTCATCAAAAGGATATAACAAAAACACATCAGTGAATCCTTCAATCCCATTATAATACAATCATCTTAATTTGGGAACCCGACAATCCTAATGGCTAATCTGTTCAATTCATCCACTGGATCATCGGGTATGTAATCTCTAATCATATTTCATTATTTACTTATTTATATATACGAATCATATAATTTTATTCCAACATGAACGATTTTGGGCATTCCTACCACTTGACCACTTGCACTCAACTCTTCAAGCATTTGAAAATTAGCATGTCCGAACCTGGCATGCCATAACCACACGTCATCTTCAACGGTAGCCGATAAGCATATGGGTCTGGTAAGAGTAAGAGCTATCTAGTACATCCAGTTGGAGGACCTTTCTACCCTCATTACAAGTCTTCCCCGGTTATCCCTGATTTTAATGAATTCTTATGAGCGTTCATTTTGTGATAAATTCCCCCATCATTAGGCCACATTTTAATGTCTAAATGAGTTAATATTCGTGAACTGTTGGTACTTAATGGATTCAATATAAATGCAGGTTCACGGAAGATGCGAGCGAGGGTAAATAGCATCTATCAACTCAACATGAAGGCCAATGAAGTTACAAGACACAAGGAGGCAAGACGAGAGTCGAACGAAGCAAATCGAGAAGACGCAACAGCTGTTAGCGCCACTGGCACCCCAACTGAAGGCCCCAGCGCCGCTAGGCGGCCCAGGTCTAGTTACGACTTTTGCCTTATAAATACAACAAAAACCCTCAAAACCCTAAGAGAGAGCAGATCCAGCAGCCCTAGTCGACACCCATCAACCCTAGGTCGAAATTTGCAGATTCCAAGGAGGATTTGGAGCTTCTAACACCTCTTGATCTTCATCTTCAACCTAGATCTATACTCTTTATTTACTTTCTAGTTGGTAAACAATGTCTTTCATCTTTTCGGACTTTGTTATTCCTTTAATAATGTCAGGCTAGTAGGCTGAATACTTGTTTGGATTGATGTGATCATGTAGACTTTTATTTATTCTATTTTACTTGTTAGATCTGTTGGATAGTGATTACTGTTTGTCGTAGATCTATGGTTAATGAGTTCTTCATATTATTTTTTTAGGTTCTATATCTGCATGTATTAGTTTAATTCTGATGATCGGTCTATAATCATACACTAGAACTAATACATTAAGATGGAAAACACTCATCGGTCTTTAATTAGATGTAAAAGGTGATTCAGTTCTAACGGACGGATCCATAACCATAGTAATTAGAATAAGTTGAACATGAAGCTTAACAATGTCAGACGCGATCTAGTGACATGGAAACGTGCATTATGGTCACCGGAGGGAATTATTATCTGGTCATGGCTTAAGAGCCGGGTATAATTAAAGACAAATCTGTAACACAAACTTAGGTTAATAAAGCTTAAACAATTAATCTAATGAGAATTTGTTTAAAGAGTAGTGTGAGTCTAACGACATCACTACTTACATAAGTAAAGTGAATCTAACGAGAATCTGAGCCGTGAATAAATTTTCCAACAGACTAGCAGTAAATAGGGTAGTAATTGTCATATGCATGTGATCGGAGATGCCAAACAAGTATTTGATTTTTAATTACTGTTATTTGCTTTTTAATTTTATTTACTAGATTAAAAGAAGCTTGTCGCTAGACCAAGCGGTTGCGGCTTCTATTTTACTTTTATTTCAGTAGTTTAAATAGGAAATCGTAACAACCCCTAACCGCTAGAATTACACATATTATTAGACTAGGTAGTGCAAGCGTCCCTGCGAATGATCCTGTACTTATCACTTACTATATTACACTTGACCGGGTTCTCTGCCCGTAATTGTGTGTTTAATTTGAGGTATTTACTTGTACAACTTTTATAAATTTAAAACCAGTGTTTTGTTAATTAAAAATCATTTTGTTTTTCTTTTCACACAAAATACGCACATCAAATTCTCCTTTCATGTGAAGGTCATAACCTTCTTCAGTTAGTTGTCCACAACTAAGTATATTAGTTGTCAAAGCAGAGACAAAATAGACATCACCGACAACTATTTGATCAGCATTTTTACATTGAAACAACAATACTCCCATTCCTTTGATTTGAACCGCAGACCCATCTCCAAATCGAACACGCCCGGTCACATTGGTGTTTAATTCTGCAAAGAAATCTTTGTTTCCCGTCATGTGATTACTAGCACCATTACCAAAGTACCACATATCCTTTCTTTGCTCCACCTTGTCTTCTTCTTGTAAAAACACCTTCGGCTCATCAAGTTCAACTATTTCAACCACCTGCTCTCCCACAATTGACAACATCAAGGTGGGTTCATCTTCACTTTCAATTGTCAAATGAGCCTCTTGATTTTGCTTCCTTTCAGATTTACATTCTAATGCATAATGCCCAAGTTGTTGGCATGTATAGCACCAAATTTGACTCTTGTCTTTGGTTTTTCTGGTGTAATTAGAGGACTCTTGAGATGACTTATTGACACCCTTGTCACCCCTGCCTCGACCACCATTTCGGCCTCCTCTTGATCCACCTCTCCCCCTACTACTAGACCCTCCTTGGCCTTGACTCCTTGAGTATTACTCCACCTGTGATTTCCTCTACGGTTACCCGGACCCTCCGACCTGGTAAATAACACGAACCACCACCTTGTTTCAGCTTCAATCTATCTTCATAGGCTTTCAAACAGCCTATGGCTTCATCAAACGGCATTTCCTCCAAATCCGAATGTTGTTCCATTGAAGCAACAAGTTGAATAAATTTCTCCATAACAGAATAACTTGCAAACCAATTCTTCATCTCCTAGTGTCGCACCGACACTATTGTACTTTGAGATCATGCTGGATAACTTCCCCGCATAATCATCGATAGACTCGTTGTCTTTCATCCGAAGGCGTTCAAACTCGCTTTTAAATGCATGCAACCGAGCCTTTTGGACCTGATCTGCACCAACGAATCGGGTTTTTAACGACTCCCAAACTTCCTTCGCCGTCTTCTTTTTAGCCACTTGCAACAGAATATCTTCTGGGATCGCTTGGAAGATAAAGGCTCGAGCCGTCTTGCTCTTCTTTACATCTACAGCTTCACCATCTGTAGGTTCAATGGAATCCCATAATCCTTGGGCATCCAATATAGCCTCCATCTTGATTGACCAAGTGGTATAGTTTGAAGAGGTAAGTAAGGGGCACTGGAAGGTCATCGGGTTATCTTTTGGAGTGTTTTGAGAACTAGACACAATCGACATGGGTAGGGTTTTGATATATTTTGGCATAAACTAGGGAAGGAACGAACAAGGCTCTGATTACCAGATTGTTGGATATCAAAGGAATAAAAGACAAGAAAACACACAAATTATTTAATCAGTCAAATGTTTTCTTCATATAAAGTAATGATCAAAAGGTTTACAAAGAAAGTGAAAAGTAAATCTGAATTTTTCGACTGATTCTACCTACCGACTCCTACTCCTTAAATAGATAAAAAGCTAACAACTTAGACCTGAAAACTCGGTCCATTATTCCACTAAAACAGAAAAGACGTTAACAACCATAAGCCCACGTTCCCTCTTTTTCAGCTACTGACTTAGTTTGATAAGACTAATTTTAATAGATGGGTTGATAAAGCTTTCATTAGACGGTCGTGAAACACAAACTACATGTTCTAAAATACCAGTTATACAGTTTCTTAGGCTAACGAGTCCATCATTCTGTAAAATACTTTCTTATTGAATAACTTACATCAAAGTTAAAGCGACACAATATGTAACATTTAGATAACTTTCACCTTGACCATTTTAATCTCATGTAAGATTCTTGTTGCGATTGAGGAAATGATAACGACTTTGTAGCATTTATGTATTGTAGTATTTTTTATGTGAAGCCTGTCAGAAAAGACAACCACATTTGCCAAGAGTATCGTTTTCTGATACTTCAAATAAAGATGCTTTGATTTTTATTAATATTTAACATTTCTGTCAAAAACTCAAATAAGAGATTGTTTTTTGTCGAACCATTATGTTTTATTCCTTTGTTTTAATATAATTGTTTGTGCACCAAACCGAGATTAGGATAAAATGTAGGATGATGGGTGTTTTTAGGCTATTCGTTGGCGATTCCCCTGAGGTAGAGTTTTGATCTCTTTACGCCAATCTAGCCGGAGTTCGTTCTATGTGTGATCGAGTATTGAATTGAGTGCCTTTAGAAGGTCTTACGAGTCTCCTTTTATAGGAGATGTGTTCTTGGAGAACAAGTAGGCCTCTTAGGGTTTCCTAAGTCTTAGGCCAGGATATAATTTCCCTAATTATCAGTTAGAGGTGATAAGAACAAATCCCGAACTTTTAGGGGAGTAATTCTTATCCCTTTTATCCTTCCACGGAAGCCTTCGTAACGGACGGACCTTCGTATCACAACGTTACTGTGTCAGGTTCTGCGTACCGCTGGAGGGGTATGTCATCAAGCCCCCCAGTCCAAGGTGATGATTTTTGCAAAATAAGCATTACGTTGGACTATTATTGGCTTATCCTCTTTCTCCGGGGGTGTGTCCTGTAAATTCTCTAAACCGCCCTAATTAAATTGATTTGAAAGATAATTAAGGGTGGTAGATGGGCGCGTATCCCTAGACAACTGATCGACGGATGTGATCTTCATGCAGCCGGATATAAAGTCCTTTTTTCCGTCTTGTAAGTCCCAACTCAATAGATGATACTACCTGAAGACACCTCTATGTCGATGGTGGAGTTACTTTGCAATATAAGCGCTGAACTGGAGACGACCAGTTACAGAGAGTATATACCAAGTTCTAGATAGATTACTTATTTAAGTGACAATAAATAAAGAACAATGCAATAATATAAAATACTTGTAAAGTAAATTGGTGAGACAATATGTAATTTTCAAGTGTAATTTATTTATTAACTTTAAATAAATTACAAGGTTGTTGCGGAACCAAGATAATACAAAGTATGTAAATATCCTAACAACCTATGAACTACAATTGATCTACACTTGGAATTTCTCTAAACAATCGAAACACTTAAAGTTGTGAAATGTTCTTTTTTACGATTGAGAGAATATTGCACAAGTTCACCAAGAATATTGTATGCAAAGTCTGATATGCAAAGTTGTGAATTCTTGTTGTGCAATGACTTGTATTTATAGGCAAAGTTAACATTGGGATGTTAACTTTGGCTGTACAAATATGGTTGAGAACATTTAAGGAATAACATTTAATTCCTTAAAATGCTGTGTAAAGTTGCAGTATAAAGCAACTTTACTCAACCAGCTTTATGTACCTTTTTGTACTTTATACATAGATAAATCTTATTATCCGTGTAATAGCACATAAAGCATAAAAGTCAACTCCTCGTAATCAGTGTAAAGCTTTGTAAGAGCTTTCCACTAATGGTCTCCAGTTTGTAACTGACTAGAATGTCAACTGGGCTTCGCTGCCATTGTCATTCTCTATCTTCCACTTGTCGTCTTCGACTTCAACTGGAATGATTCTTCAACTGGTCAGTTCTCAACTGGAGGAAGTCTTCAGTTGCGTTAACTGTACGATGCAACTGGACTTCACTATATTTCTGGACAAATCTTCTTGGTCTCCAGGTGCAACTGGAGACTGGCCAGTTTTACCGAAACTGGTCCTAACAAATTCCCCCTATTTGTCCTGAAATATTGCCAAGTCTTTTTCAGTTCTTGTATCTGTACAAGTGTGAACTGGAGAGACTTGTTCGATTAAATCTATCTAAGTTTTCCAAGGCATTTTTATAGATCAATAAATGCCTTGGGTTTTTCTTTTGAGTTTGTTAGATCTAATCTATTATCTATCTTGTGGTTACAAACTGGTAACTTCATTTATACAGAGAAATGAAATATACACAAGTTACAGAATGTAAACAAAATTACAAGCAGATAAACTGAAAGGAAAATTTAAGATGGCCCTTCACCAATTCTCCTTTTCTTTGTCACTGAAGAGATAGGCTGAGAGTCTTCAGGATCAATATTCAACTTAAGCTCCAGATTCTCTTTGTGTTGAATCTTGCCCTTCAAGAAGTTAACCCAAGCTTTCTCAAACCTATTCTTTTGTGCCTTTGCTTCCAAAAAGTTTACCATTTCAACCCATTCCGAGAACCCATATTACATTGCACCAGGATTCTCAGTTCTAACCAGTGGCCCTCTAGCATAACTGACTTCAACATGAAAGTGCTTGGTGCCTGGCTTAATTGTTACAAAGACACCATGATTGCCCCACTGTGTCTTCTGGTTGCCATGATCTGGGAATAATATTCTCTAGCTTCAGATTCATTTGATATTTTAATACTCCCAGCTCCAGCAGCCAGCACAACATTCTTAATGTCATCATTTGATACATCGCCAGTTAGTTCAAGGAAGGTTCTAAGATCAGCATCTCTATGCGGTGGTTTTCTTGGTTGAGGGTTCCTTCTTGGTGGATTCAATACCCTTTTCACAACCTTTCTTACATTTTCAATTCTTTTCTGAATCCCACTGCCCTGTTCTCCTTTGCCTTCTCCACTGATATATTTAAATTTCTGGCATCATGCTCAGCTTCATCATCAGGATAGTGCCTGTCCAGTTCAATGTCAAACATTTCTTTTAACATACCCACTATCCTGGCATCATCTTTCACTCTAGCATACTCCTCCTTAGTGATTCCCAACAAGTGAGCATCACTAATATCAAGCAATTTTATCTTGGCCAGATGTTGTCCGGCTTCAGCTTGGTTTGCTTGTTTCATTTTCTTTCTTTCTTTAATTTGATCACCAAGCCTTGCCAGACGTTTGCTATCACTTTCAGAAACTGGAGGAAGTACATCAGCATTGCCAGTTTCCAACATTGGTACATCAGTGGTCGGCTGGGCTACATCAGATGCTAAACCTTTACCCTTATCCATATTCCCCCTATCCATCACATCCACATTCTCTTCAACCCTTTGCTCACCAGCATCAGTACTGGCAGCCACAATCATTTCACCACCAGATTGACTTTCAGATGGAGTTCTTCCAGGTGCAACTGGTGCAAGGACTGCACTTCTTTCCCCCTTGGCAGCATCTAGACCTGCCCTTATAGCTTCCCATTCAGAAGGGTGAGATGGCAACCGGTCGAGAGGCTGCCATGTTTGCATGTCCTTGCATTCTTTGAAAATGCCACACATCATCCTGAAAGACCTCCACAGATGGTTGGTCTCCTTTGACTGGGTCAGAACATTTGCAGTAACCTGTTGCTGACCAGTCTTTAGTTCATTTAAAATCTTGGAATCTTCATCCAGACCAGAAACCACCTTATTCTTAACCTCTTCATTCTTTTGTTTCAAATTATTTACTTCAGTTGTCAGATTGTCAATAGACTGAGTATGATTAGATACCTGGGTGCTTAAATTATCAATGCTGCCTCTCAACTGGTTGATCTCATTAGTGAGTGGGGCCAGATCAACCTGAGGAGTGGCCAGCTTGGTGATCTCAGCTATCACCTTTTCAATCAACTGTGTGTCTCTAGCACCCAGCGTATCATCAATTTTCTGACCAACCGAAACCATCAACTGCTGCCCAAGCTCAGTCACATTCAACCCAGGCTTTTCAACTAACTCTTTCACCTGCTTTTCAATCTCCCTTAAGTCAACTTAAGATCTTCTGACAGTGTTATCCAGCAAATTGGAGATTGAGGTTGTGACATTGGACTGAGTGAGGTCGAAGGCTTCCTTTAGAGAAGTTGCCAGATTGTTGCAGCCTCCGACCAGCTCATTGAGCTTCTTTAACACCAAGTCTTCATTTGTTGAGAACTTGTTAATCCCCAGATCAACCACTTTAATATTGGTCAGATGATCCTTGTGGTATCTGGAGAAAGACTTAGTGTTTTTGTCAAGTGTCTTTTGAATATCCTCCACCCTGGTAAGAAGGTTTTGGATATCAGCTTGAACAGACACAACTTGACTGTCCAGTGACGGAGGGGAAGGTGTCACTGGACCAGCAGCAGTTACCACTGGAGTAACTGGAGGAGGCAAATTGAGGGAAGCCTCCCCAGTTGACGTCGCAGCAGTCGAGGAAGTAATAATAGGAGTGGTAGAAGAAGAAGGGACTGAAGTAACAATGTGTTGTTCATGCTGAGAATGCTCAGGTGTGAACAACAGCGGCGGTGGGGGTGGCATTTCTCGAAGGAGTGAGAACTGCCCAGATGGTGATGGTGCCATACGTCTGTTTCCAGACATATAGTTATATGTGGGGAATGGTATTTCAGTAGGCTCATTTACTTGGGATGGTAAAAGTGAAATTGAAGCATCTGGAGGCGAGACTTGAGATGAAGGGTTTTGATCTTGTACAGAAGAATCAAAAATCTCCAAGTCTGATGCAGTACCTTCTGAATCCGAAGATTCAATAAGGATTTCCTCGTCATTAACATTCATGTCCAGATCCATGAATGTAACTGAGGGCTGACCAGATGGGTTAGTCTCCAGATGACCTTCTCCAGTTTCCTGGAAGGTTGCATCTGTTGGAGGATCAGATACCGAGGTATCTTCACCAGGGATAGAGGTCACTGGGGTTGCCTCAGTTATAGTTGCTCTATCCATAACCATAACATCATCAGCCGCAGAGTTTGGAACCTCAGTCTCCAGTAGTGACTGGCCAGAGACGTCGTCAGTTCGTGCAATAGAAGTGTCAGAAGATAGGTCGTGGACACTTTGTGCTGACTCAAACTCTATTCTGGGTTGGGGTAGCCCAGTTTCATCTTCACCACCCTCTCCTACAGAAATTGCGAGGGTGGCTGCTTGCGGTTGTCCCATTTGACTATCTCCAGGTTCCTGTTGGGAGGAAACTGGAGGGCTGGTCAGGTTTCTACTGTCAGTGGCAAGTGCTGACAAAGTCCTAATGCGACGTGTTCTTGTTGCCTTTGGAACACCTGAAAGACCTGTTGGGAGGTCTCCAGGGTAAATGGTTGTGGGGACAGACACGCTGGAGCTGGAGGGGTTAGACTGTTGCCCGGGTTCGGCAATGGTCACAATTCCAGCAGACGAACTGGTGGGTCCCTCATTATTTTGAGGCCCGCCCAGTTGTCTTTCCGACTCACCTTGGACTGGTGCATCGGTTTTTGCGAATGCCAGCCGCATTCTATCTGGAATCTCGACCTCTCCAGCTTCAGATACTAGAGAGTCAAGATTCCTCAACAAATTTGGGACAGTGTAAAGTGAATCTGTGCTTAAATAAGCTTCACTGCCCAGAATTTGTAGAAAACAGAGAGAGAGAAACCTGGAGAAGGGGATACATAGTCCCCTGGTGCCCTTCAGTTTTTGAACCAGGCTTCTAAATAAGATATCAGCAAAATCCACTCTCAATCCATTCCACAAGCAGTATGCCATTTCTGCCTGTGCGGAGTTAATCTGGTCAAGTCCACCAGAACTCCCACCCATACTTTCCACAAGGTGGATGAAAAAGTACCTCCATAAAGGTGTAAGGCCCTTCATGGTCATCGCACCTTTTGTTTTCAAAACCCCTTTTTCTAGGCACTCCTTGTGTCCCATATCAAGGAGGACCTGGCGAAAATTTATATTTGGGGAGATGACAACAGGAGACTCTCCTTGTCTCCAGTAATTGAGGTGTAGAGCATCCCTCAATACATCTGCTGATAAGGTACACCGGACTGTTCCACCTTTTAATGTGAAATTGATGGAGGAGCAGTCGGAAGAAAGAGAAGCGGTGTACCAAAACTCACACAAGTAGTCGTGAAACATCTTGCGTGGGTTTAAGGAGAATGAGGGTCCGATTGGAGAATCCCTCAAAAATCTTTGGATTCTCCCAATAAGGGTATCGGACCCTTGGGTTCCTTGTAAACTAGCCATCGGATTATTTGGATTTAGTTTGATGAGCGTAGTATTACCAGGAGCACCAGATGCCTGTTTGACATCTGGTGGAGGAGCATATGGGACAGATAGGAGATTTACATCTCTAGAACGGATGATTTAGGTGCCATTTGAAAATGAAATTGAAACTTTGGAATTAGGGTTCTTGATTTATGAAGCAGAGAGAGAAAAGAAGCAATTTTAGATGATTGGGAAGTAAATGAAAAGAATGTAAAGGGAAGTAAATGTGATCGGAGTAAATAAGGGTATTTATAGGGAATTCAAGATCCCAATGAAATACCGAAAATCATATTTTATTAACAAAATCAATTTTGTAGATATTTTTACAAAATAAGTTTGAATTTTGAATCAAAAACATAATTCACTGTGTCAGCATTAAATGCTACGACGGCTTAACTTACCCACGCGCCCACTAATTTTCATTTTCCCAATGAAAACAGTTGTCATTTACCAAAATGTCTATTAACACGTCAGATGACGATATCAAGTGGGTTAAAACACTCGAGTACCATCACGTGTCTCAGATATTAACCAAGTATTTTCTAACGTTATGAAAAATTAAGACAAGACTGAACCTGGTCACTGGAGGATTAGTCCAGCGCCAGTTTCCAACTAGAGAGTTCTCCAGTTGCCATTTTCAAACAAAACGAATTTTAGTCAGAAAATTATTTTGAGTCTTTCCCCCTAAAATGATGATCCAGAAATCGATTAGTGCCAGGATAGTATCACAAAGGCGTTCGATAGTCTGGCGAGCAAAGATTATCTGGACCTCCTCAACTGGAGAACTTCATCAGTGTCACTGACGCGTTCATAACAAAAATCTCCAGTTTTAAGGATTTAACATTCCCAGTTCGCTGATGAGATGTTTAAAGGTTTTCTCATCAAGAGGTTTTGTAAAAACATCAGCGAGCTGTTTGTCAGTGGGGATGAAATGTAATTCAATGTCTCCTTTCATAACATGATCACGAATAAAATGATACCTGATGTCAATATGCTTTGTCTTGGAGTGCATCACTGGGTTGTGAGATATGGCAATTGCACTGGTGTTGTCACAAAAGATTGGGGTCCTTGTATACTTTTGACCATAATCAAGTAACTGGTTCTTGATCCAGAGAGTCTGGGCACAGCAACTGGCCGCAGAAATGTACTCTGCCTCAGCAGTGGACATAGAGACTGACGTCTGCTTCTTCTGGTCCAACTTACCAGTTTTCCTCCAAGGAAATGACAACCACCAGTTGTTGATTTTCTATCTATCTTACAACCTGCATGATCTGAATCTGAATAACCCATTAGATCTAACCCTGAGCCTTTGGGGTACCAAAGACCAAGATTAGGACACCCTTTCAGGTATCTGAAGATACGCTTAACAGCGTGTAAATGTGATTCTTTAGGGTTAGCCTGAAACCTGGCACATAGACATGTTGCAAACATTATATCTGGTCGACTGGCAGTTAGATACATCAGTGAACCAACCATTCCACGATATTCAGTGATGTTTACTGGTTTGCCAGTTGGGCCAGAGTCCAAATTTAATGGTGCTGCAATAGGTGTGTTTTTTGATGGGATTGAATCATATTTGTATTTTCTTAACAAATCTCTGACATATTTTCCTTGGTTTATGAATATTCCATTTTCAGTTTCCTTAATCTGAAGACCTAAGAAAAATGTTAATTCTCCCATTAAACTCATTTCATACTCAGATGACATTATTTTAGAAAACTTTTTACACATTGCATCATCAGTTGAACCAAATATAATGTCATCAACATAAATTTGTACCAATAAGATATTACCTTTTTCTTTCAAGATAAATAAGGTATTATCTATTGCACCTCTTTGAAAGCCATTTTTAAGAAGATGTTTAGTTAAAGTATCATACCAGGCTCTCGGGGCTTGTCTAAGACCATACAAAGCTTTGTTCAGTCTGTAGACCCAGTGAGGATGCTTCTCATTGATGAAGCCTGGAGTCTGCTTAACGTATACTTCTTCTTCCAATGTTCCATTAAGGAACGCACTTTTGACATCCATCTGGAAGACTTTGAACTGCAAATGGGCTGCATAAGCCAGAAATATTCTGATGGCTTCAAGTCTTGCAACTGGAGCAAAAGTTTCATCAAAATCAACGCCTTCTGCCTGACAATAACCCTGGGCAACTAATCTGGCCTTGTTTCTTACAACATTGCCATCTTCATCCATCTTATTTCGGTAGACCCATCTTGTACCAATGGGTTCTTTCTTTAACCCTGGTGGACAAGGAACAAGTTCCCACACATTATTCCTTTCAAACTGGATAAGCTCTTCTTGCATAGCTTCAACCCAACTTGGGTCTGCCATAGCCTCGTCAATCTTCTTCGGTTCAATTAGTGATAAGAAGGTGACGTTTAAGCATTGCTCACTGGTGGCTCTTCTAGTCTGAACCCCACTATTTGGATCTCCCACAATCTGTTCAATTGGATGTGCTCGAGTCCATCTAGTGTATTGACTAGGCTGGTGTAAAACAATATCAGTGCAAGTTACCTGGCGATCTTCTTCAGTTGCAGCAGCTTCTGGAGGAGGATCAGTCCAAACTACTTCTACATCCTCATCAGAGTCAATGAGGTCACGATTTGCATCATGAAATTCTTCATTGAAAGGCATTTCTTGAAGAACTGGAGAAGTTGGAGTTTGAACTGGTGCTGATATTGGAGTGGCACGTACATCAGATCCAATCACCAATTCCTGTGGTAAATTGAAATTAATGGAGGGATAGAATGAAGTGTCACTGGTGGTGCTCTTCTTCTTAACTGGTTCCAATTTGTTGTAACTGGAAACATCTTTTGGTGAAACAACTGACTGATGAACTTGGTCAGTTTCACCAAAATTTATTGGAACGACTGGAGAAATATCAAGGCTTGGTCTCTTGTTGATTGCTTCAGTTGATTCATCGAATGTGACATGAATTGTCTCATGAACCTTTTGGAGTCTATAATTATAAACTCTAAAGGCCTTTCGAATATCTGAATAGCCTAAAAATACACCTTCATCAGCTTTTGCATCAAACTTTCCAAGCTGTCTGGAATCGTTTAAAATATAAACTGGACAACCAAATACATGAAAATATCCAATATTTGGTTTACGATTCCTGAGTACTTCATAGGCAGTCTTCTTGTGTCTCTTGATGTAGACTGACCGGTTTTGGGTGTGACAAGCAGTTGCAACTGCTTCAGCCCAGAAACTGGTGGGAAGACCTGATTCAGATAGCATACTTCTGGCTGCTTCTATCAGTGTGCGATTCTTTCTTTCCATAACTCCATTTTGCTCTGGAGAATGTGCTGATGAGAAGTTTTGAGAGATGCCAGCGTCATTGCAAAATGTTTCAAGTACCTTATTTTGAAATTCAGTACCATTATCACTTCGCAACTGACAGACTTTTCGAGTATACTTGAGTTCAATTCTTTTGATGAGAGAGATGATTTCAGCAGGTGCATCACTTTTGGATATGAGGAATACCACCCAACAGTATCTGGTGAATTCATCGACCACAACTAGAGTGTACTTCTTTCCAGCTCTAGTTTGAACATTCACTGGACCAAAGAGATCCATATGTAGCATGTGAAGAGGTTCAGTGATGCTAAAGTTTTGTCTGGTCTTGAAACTGGCCCTTTTCTGCTTGCCCATCTCACACCCTGGACAAGGCTTTTATTTATTGAAAGAAATCTGAGGTATCCCATCAACCAGTTGTTTGCGAGACAACTTGTTAATATTTTTGAAATTAAGATGGGTTAATCTTTTATGCCACAGCCAGTTGGTGTCCTCATCAGCCTTGGTATAGAAGCACTGCTCTTTGGAGCTGGTTCCATATCCATGATGTACACATTTCCTTTTCTTGGTGCAACCATCACCACTTTCCAATCCTTGTTAAATATGGTGCCTTGATCAATATCGAACAAAACTCTGTAGCCATCATCACAAAGTTGGCTGACACTGATCAGGTTGTATTTCAAACCATTCACAAATGCAACTATTTTGAATTCGACCTGTCCGTTATTGAGCACACCATATCCTTCAATCTTTCCACTTTGATCATTACCAAACGTCACTGCCGGTCCATCTTGGACAGTGAACTCTTCAAGCAGGGGCTTACATCCGGTCATAGTCCGGCCAGCTGCGCTGTCCAGATACCAGATATTCTTCTTTCAATCGCCCTGCACACCCACAAAAATCATCAGTTATTTTTGTGAACCCATCTTTTCTTGATGGGTTCACTGGACTTCTCTACAGAAGTCATAGTTGATTGTTGTGGTGGTAAACTGAAGACTACATCTGGATCTTTTTCACCAGATCCAGGTGCAGGAGTAAAAACGATTGGTATTTGATACTTGCTCCCCTTTTTCTTATCAGATTTAGTTCCAGATGGAACATTCTTTTGTTTAGGTTTTGAAGGGGGTTTAATATTTTGTTTTACAACTGGAGGTGATGAACCTCCTTCTAGATTTTTAATCCGGGCAGTACAACTCTGAACCTGTCGAGACAAAAGTTGGAGTTGACTTTCCAGTTTAAACAAAATATTGTTTTCATCAGGCTGCTGAACCTTGGACCTTGGTTCAGCTGGAGTTTTAGTCTTTTGGGTCTTGGGCTCCTTAGACTTCTAAGGTAAAGGCTTGTTACCAGTGGCCTTTTTGACTGGAGCACTAGCCTGTTTGGCTCCAGGTTTAACCTCAATGAGGGTGGTCTCAATGGGTTCAGTTTCAACAGCTTCAGGTTGATCATAAGGAGTTTCAACCCTGAGAGCTGGAGGCAATGCATGAAGATCTGGTATGAGAGCTGCCATTTCAAGATCTCCAGATTTCCATGCATTTTTCTGGGCATCAATTCTTCTAGAAAATGCATCGTAATTCTTTCCAGATGCTTTTACCCATGACTTGATAATCATTTGTTCTTTTTCAAGATCAGAAACTAATTTTTGATTATCAAATTCTAAAGCCTCAATTTTCAAAACTGACTCCTTGAGAGCCAACTTGACACTTTGTAAATCATTAAGTTGTGGTTTAACATTGTTCAGTTCAATTAAGATAGTGTCCAGATATCTTTCACTATCTGCTCTAACAATTTCCACAAAAGCCAAATCACCACTTAATGATTCAGCAAGGTCCAGTTTCAGTTCTGGGTCAACTTGGTTGTCATAATCACATACCTTTTTTAAAATGATGTCCACCCATCTTCCAGTGATGACATCTTCTTTTGCCACATGCTGCTGTTGATCTTCCAAGGCCATGAAACACATGTCCCTTTCCTCTTCTTCATCAGCTGATGAGTCATCAGAGTACTCCCATTTTCCCCCAGTTTGTGCCATTAAGCACTGATCCTTTTCTTTTTCCATGGACAGGAGGGCAATCTGGGCCTTAAGCTTCTTATATTTAGCTTTGTAGCTATCATCAGACCGATTGAAATTTGGGACAGAGGGACCAATTTGGTTGTTCATCTGACTAGATCTGCATTCCTTCATAAAATGACCTTTCTTACCGCATTTATAGCAGGTAAGATTGGTTTTATCCAGAGAGCTGGAGCTGGAAGCATTGTTTGGGCCATTAAATCTTTTAGATTTATGCTTAAACCTATTAAAGGTTTTAGCGATCATGGCTACCAGATCATCATCTTCAGTTTCATCACAACCGTCACTGATTTCAGTGGTCAGGACCAGAGTTCAAGAAACTGTTTAACATCTCCTTCATTGAGTGTGCATGGACACTCTCTGCAGACATTAAAGCAGTACAAGGTCGCTCAGTTACACTAGCAACCTTGGGACTCTGGGCATGGTTCATGGCATCCTGCTCAGCCACCAGTCTTGCAGCATTATTATCTTCAGTGAATCTGAAGGCTCCATAGAGCGATGCAAGAGTATGGCTGTGCAAGGTTTTACCTTGTCTTAAGAAAAGAACCATATTTTCCCATTTGGAAGGAAGAATATCACAAAACTTCTCAAGAAGAATATCCTTATCCTTCTCTATACCCAAGCCTCTCAACTGATTAATGAGGCTAGAAAACCTGGTGTAAGTACCAGTTAGACTTTCATTGGGTAGAGCAAAGAAGGATTCATACTTCTTGTTCAGGGCAACTTTTCTGGTGACAATGGTGTCATCACCTCCTTCAAACTGAATAACTAATTCATCCCACATTGACTTGGCAATGGGGAACAACACAAGTGTTGGAATTAGATCTTCAGGGACAGCTCCAAGGATCATGTTCTTGAATCTGGTGTCCAGATCTACAAGTCTACGATCCTCATCAGACCAGTGGTCTTCGAGCTTTTCTCTGGAACCTCTTCTCCAGTTGGATCTAGAAGAGGACTTACCCCAAGAGACATGGGTATATACGGTCTATCCTTAAGGATTTTCAGCATATATCTCTCTATCCCACCAAAATGCAAAAGCATTCTGGCCTTCCATGTACCGAAGGTCTCACTGTTTCCATCAAATTTTGGAACAGGAGTGTTAGAATAATATACATGGACATGGTTTGGGGCAGTAGGAGGAGGAGGGTTAGTATTAACATTTTAAACAGGTGGTGTATTAGTATTCAAAGGGTTTTCACCTTGACCAGAACCATCTCCACCTTCAGTAGTAGTCATCTAAGCAGATCTAGGCAAGTTTATTAGCCTTCTGCTCTGATACCACTTGTAAGTCCCAACTCAATAGATGTTACTACCTGAAGACACCTCTATGTCGATGGTGGAGTTACTTTGCAATATAAGCACTGAACTGGAGACGACCAGTTACAGAGAGTATATACCAAGTTCTAGATAGATTACTTATTTAAGTGACAATAAGTAAAGAACAATGCAATAATATAAAATACTTGTAAAGTAAATTGGTGAGACAATATGTAATTTTCAAGTTTAATTTATTTATTAACTTTAAATAAATTACAAGGTTGTTGCGGAACCAAGATAATACAAGTATGTAAATATCCTAACAACCTATGAACTACAATTGATCTATACTTGGAATTTCTCTAAACAATCGAAACACTTAAAGTTGTGAAATGTTCCTTTTTACGATTGAGAGAATATTGCACAAGTTCACCAAGAATATTGTATGCAAAGTCTGATATGCAAAGTTGTGAATTCTTGTTGTGCAATGACTTGTATTTATAGGCAAAGTTAACATTGGGATGTTAACTTTGGCCGTACAAATATGGTTGAGAACATTTAAGGAATAGCATTTAATTCCTTAAAATGCTGTGTAAAGTTGCAGTATAAAGCAACTTTACTCAACCAGCTTTATGTACCTTTTTGTACTTTATACATAGATAAATCTTATTATCCGTGTAATAGCACATAAAGCATAAAAGTCAATTCCTCGTAATCAGTGTAAAGCTTTGTAAGAGCTTTCCACTGATGGTCTCCAGTTTGTAACTGACTAGAATGTCAACTGGGCTTCGCTGCCATTGTCATTCTCTATCTTCCACTTGTCGTCTTCGACTTCAACTGGAATGATTCTTCAACTGGTCAGTTCTCAACTGGAGGAAGTCTTCAGTTGCGTTAACTGTACGATGCAACTGGACTTCAATATATTTCTGGACAAATCTTCTGGGTCTCCAGGTGCAACTGGAGACTGGCCAGTTTTACCGAAACTGGTCCTAACACGTCTTTCTTTTTTATTTTTTTTCTTTTTATTTTTTTTTTTTTTTTTTTTTTCCGTCTTTCTTTTTTATTTTAATTGTCCCAAAAAAAAAAACCCCTTTTCGTCTTAGGGTTTCTGCTTCTCATATCCTCCGATCATATTGTTAGGTACGCGTTTTCTTTCCTTTTTCTTCAACTTTGTCTTTTGATTTGCGCTTTCTGATGTCGAAAGGAGGTATCGAAACTACCGAATCGACCGTCATTTGGTCGAAACTAAATAAGTTCGTTGAAAAATATTTTCCTGGAAAAATATCATCTTTTGAAATCCCATCTGATGGTGACACTGTTCTGACTCCCCCGGATGGGTATGTTGGTTTTTACATCAAATCTATGACTGAGGGTAATGTTAGATACGTCCTTGATTATTTTGACATCCATATTTCCACTATCACACCACTTGGTTTATCAAGAATAGTTGCCTTCGAGGTTATGTGTAGGGCATATGGCGGTGAACCGTCACTAGATCTGTTTAGGTATTTTGTGCAAACCTGTCCTTCTGGTGATTGGGTTACAGTAGGTAACCGTTCAAAAGCTGGTTGCTTTAGAAGGGGTGGTCTGGATATTCGTGAATGGAAAAGCGATTTTGTTTTTATGAAAGCTTCTCTAATCCCTGATGGTTATGATTCTGTAACCAATAGAAAGTTGTTGTGTATCCATAAAAAATACGAAAATCCCTTTCCTGAGTATGTTATTGATGATTTGTGTCGGGAGATTCGATCTAATCCCATAAAGGTTGTCTTGTATCCTGACGTTGTGTTGTATAAGGCAAAAGTGATAAGTGTCTTGCCTGGTGGTGTAGATATTGATGGTAAGGACTAGCTGTGTACTTTATCTGTCGTATTTTCGCCTTTGTCTCGTCTTTGTTGTTGATGTTTGGCTTTTGCAGATATGACTTTCAGGAAGTTTGTTAAAAAAGGTGTGAAGGAGGTAACCGTGGTACCTCGTCTTGAGGGACAGGGGAGCCTTGTTGCTGATGCTGGTTCTTCTGGTGTTCAAAACGAAAATCCAGAGGTATCAAGCGCCGTGAATCCTCCTGTTTTAAATGTGGATATGTCTGAAGTTGAAGTTGTTGAAGCCTCTACTGCTGGTAAGGGTAGAAAGAAAAAGGAGGTTCCTGGTTCTGTTGTCCCTCAATCCGTTGCGGGTCGACTTCTGAAGAGAAGAAAAGTTGGTGATGATGCCAAACCTGCTGAGTTGCGCAAGCCTTCTGCTCCGAAGACAGGTTCAACTTTTTTCTCTATTTATGCATTTTTGAGGTTTTTTCTTCTGCAATATTTTATGTAGTACTTGTCTACTGCAGATGCTCATGACCAGGAGATTCTCTCCTGGTTGGGTGGTGAGGATATGAATGCTGAGGATGTGAAAAAGATAGACAACATGGATAATGAGACGTTCCTTCGAGTCTTCAAGAAAGATCGCCAATTTCATTCTTATCTTGATGCTGTTGTTTCCAGGCGTTTCTCTAGGATGTCTATTGACCTTAGGTCCAAAAATTTGGAAGTGCAGTCTTTATTAGCCACTGTTGAAGATCTTAAGGCTAGAGAGGCCAGGTTTGTGACCACCGTTGAGTCATCTGACATTGTTCAGGATTTGAAGCAGCAGATAAATATGTTGAAAGCAGATGCAGTGGTTCATGATGAAGCTGTTTTAAAGTTGCAGCAAGAGTATGATGCAGAGCGTGAGGGTAGCAGGTTGTTGCGTAAGCAGGTTGATGCTTTGAAGCAGGATCGGGTCAGGTTAGTCACAGAGGTGATCCCCTATGTGAGTAGGTCCTTATTGTATAGTGATGAAGTTGGTCAGCTTTTGGGGGATGTGACTACGGCTGAAAGGGCAGAGGAAAGGTCTACTGTTTTGGAGGAATTTTCTGCAGAGGGCAAGTGTGATTTGCAGTGCAGAGCAGATTTTATTGCAAATGCCTCTCATGACCTTGAAATTGCCGACCAGAAGTGGAAAGAGGCTGTCTTTCCTTACCTGGACAAAGTTGTAGCTGACCCCAATGCTGCTGTTGATGACCTGCTCAAGATTGTTCCTGATGTGATCCAACCTGAAGCTGCTGCCAATCCTCAGTGATGTGTCCATGGCCTGTGTGCCTCTAATATGGCATCTGTGCCACTTTGAACAATTTCTCTTTTGTTAACAGCTTGTGATGTTGTTTTAAACAATTTCTTTTTATGTCTGCAGCTTAAAGCTGCTTATGGATATTATGAACTACAGTTTAGGGAACTGTGGTTTAGTAACTTTTGATGATTGCAGTCTTATAGACTGCTTTGTGAATATGATGCAACTTAGTAATTGCTTTTTAATGTTGCAGCTTAGAAGCTGTCTTTCGTGTAGTTTAAATTGCAGCTTAAGAGCTGTCTCGTGGTTGCAGTCTTATATGCTGCTTTATTCAACTTTGGCAGTTGTTTTTGCAGCTTAGGAGCTGTCTTTGAAGCAGTTATAACTGCCTCTCGTTGCACCCACTTATTTGCATGTTATTTTTATGTGGATATATCCGTAGGTGTCTGTTTGGACTATAGGTCCTTTTAATCTCCGGAGTTTTAGTATATGGGCGTCCCCATTTTAATGCATATGTATTTTTTATGCATTTTTTTTTACTTTTTGCGCATATATGCGTCTTTTTTCAGTAAAAAAAAAGAAAATGTGCTGAAAAATAAGAAGCCTTTATTTAGTAATATAAGTGAGGTTACATACCATATCCTCTAGGCTTTATAAATAATGAAAGACTAATGGGTCTTGTGAATAGGGCTTGCTTTCGGATGGATCACTATCCATCTAAGCGCCCATAGTAGGGTCCTTCGCTCCATGAGAGCCAATGGGGGCCGTCCTGGCCTTCTTCAGATAGCCTCTTTGCCTTTGTCACCAAGGTCCCTACCCCTCCGTCTGATTCGTACTTGATCATGCCATGTACCACGGACGGGATCATCTCAAACTTCTGGATTCCGGGTCTCCCTAGGATTGCTTGGAAAGGTGATGTTCCGCTGACCACCAAGAACGTGACCTTCTCTTTTCGCTCCCAACGTCCCCTTCTAATTGTCATTTTTACCGACAATTTCCTTATCGGTGTAGCTGTATCCCCGGAGTACCCTTGTACCGAAGCTTCTGTCTTTCTGAAGTTCATTCGTGACACAGGATGTAACATCCAGAATGCCTTTTCGTACAGGAACGTTGCATTCACTTCCCGTATCTATGATAATTTGCTTGACCTTTGATATTTCCAAGAGTGCCGAGATTACCAAGGGGTCTCTGAAGGCCTTATAGACTGAGGGAAATGTGATCCTTGTCATATCTCCCCTGTAGGTCTTCGGGAGCGAACGTCCTATCCCCGGCTTGCTTTTTATGATGGTATAATAGTTTTTTCGGGGCCCTTCTTCTTATCATCCATGTCGTCCTCTTTTTTGGTACTCTGCTGCTGTCTGACACTTTTCACCAAGTGTGACAGCTTTCCTTCGTTAATTGCTTCTTTTATGGCCTTCCGGAGTTGCCAACATGCGTTCGTATCATGGCCATGGTCTTTGTGGAACTCACAGTACTTCTCTGGGTCTTTCCTGTTTTTACCGCTCAACCGAGGCGGTGTGGGGAAAGTCTTTGCGACGCTTTCAGTGAGTAATATTTCTTTCGGGCTTTTGTGCAATTCCGGAAGGTTAATCTTGAGGTACCCTTTATCATCTTTGTGATACGGGCTATATCTCGATTTTTCCTTTTCACTTCCCCATTTTCCTTTTCTGCTTGTCGTGACTTCTTTTTCCTGTGGGGGACTTGTGTCTCCCTTTGAGGCGGTGTCCCTAGCATCCAAGTACACGTGGGCTCTCTTCTGAACTGCTTCATATGTCTTCGGAAGGTCTCTATATAGAAACTCGACCAATCCTCTGCTCCGGAGGCCATGTAACAATCCGGATATCCTTTGTGACTCAGGGAGGTCCATGATATCCTCTGTTTCAGTGGTGAATCGGTCAATAAATGCCCTGCAACCCTCCGTGTCTCTCTGTTTTATTCCATGGGCCGCCACGTGGATTTTCTTGTGTTTCTTTTGCTGACTAAAACGGGCCCTGAATTTCTCCTTGAGGTCGTCAAAACTGGTGATGGACCCTTTCGCTACGCTTTTCAGCCATTCCCTGGCATCCCCCTCGAGTGCATATCTGAACATTCGGCACGCAACCGGTACGTTCCATACCTTCATTTCTGCGGCTCCTTCGAATGCTTCTAGAAAATCGTCCGGGTCGCTCTTTCCTTTGTACGTCCCTAGGTGCGAGGGGTATTTTAGATCCTTAGGGAGAGGATAGTTTTGTATCCACGCGACGAATGGTGAATTTTCAACACTCCCTCCGACCATTTGCAATTCCAGCGCGTTTTGGTACACTGGAGCTCCCCAGTTCTGAGGGCCATACGATCCTGGGATTGGTGCGGACCCGGGGGTTTGTGTAACATACTGTGGTCCTCCGATTCCCTGCGGGACCCCCTGAGTCGGCGTGGTGTATTGCGATGCATGATACTGATGGGGTTGCGCTTGCCCTGCTGGCTGATTGCCATACGTTCCTCCTGAAGGTTGGGTACCATATCGCTGGGAGGAATATTGTTGTGCTCCTGGTCCGTTCATGCCTCCATAGCTTTGGCCCGAAGGTCCTTGATAGCTCTGGCCCAAAGGTCCTTGATAGCTCTGGCCCGAAGGTCCTTGATAACTCTGGCCCGAAGGTCCTTGATAACTCTGGCCCGAAGGTCCTTGATAGCTCTGGCCCAAAGGTCCTTGATAAGCTCTGGCCCGAAGGTCCTTGATAGCTCTGGCCCGAAGGTCCTTGATAGCTCTGGCCCGAAGGTCCTTGATAGCTCTGGCCCGAAGGTCCTTGATAGCTCTGGCCCGAAGGTCCTTGATAGCTCTGGCCCGAAGGTCCTTGATAGCTCTGGCCCGAAGGTCCTTGATAGCTCTGGCCCGAAGGTCCTTGATAGCTCTGGCCCGAAGGTCCTTGATAGCTCTGGCCCGAAGGTCCTTGATAGCTCTGGCCCGAAGGTCCTTGATAACTCTGGCCCGAAGGTCCTTGATAAGCTCTGGCCCGAAGGTCCTTGATAGCTCTGGCCCGAAGGTCCTTGATAGCTCTGGCCCGAAGGTCCTTGATAGCTCTGGCCCGAAGGTCCTTGATAGCTCTGGCCCGAAGGTCCTTGATAACTCTGGCCCGAAGGTCCTTGATAGCTCTGGCCCGAAGGTCCTTGATAGCTCTGGCCCGAAGGTCCTTGATAGCTCTGGCCCGAAGGTCCTTGATAACTCTGGCCCGAAGGTCCTTGATAGCTCTGGCCCGAAGGTCCTTGATAGCTCTGGCCCAAAGGTCCTTGATAGCTCTGGCCCGAAGGTCCTTGATAACTCTGGCCCGAAGGTCCTTGATAGCTCTGGCCCGAAGGTCCTTGATAGCTCTGGCCCGAAGGTCCTTGATAGCTCTGGCCCGAAGGTCCTTGATAGCTCTGGCCCGAAGGTCCTTGATAGCTCTGGCCCGAAGGTCCTTGATAGCTCTGGCCCGAAGGTCCTTGATAACTCTGGCCCGAAGGTCCTTGATAGCTCTGGCCCGAAGGTCCTTGATAGCTCTGGCCCGAAGGTCCTTGATAGCTCTGGCCCGAAGGTCCTTGATAAGCTCTGGCCCGAAGGTCCTTGATAGCTCTGGCCCGAAGGTCCTTGATAGCTCTGGCCCGAAGGTCCTTGATAGCTCTGGCCCGAAGGTCCTTGATAGCTCTGGCCCGAAGGTCCTTGATAGCTCTGGCCCGAAGGTCCTTGATAGCTCTGGCCCGAAGGTCCTTGATAACTCTGGCCCGAAGGTCCTTGATAGCTCTGGCCCGAAGGTCCTTGATAGCTCTGGCCCGAAGGTCCTTGATAACTCTGGCCCGAAGGTCCTTGATAGCTCTGGCCCGAAGGTCCTTGATAGCTCTGGCCCGAAGGTCCTTGATAAGCTCTGGCCCGAAGGTCCTTGATAGCTCTGGCCCGAAGGTCCTTGATAGCTCTGGCCCGAAGGTCCTTGATAGCTCTGGCCCGAAGGTCCTTGATAACTCTGGCCCGAAGGTCCTTGATAGCTCTGGCCCGAAGGTCCTTGATAGCTCTGGCCCGAAGGTCCTTGATAGCTCTGGCCCGAAGGTCCTTGATAACTCTGGCCCGAAGGTCCTTGATAGCTCTGGCCCGAAGGTCCTTGATAGCTCTGGCCCGAAGGTCCTTGATAGCTCTGGCCCGAAGGTCCTTGATAGCTCTGGCCCGAAGGTCCTTGATAGCTCTGGCCCGAAGGTCCTTGATAGCTCTGGCCCGAAGGTCCTTGATAGCTCTGGCCCGAAGGTCCTTGATAGCTCTGGCCCGAAGGTCCTTGATAGCTCTGGCCCGAAGGTCCTTGATAACTCTGGCCCGAAGGTCCTTGATAGCTCTGGCCCGAAGGTCCTTGATAGCTCTGGCCCGAAGGTCCTTGATAGCTCTGGCCCGAAGGTCCTTGATAGCTCTGGCCCGAAGGTCCTTGATAACTCTGGCCCGAAGGTCCTTGATAGCTCTGGCCCGAAGGTCCTTGATAGCTCTGGCCCGAAGGTCCTTGATAAGCTCTGGCCCGAAGGTCCTTGATAGCTCTGGCCCGAAGGTCCTTGATAGCTCTGGCCCGAAGGTCCTTGATAAGCTCTGGCCCGAAGGTCCTTGATAACTCTGGCCCGAAGGTCCTTGATAGCTCTGGCCCGAAGGTCCTTGATAGCTCTGGCCCGAAGGTCCTTGATAACTCTGGCCCGAAGGTCCTTGATAGCTCTGGCCCGAAGGTCCTTGATAGCTCTGGCCCGAAGGTCCTTGATAACTCTGGCCCGAAGGTCCTTGATAGCTCTGGCCCGAAGGTCCTTGATAGCTCTGGCCCAAAGGTCCTTGATAGCTCTGGCCCGAAGGTCCTTGATAGCTCTGGCCCGAAGGTCCTTGATAGCTCTGGCCCGAAGGTCCTTGATAGCTCTGGCCCGAAGGTCCTTGATAGCTCTGGCCCGAAGGTCCTTGATAGCTCTGGCCCGAAGGTCCTTGATAGCTCTGGCCCGAAGGTCCTTGATAGCTCTGGCCCGAAGGTCCTTGATAGCTCTGGCCCGAAGGTCCTTGATAGCTCTGGCCCGAAGGTCCTTGATAGCTCTGGCCCGAAGGTCCTTGATAGCTCTGGCCCGAAGGTCCTTGATAGCTCTGGCCCGAAGGTCCTTGATAACTCTGGCCCGAAGGTCCTTGATAGCTCTGGCCCGAAGGTCCTTGATAGCTCTGGCCCGAAGGTCCTTGATAACTCTGGCCCGAAGGTCCTTGATAGCTCTGGCCCGAAGGTCCTTGATAGCTCTGGCCCGAAGGTCCTTGATAGCTCTGGCCCGAAGGTCCTTGATAACTCTGGCCCGAAGGTCCTTGATAAGCTCTGGCCCGAAGGTCCTTGATAACTCTGGCCCGAAGGTCCTTGATAGCTCTGGCCCGAAGGTCCTTGATAGCTCTGGCCCGAAGGTCCTTGATAGCTCTGGCCCGAAGGTCCTTGATAGCTCTGGCCCGAAGGTCCTTGATAGCTCTGGCCCGAAGGTCCTTGATAGCTCTGGCCCGAAGGTCCTTGATAGCTCTGGCCCGAAGGTCCTTGATAGCTCTGGCCCGAAGGTCCTTGATAGCTCTGGCCCGAAGGTCCTTGATAGCTCTGGCCCGAACTATGTGTTGTATATGTGCTTATGTGAATTAAACGAATTACGTGAGTTATGTGTTAAAATGATTTAAAATAATGAAATTAAAGTAGATAATGATAAATGAAGTCATTTAATGTTCCCGATAAGATTTAAGGGTCGATAAGTGTTTCTGTGGGCGTTAAACAAGCCGTTAAGTGCCGAAACGAGTTATAACGAAGTGCGAGGGCCTAGATGTAAAATTGAAAGTTGTCTCCAGTATATAAGGCGCCCTATGGTCGACCAAGAACCCTTTTGATCAGTTACAAAACCCTAGAAACACCTGCAAACAAAAGCTTAGATCTAATCTTCAAGTTATAGTTGATTTCGGGAGATTTTGGAAGGGAATTGGAGTGCTTTTCGATCCGTTGATCAAGCCTACAGGTATAGCATCACCTACTGATTGTTAATCAGGTTTTCAATTAGGATTTACCCCTGTAGATTCGGCCTAAAGGGTTGGGGTTCCTTGATCATGATGTTTTAGGTCAAAAACGTTGTTTTCGTGATTATAATCGTTAATAGAGTTGATTAATTATGTCAAGATGCAAACTTTAATGTTGAATAATGTTGTTTATATGTAAATAAGTGAATCCCAGGTGTTTAATTAGATCCATGTGTGTTCTATTGTGTTTTTGAACCAAACGTTGCGGTTTCGAGTCGTTTTGATGATCAAAAAGAAGGATTCATTTATGCAATTGATTCAAGGATTAATTGATATTTTCAAATGCTTAATTGTGACCTATTTGATGTCAATTTAATGGGTGTAAGTCGTGGTGGAGGTTTGGGATCCGTTTGGAAGGTGAATGAAGAGAAACTGAGTTGGTTTTGCTGGTCGGCACCCCAGGTGCGGCGCACCAGGTGGGTGGTGCGGCGCACCACTGCCCAGATTAGGGATTTTGATTTTCGAAGGGAGCCCGATATGCGACGCACCAAGGGCAGGTGCAGCGCACCTATACCTGATCTGAGTTTCTGTATGATTGGTGCGACGCACCACTTGGGAGGTGCGACGCACCTGATGCCCAGTTTGCACAAAACATTTCGTTTAGCTTATAGATCGATCTTATACTCGTTCTAGGTTGTCGGGAGCACTTAGCAAGCACTGTAAGGCATACGTAACTCATTGCTAAGCAGTACCAAGGTAAGATACATGACTTTTCTCACGCTGGAGGCACAACAAAAAGTGGTTTTCTATAATTAACCTCTTAATTGAATTATCTTATGTGTGTTGGTTTTCCGGGTTATGCGGGAGGTTATGTGGGAATGTATGCATGATGAAGTGGTTTATTATGTTATGATGACGCTTAAATATGAAGTAGTTATGTGCATATGTAGTACTATGAACATAATGTTGCTGCCATGATATCTTAACGATATTTATTGTGATGTTGATTATATTGATGCTATGATTGATTATGATATATGATGAAATATATGTGGGATTAATGATGTTGATGTTATGATTTGACGCTTAAATATGAAGTAGTTATGTGCATATGTAGTACTATGAACATAATGTTGCTGCCATGATATCTTAACGATATTTATTGTGATGTTGATTATATTGATGCTATGATTTTTCCTAAAAATTAAGACGTGGGAAATCGTGCTAGTTGTAAAGCTAGTGCGTAATATGTAAACTGATTAAAGATGTAAGATGTGGAATAAGTTGATTAAGATAAATATATGAATATGTGAGAAAGATATACATGTAATTTAAGACGTGGGATTACAATGTGATGTGGGATTTAATGAGATGTGTTGAGACGTGTGATAAGAACGATACATAGGCACAATTAGGAGTATATATCCTACATGTGCTATACATATATGTGCGATATGTTTATGTGTGATATGTAAGACGTGAGATGAAGTTGATTAAGCTGATTAAGTTGATAATAAGATATGTGTGAAAGAAATATATGTGCTTTACGTTGTGAGATCACGATGTGACGTGAGAATATGTGTTAATATGAATACGTGTGACAAGTTTATGTGTGAAATGCCAAGATATGATATGAAGTTATGTTTAAGTGGTAAGTCTATGTTGATATGATATAAGATATTGATTAAGAAGAGGGTATATGATGATATGATGTATATGTTGATATGAAATGAAATGTGATACAATGTGGGAAAAGGGATGTATGGGTTGATCTATGATTGTTGTGGATGATATGTAATGTGGTTACGTTTGATAAGTAAAATATGAAGAAGTTTTATGAAAGTAAAATGAAGAACGTTTTATCAAAATGTGTGTATCTTACTTAGCTAATTTTATTAGCTAACACTTGCTTTTATGAAAATGTTGTGTCCTTCAAGATAAGCAGGTATAAGCTAGTGAAGTGCGTGGATCGTGAGATGGGTAGAAGAATAAAGGAAGATTAACATTAGTCTCCCTATGATTAGACTTTACCCATAGCCATATGTTCGGCTACTTTATTTATGATTTACGTCTCTTGTAGTGTTGATGGCAATTATGTTAGTGCCATAACTTGGATTTTACTTTGACTATTACGATGATGTTATTAGTAACACCAAACTTTAATGAAAGGTACCATTCGTTACGAATGAAGCAGTTTTTTTAAGTGATCCTATTTCCGCTACGTTTTAAACGCCGTTTGGCAAAAGTTTTTTGAAATCCAGGTTTTTAAAATGACGGGTGTTACAAGTGCTCCAATCCTTTGAAGATGCCTCATGGTTTGCTGGATATGACTATAATTTCGGAGGATATAATCTGGATCGAACAATTGTGGGGTCCTTGATGGAGACCCTCGGGTGAACCCGACTTGTCCTCCTGGCGTCTGGGTTGAGCGTCCCATGTTTTCATCAGTTCGGCGATCCACTTGCTGACCACCACTGGTCGGCGCTTCAGTTGTTGGCCCAGAATTGGGCGGGGTGTTTCCAGCGGGTTCGTTTTCGGTCGTCTGCTGGGGATTTTCTCCAAATCCTGGCGGAACATCGGCCATTTTTCCTAGTTTTTGATTCGATACAAAAAAACAGAATTAAGAGTGGTTATGGGATCTGAGTATGCGGTCCCACGGATGGCGCCAAATGTTTGTGCACCAAACCGAGATTAGGATAAAATGTAGGATGATGGGTGTTTTTAGGCTATTCGTTGGCGATTCCCCTGAGGTAGAGTTTTGATCTCTTTACGCCAATCTAGCCGGAGTTCGTTCTATGTGTGATCGAGTATTGAATTGAGTGCCTTTAGAAGGTCTTACGAGTCTCCTTTTATAGGAGATGTGTTCTTGGAGAACAAGTAGGCCTCTTAGGGTTTCCTAAGTCTTAGGCCAGGGATATAATTTCCCTAATTATCAGTTAGAGGTGATAAGAACAAATCCCAAACTTTTAGGGGAGTATTTCTTATCCATTTTATCCTTCCACGGAAGTGTCCGTAACGGACGGACCTTCGTATCACAACGTTACTGTGTCAGGTTCTGCGTACCGCTGGAGGGGTATGTCATCAATAATGTTTCCTTACGACATATTTCAAGTTGAAAATCTGGTTTAAATAAATCGATCAATAGAAAATAGACAAGAAAATGTTCTCGAACTCCTTAATATTTTACCCGCAAAGAGACGAACAAACTAAAGTCACCAACTGAAGCCTAGGGAATTTGTTGCGCAGTCTTGTTGGGTCTAATCCCAAGTGGGATTGGGTTCTTCCCCAAGCTGAGTTTGCCTATAATAGGTCGACTCACAAATCTACAGGTACAAGTCCTTTCTTGGTTGTTTACACTCGCAATACATATTGGATCTCGCCCCATTAGCTGCAACCGAACATTTTAGTACAGAGAGAGCCGAGCAAATCAAGTTAATTCACCACCAAGTTTGAGAACAAATTGCTAATAACAATACTGTTTATCAACATCAGGCAAATTTAAGACGCAAGAAAGTTTTCTTCAATGTGAGGGATCTTGTTTGGATTCATTTTAGTAAGGAGTGGTTTCCGAGTCGTGAAAGTAAATTGCCCTCGTGCTGATGTCCCTTTCAAGGTGTGAGCTCGGATTCATGATAATGCATATAAGATTGACTTGCTGGGTCACTATAATGTCTCTGCCACTTTCAATATAGCTAATTTATCACCCTACCTGCCTATAGTAGATGGCCCATTTAATTTGACTCGGGGATTAGTCCTTTCAGAGGAGGAATGGAGGGGCGCGGGAAGGGGGATGATGCAGGGGCAAGCCCATTGAACCACGACAGTTCAGTCAACCCATCAGGCCCAGCCCAAGATCAGAATGGACCCAGATCAGAATGGATCGATGTCGTGGCCAAAACTTTTGGGGACGACTTTTATGGCATTTGGGGACTACTTTAGTTGTAACCTAACCCCAACTTTTCTTGTAATGGTTTAGGTGTCCTTGGTGAAATATAGGAGTTGAGAGAAAATGTGATTAGAGATATAAATTAGAGAGAAATAGATTAGACAAATGATATAACATTATGTAAAAGTGTTGCAAGTTACAATGACTAATTAATATTTATACTCACAGAAAAGATTAAATAACTCATATATCAATCACTAAACATGGATTTTAATCCTAACACAACTGACTTATGACTACACATAATATCATCATTTATTTTTAATGTATGATAGGTATGTAGATCTTTCAATATCGCAATGATTTACAACAATATTTATACTACAGTATATTACAAAGATATGCACTTAAACTCATTTTTTCTTCAAATCTTCACTCACGGGTTGATGAGCTGCAGATCATTCCCACAAATATCAGTAACATTTTAGATATGTTTCTTATTAAATTATCAAACTAAGCTCAAGCTCAACTTTGGTTTATCAAAGAAGCTAACATTTCTCATGTTAAACTCGCAGGCCTTAACTTTCATATATCCAAAACCATGATGCCGTAAAGGGGTTTGAGTATGTTTGGCGCTAATCACAAGGTTTCGTTTATCTGGCAATGGATCAAAAGTTGATTGACGCTTCAAAGGTATCAAAGGTTCATATTGTGGTGGAATGTAAATGGCTTTCTCTATGTCGGATCGTAGTTCAGTTTCTGTATCATAAAGGTTGGCAGAGTTGAATAGCATTTGAAACACCTTGAAACAAGATAGATGAAGCTTCTTCCACTGATGAGGAGAATCGCAATTCTCATCATCTGTAAAAATATGTTTCATTAACTCATTCCTTTTCCCCTCTAGAATCTTTTGAACCTCGGCAATTGAATCATCCATGCTTGCATCTGGATTTTCTTTGAAGTGAAGCAACACAAGGTTCATTTTCCCTTCGTCTTGTTCTTTCTGCAAAAACTTTATGTTTAGGAATAAGTATTGGAAAAGAAGTACTTAAAGTCTTTCTTTGATTTTAAAATACTTAAGGTAAAAGATGTTTTTAGGAATGACCTCGTAGCTTTGAATGTCATTGAGCAATCGCGTAGTAGCCATTAGTGCTTGCGTTATGCTCTCGTATTTTTGGGGCTTGACTTTGTTTTTGGGTAAGCTTGGATTCATAAAACATGAAGATTTTAGGACTAAGATATGTGTCGCAATGGAGATCATGCCGGTTTGCAGATATTCATCCATTGAAGGTATGTAACCACTCTTTCCCCATGTAGTTTCCATCAACCATGAATCGAATGTCTCTCTCCACTTTAAAGTGACATGTAGCACGAATTTATATTACTTAATTTTAAAACTTATTCATATTACTATACATTAAAAAGGCAGTAGTTTACTTACCAAGTCTCTAAACTCTTCTGTCATATCAATCTTTCCATCAAGGACCAGTGTCATAGTAGCATCTCTTACAAGATCATCCAATACATCGAATATTACCTTGCTTGGTCCACTTAATCCTTCACCATCCCATCTATTATAAAAAAAATGTAGATACAATGTTAACCATTGCTAGTGAGAAAGCCTATATATAACATATATCATAAGAATGCTGAAGAGGTAGAACAAAATGACTAATAGGGGGTGGATCCACCTGGGTTCGAGTCTCACTTCCCACATTAACTCGGGTGGGTTAATAGGAGTTTTTCGAGAGTCTTGTGTTCCATCTCATGCATTCGTGTAATGTTAGAGTAGGAGTAGAATAATATTCCGTTAAAAAAAAAACGATAAAAGAAGAGTAATAAAATGTTACCTATGAATTGCTTCAATCAATAAGTGTAACTCTTGAATAGTTCCTTCCATATCAAAAAAATCATCTGCAACTGTAATCAGAATAGCACTCTTTGCAACGAGCTTCCGTATTATTGTATCATGAGGCAAAGAAGTACTGGCTGCCACAGCAAAGTAGCAATACATAGTTTTCTCTCGACCAAATCCCATTTCACTAAGCCCCCACTTCTTGGACCACCTACACATAAATGAAATTTATTAACAAGAACCTACGCAATCTTAGTTTCTAAACGTATCAATTTTTAGTGATGACACTTCAATCACAACTAAGCAATAACATAAACTAAAATTTTCAATGATTTGGCCGGGTTGTTATTTGCATTTGGATGGGATACATAAGCTTGGGGCATTTAGTAACTATAGTCGATCTATTTTAGTTCGAATAGGACATATATGTAGGCCGTGGCGGAGCTTGAGATGAAGAGTTGGAGGCCTAACAGGACCAGAGTGACATTACGAAAACTAATAAAGGGGGAGGGGGTGCGAAAGTCATGGGACCCAGAAATAATACTAAAAGAAAAATATATTTCAGAAAGAATTAAGAATAAAAATCACTACTGAAACGAAAAAACTGAGGTCGGGGCCCCCCGGGCCCCCTAAAAGCTTTACCCTTGGATCTAGATGCATTTTTTGGAACTAACAATATATACCAAAAGCATGTAATAGGACTATACCTTTTGAGTTCCTGCAGTTCATTTTGGTAAATGAATTGCCGGAATGCATAGTTTTCAACAGCAAGTTGCATTAGTTCCGTACTATGAACACATGATATTTTATAGGAAGATGTCTTTCCAGAAAAGAGAGGCCCTTCTTTGTTTTTCTCAATCCACATCCTATGATCAAGATGATCAAGTCTTGCAATCCAAGGTATACGTAGTTCTTCATCAATCTACAAAAAATAAAACATTAAATGAAAGTTTGTAAAAACCGACAAATTAGAGCTACATAGAAAGCGATAGGGATATTAATTCGGCACTATATTTACCACTCTAGATAAATTTGGTAGTATGACAACATCATCTTCGACTATGCTATTCATTGTTGACGTTTTATGAAGCAGTTTTCTCGAAAATGATCTGGCCTCATCTATTTCATTTTCTCCAAAGCACATAAGATCTGTGGCTTTATAAACACTATACAATACACTTGTGCACTGTCCATAATTGATCTCTAAATGATCCAAGAGTTCATCATCATATAAGAACCAACAAAAAGTTCCTGAAAGATATTAAGCTGAAATTAAGGCACAACAAACCAAATATAGAATATGCAGTGGAGGCTTGAAGAAAAAGAGAAGAGAATGGGAAAATTAATCTGCTTTTTCATTAAAGATACTTACTTGGAGATACATTAAACCCATATAGCCGAAAGAGTCGAAAAGCTAAGGAGTCCTTGTATAGTTTTTCTGCTACAAACTTCATGTTATCTTGCAGTGAATGTTCTTGATCCTTGTAGCTTCTAAACAATTACATTGTTTTGTCGATTTTCATAACACGTTTACAAAACATATATCGATCTGCAATAAAGTTTGGTTCATGTAATAGTTAAATGATAAAATTCACCTGTAAACTTTTGTCAGTGTGTTCTCAATCTCCTCTTCAAAGTACTCTGATACTCCTAGCTTATGTACTTGATCAACCACACTGAGTTCAACCAATTCTACATCTATTGGGTACTTTGCTGGAACTACGCCGTGTAACAAAAAGTATATAAGATAGCCAAACCCAAGTTCTAGTTCAAATAAAACATGTACTGTATTAAAATAAAACAAAAAAATTATCATCTTTCTTTTAACTGAAAATCACCGTGGATCATGAAAATCTCCTTGTGTCATTGTATATACTTGTGCTTTACAAATCTTCGTGCGTTAGTTTTATCATAATCCAAATTTCAAGATCTTATCCTATCTATTCCTTAATACTTGTTTTACAATAACCAGCCCCACCAAACCCATTGTGTTCATGAGCAACTGCTAAGCGCGCAATAGAAGTATCTTCACATCTACTTACCTCCATTTGGACACGTTTGAACAAGTGAAATCAGATACTCAAGGCACTTATTGTTTCCGGTAGAAATGTAGGCATGTGCAGTAGCAGAGGGAGACTGAAAAAGTGACCCATCTTCACTCAAATGCTCGATGATGATTTCTTGATCAACCTTATAGTTAGTTGATTGAAAAACCTCTAAGTAAGCCAACAAGGGAGGGTGTTGCCATTTGTAAACAGTTTCTTCCCTGCAAGAAACTTCATTTATAAGTCTTGAATATGATGGTGATCGACACCTACTTCTAAAGGTTCAAAGCTATATATATAGTTACGGCGGTAGTGATAAACTCATATGAGTTTTTCGCCATCCACAACAATTGCTGCATCATACAGTTTATACAATACAACTATATGATGCAGATCAATTGTTATGGATGGATTAAAGCTTATGTGAGTTTATCAATTCCCATATAGTACTTATAATTATATTAAGTGTTACAGAAAGAAATCACGAGTTCATGATATATGCTTACATTTTAAGAACTTGTTGCCTACATTCACATATTTCATAAATGAGTGACTTCATGTGACCAGAAATCATAAGCTGTAAACCTGATGATTCTGTAAGTTCAATAGTTGATGGGAAAACAAGGGAGAACCATCGAGGAAAACGATGACGGTTGCTGTGAAGCATCTCCTCCATGTTTGCATTTAAGAACTTTAAACCTGAAAATAACACATCTCTCTTATTAGTTCCTTTAATCTAACATAATTTACGATCATCATATATATAATACCTTCACAAGTCAATTTGTGACATCCAATAATGTAAATACAAAAGGCTTATCATTCCTATCTAAACTATAGACTATTTATATTCTCCACCAGATTGTACTTACAAACAACTATGTGACTCGGTATGAGGAGTTCAGATATAGACAGTCGTACCTTTATATATTCGAGAGTACAATCTCTCTAGACTATGGATTGACTATATTTATATTACTTAAACGTGCACCGATACAATACGTAAACCTTTTGTTTTGATGTATGTATTATAGTCGATCATGCATGCATGCATGCACGTACCTTTTTCTATATTATCAACACCGAGACCCCATTTCCGGAGCACAACCATACAAACAAGAGTAGCAGGAATAGCATCAATGTTCGGACGGTCACCTTTAACCGACTTTCCCCAATACCCTTCTTCATTTTGGTTATTAAGTATCCATTCAAGGCAACCCTTAAAGAATGGAGTATTGGGTTTCAATGGGTGTGGAATCATGGCTAACCATGCAGTGTCATAAGTAGATGGTGATACAAATGAGTAAACATTGTCACCTTTTGTTTTTGAAAACATGGATTCTTTCAACTTGGTCACTAAAACATGGATAGAGGTCAAAGAATGCTCCATTTTAGGTAACAAATCTTTAAATATTCTAATTTGGTTGGGTATAGAGAATGTAAAGATTCTAATTCTGTTTAGAATTAGTAATGATATATCTGAATATGCAAACCTATGTGTATATATAGGCAAGATATTTTAGAAAGTTAATACGTGGAGAAATGATATGGAATCTGATAAGAATCTTAGTTTTGGTATGAATGTGTAATGATATGGAATCATCGAAATCTAAACTACCAAGTAGAAATATCTCATGCTAATTGTCCCATCCCAATAAGTCAAGGCAAGATGTTTGTATTTTTTGACCCTCCCTCCTATAAGGTGGTTCCAAATATTCTTCTTTCTACATAATTAAGTGATCTCAACAACGAAATGGTATATAGATTCAATTCATTCTAACGTGAAACAAAAAATGGGTTTTAATATTTTGGGTGTAGAAAGTTTTCTCTCTATCCATGGTAAGTTTCTTTTTGTGGTAATGAAATATGATTAGGTGGTTATGATACAATATGCATAATATTTTAGTTGTCCATTAGTAATCCATATTATCTACTCTCAAACAATAGAAGATAATATATCTTCGGGGGCGGATGTACGTAGTTAAGAAATAGTTGGGGATAATGCCCCCTATGGGCTAGCTGAAAAGAAATTTAGTTTGTTAGTGTATTTTATATTTCCAAAGCCCAACAGTTATCACGTTTGCCCCCAACTTAATTTTTTAATACCCTCGATTAAAATCAATAACAATCCTTTTCATGCTATTGCTGATGAATTTGACGATCTCCATTGTCCTACGTACGTGGCTACGCTACCTTAATTTATACCGACTCCATTCTGAACAAAGTAAGCTAAATCCTTAATTTATACTCGTAGTTTAATTTGTAGACCCTAATGAAAAAGTAATAGGCGAGACGCCAAAACAAAGGCTCGATTTCAAATGCTTTTAATTGAGTAGACTTTGAATTATGTATTTGTATGTCATTTATTAGCTGTTAGTTGTTACAATTACCAATCAGTTGTTAGTAATTTATTTGTTTAATGTTTTATTAATTTCACTTATGTTAGATGATTTTATTACTCGTATTATCTTTAGATAAATAGAAACATATGTTAAAAGAACATAACATTTTTATTATGGAGTATCATTTAGTGATATTGGTGAAAAGTCAAAAAATCTCCCTCGCCTATTAGAATAGATGACATGAAAATCTTCCTTGGGATCCCTCATTATCGCTTTAGATAATGATCAATCTTCATTATCATCTAGTGTTTTGCTGCTATATTATTTTTCTAGCCATAGATTGTTTAAAGTTGTTTTTCGATGTTGATTAATAGTTGGTTTTGTGTTGTTTTTTGCTGTTTCAAGATGATTTTTGTTGTTGTAATTTATTAAGCTATTTTTTCTACTGTTTAACGGTTGTTTTTATGCTAATATTCACTATTTGAATCTGACTTTTGCTCTTGTTATAAGATTTATAATTGTTGTTAATGTACAAAATATCGTGACTGTTTTGAAGCTATTTTGTTACAATTTTACAGTTTTTTTTTTGCCGTTGTTTAAAAGCTCCTATGATGCTCATTAGCCGTCAAATAAATTTTTTTGCTCCCAGTTGTACAAATTCCTGGATCCGCCTCTGTATATCTTCGTTAAAAATCAGCTTAATAATTGAAACTTGATTACATGAAAATTTTAATCTATTAATCGATCTACTAGATAAATAAAATTGTTAAAAAGACTATTAAGTTATTTTTTAGAAAAGTATTTTAATTTTTCCTTAAAGCTAAGTTGTATAAATCTGCATCTTTGGAGCAATTACGTGTTAGTGAGGTAATAACTGAGGCACGTATTTGCTCCTGTTGAAATTTATTTCCAAACTTGTATAAATCTAACTTATATCCAAGAACCTACCTAATTAATTACCCAATGTAGACCCGCCCCTGAAATTCAGACGGAATATACGTAAGCGTATATATGTTGTCATGTTTTAGTCTTCTTAAATGATCAAGGCCCTACATTTGAAAACAAAATTTATTTCAATCACAATAAGAAAACGTACAACATATTCCTGAAACATGGTCTACAATGCAAAAATAACGTGGCAGAAGAAGTCAAAAAATGTACCCTCTCACCACCTATGAATTGAATACACACATCGTTTTTCACAAGTCTATATATGATAGGAGTACTATAGTACGTAGTATCATTTTTAAAAAAATTAGTGTTCACAAGGAATATATTGTTAGTTATTTACACGTTCGAATATCTCGTTACAAATTGCCATCAAGACTAATACGCGTCACACATATTTATTGTATATTCGATTTTTTCTATTCCTAATAAAGTAATACCACGTCACAAATATTTATTAGTCGATTCTTTCTATTCCTTATAAAGTAATACGACGTCACTACTCAATTGTTTGTTTCTATTGAGTTCAACTTTTTGATGCATCATTGGGAGTTTTGTGGATAAATCTGGAGCTCAGCTCGTAAATTATATTATTACACGCGTTACTAGAAACCATTTAGATTTTAGACACACAAAGCGACATCGTTGTCACATAACTACCATGAATAATTTAAAAATATTTCATCAAGCCTTTAACATGAGAGTACACAATTTCACTTCCCTTTTACATCCTTGCTTAGAATAGATGTTAGGACAAGCCGAGTTTTGGGTAAAAGCTATTAGTTTGTACCATTTAATAACCATTTTTACCAAAGTATATTTAATTTTTGAAAATAAAGATTTTTTGCACGCGTAAACATTAACAAAATACATATATATCGTCAAAAACTTAATTGTAGGATAAGCATTCAGCCACACAAACAGTTCTTAGTTTGAAAGTGATGCGTACTATACGATGTTCACTTTCTCACGTATCATATTCTTGGGACATTATTGTTTTTCTTTGTTTTGTAACTAAGTATGGACATTGAGGACCATTTCAACTTAGTGTGAAATGTACTGGTAGCTTTCCAAGTGGTTGACCTCAAGTAGTCAAGTATAACCTTCTTATTGTGAACTTTCCGATGAAAATTTTGAATTTAGCCCTTTTAGCTTTGTAACTTAGATTTTAGATTTTTAAAGAAACGTACTGAGGCAGAGAAAAAGTTCTGAACTTTTGATTAAAAGTTAGGAATCTTTGGATACGATTAGACAGCTTAAAAGTTTAAAATTTCAAATTCTAGACGACCATTATATTTGGTAAGAGATTTTTAGTGACTTTTTAAGAGTTTTAGTGTTGAAAATAAACTCTTACTCCCTTTGTCCCATTAAAAGTGTCTTACTTTGAATATTCAAAGTCTTTATTTTTAAACTTTGACCTTATATATAATATTTTGTGCTATATAAAACTTGATAAAAGTTATACCATTAAAAACACGTTTAAAACACAATCAATTCATATAACTTTCATCAAGTATTATCGAACACAAATAAAATTATGAGTAAATGGCCAAAATCGTCCTTGTGGTTTACCCTAATAATCAAGTTTCGTCCTTAACTATTCAAAATGACACTGACAGTCCTTTTTGGGAGGATAAGGATCACATCTACTCCTTTATGCAAACGGACGTTTTCTCTAATCCGTTAACTCCCTGATGTGTTTTCCACGTGAGGGCATTTGTGTCTTTTTCCACCAATAAAGGACCAATATTGATAATTTCAATACCTCTATCTTCTATCATCTATACCAAAATCCAGGTCCCCAAATTTATACATATATATGTATATCTAATATCTGATATCTATATCTATGTAATCTAAATCTATATCACAATTCAAGAATTTCAATCAAAACCACCAGATTTAACACCACCATCACCATATGGTTTTTCCATATAAAATATACCCAAATAAAATCCCTAAAGTAAATATCTTCACTTTCCCATTCTCTTTCCCTCTCTCTCTAGATGTATGTAAGTGTGATAGAAAATGGATTCTAACCCGAGTGTGAAAAACAGATCCCGATCTGTGTTCAATAGTGTATATTCCCAACGGTGGGTGTGAGCAATGGCGTTCCGGCGGCGGTCTGTGGTGGCCGGCCGGAATCTTCAACATAACCACCTCCGGTGACCAGATCTAGTGAGGTATGTGAATGTGTGGCCGGAATCTTTAACAGAACCACCTCCGGAATCTTCAATACAAACGAGTATATATATACGGCGTGTATCTTTATTCCCTTCCAAACCTCCAAAAATGCTACAGATCTAGTGAGGTATGTGTATGTGTGGCCGGCCGGAGATGATTTTGTGTGTATGTGTGTGTTTGAATGGTGGCCGGCCGGAGATGTAAAGGAAGGATGCGACGGTGGTGTAGGTTGGGAAGTGATGCAATGATGGCGGTTTTAAAACTGGTGCGGTGGTGTATGGTGGTGTAGGGTGGTGGCCGATTCATATTTCTTTTAGTTTAGAAGCGGCGACGGCGGTTTCAGGTGGTCGACGGCGGCGGTTTCAGGTGGCCCGACAAGTGGTGGTTAGTTTCATTTTTGTTATTAATTCTTGGATAATGTATGATGTTTCCTTTGATTTCTTGATTTGTGTATGATTATTTTGTGATTTGGATTTGATGAGGATGATAATGAAAAATTGAAATGCATGAAGATGATGATTGTTTATGGTGAGACTACAGAACAGATTTGAGCCTATTATCCAAAATATTTCATTTATATATTTTTTTTCTTTTTGTTAATTATGCATATTGATTGATGATGACGATGATTTAAGGATTATGTGTTTGTGTGTGTGAGAGAGAGATATGGGTTTGGTATAGAAAGTGGAAGATAGAAGTATTGAAATTATCAATATTGGTCCTTTATATGTGGAAAAAGACACAAATGCCCTCACGTGGAAAACACGTGAGGGAGTTAACGGATTGGAGAAAACGTCCGTTTGCATAAAGGACTAGATGTGATCCTTATCCTCCTCAAAAGGACTGTTAGTGTCATTTCGAATAGTTAAGGACGAAACTTGATTAATAGGGTAAACCACAAGGACGATTTCGGCCGTTTACTCTAAAATTATTTAAGGTCAAAGTTGCAAATGTTAGACTTTGAAAATTAAAAACATGACACTTCTAGTGGCACGGAGGGAGTATTATGTTAAAAATAATTTTCGAGACAACTAGTTTGAACTTTTATCTATACTATATTATAAAGCAAATTTATTTTTGATTTTCAACATTGAACTTAAAATTTCAATATTGATTTATGTATACTATATTATAAAGCAAATTCACTTTTGATTTTCAACATTGAACTTAAAATTTCAATATTGATTTTAAGTTTCAACAATGTACACATTCTAATGCATGATGTACCATACATCATAGCCACATTACATCAATAACTTTCACTACTCACCGGCGCCACCGCCACCACCACCAATCTCCGCCGCCACCATCACCACCGTCACCACCACCAATCTCCGCCGCCACCACCACCGCCGCCACCACCACTCGCCGCCACCACCACTCGCCGCCACCACCACCAATCCCGCCGCCACCACCACCACTCCGCCGCCACCACCACCACCGCCGCCACCACCACCACCCGCCGCCACCACCACCACCCGCCGCCACCACCACCACCCGCCGCCACCACCACCACCCGCCGCCACCACCACCACCCGCCGCCACCACCACCACCCGCCGCCACCACCACCACCCGCCGCCACCACCACCACCCGCCGCCACCACCACCACCCGCCGCCACCACCACCATCTCCGCCGCCACCACCACCATCTCCGCCGCCACCACCACCACTCCGCCGCCACCACCACTCGCCGCCACCACCACCAATCCGCCGCCACCACCACCACTCCGCCGCCACCACCACCACCCGCCGCCACCACCACCACCCGCCGCCACCACCACCACCCGCCGCCACCACCACCACCCGCCGCCACCACCACCACCCGCCGCCACCACCACCACCCGCCGCCACCACCACCATCTCCGCCGCCACCACCACCATCTCCGCCGCCACCACCACCACTCCGCCGCCACCACCACTCGCCGCCACCACCACCAATCCGCCGCCACCACCACCATCTCCGCCGCCACCACCACCACCCGCCGCCACCACCACCACCCGCCGCCACCACCACCACCCGCCGCCACCACCACCACCCGCCGCCACCACCACCACCCGCCGCCACCACCACCACCCGCCGCCACCACCACCACCCGCCGCCACCACCACCACCCGCCGCCACCACCACCACCCGCCGCCACCACCACCACCCGCCGCCACCACCACCACCCGCCGCCACCACCACCACCCGCCGCCACCACCACCACCCGCCGCCACCACCACCACCCGCCGCCACCACCACCACCCGCCGCCACCACCACCACCCGCCGCCACCACCACCACCCGCCGCCACCACCACCACCCGCCGCCACCACCACCACCCGCCGCCACCACCACCATCTCCGCCGCCACCACCACCAGCCCGCCGCCACCACCACCACCGCCGCCACCACCAGCCGCCACCACCAAAATTACTTTCAGTAGCGTGTAGAGAGCTTTTAGCTTTTATGCTTGGATGAAACTTTTATTTTTTTTAAAAATTACACATATATCACTTTCATAATTTTTGGTTGAAGTTTTTAATATTCACTTTTGCCATTTTACAATCTAAAATTGCATCTACATTTAATATACCAAATACATTTTAAAATAAAAAGTTTTAACTAACAGGTTTGACTAAGTTATAACTTACAACGTACTTCAATTCGGTAACAAAAATAAGCTACATTTGCCAAAGATATGCATGCATATGAAAGCATCGTTGCTTTTTAATTAAGGTGTTTGCCAAAGACATATCACTACTACAAAATTATGTAAAGGAGACCAGTTTTAAAGGGCTTCAGAAACCACTTTTACAACCGGTTTTTATTCAAGGAGTTTCTATTAGAAAATAAAAACAGGTTTCCTTGCAAAGTTATAGAAACCCCTTTTTAATCACCTAACCGGTTTCTTTAGTATGTTTAGACACCATTTTTATTTGTAAAACTGGTTTCTTTAGTATGTTTAGACATCATTTTTCTTTGTAAAACCGGTTCCCATATGTATGTATACAAACCCCTTCTTCATTGAAAACTGGTTTCTTTCCTTGCATAACCTACTTATTAACATCACTATATCAGTACCATCAATACCAATAATTATACATAGTACCTGGAAAACTGATTTAAAAAATTGCATATATAAATTAACATCAAAAATTGCTAATCAACCATAAATCTTGATAACAAATATCAGAGAGCTAAAATATACATAATATGGCAATCTCAAAGAGTACTATTATATTCCTGATCTTCTTGTACATAATGTTTTTAGTTAGGTCCAGTTTACTGAGACACTGGAGCGTCTCCAGCTGCATCTGGAGACCTGAAGATTTGTCCAGAAATATTTGTAGTCCAGCTGCATATGTACAGTTAATGCAACTGAATACTTCCTCAAGTTGAGATCTGATCATACACTTGAAGACATTCCAGTTGAAGTCAAAGACATCAAGTGGAAGAAAGAGAATGACCATGGCACCGAAGCCCAGTGGACATTATCGAGAACTGGAGATTCATCAGTGTAAAGTACTTACCAAGCTTTACACTGACTACAAGAAAGACCTTTCTGCTTTATGTACCTTTATCCGGATAATAGCATTTATCTAATGTACAAAAGTACATAAAGCAGGTTGGATAAAGTGACTTTATGTCATACCTTATCAAGCATTTCTAAGGAATTAAATACACTTCCTTAAATGCTCACAACCATATTTGTACGGCTAAAGTTGACATCCCAATGTCAACTTTGCCTATAAATAGAGGTCTTTGCACAACCAAGAAACAACTTTGCATATTCGACATTTGCATATTCTTGGTGAACTTGTGCAATATTCTCTCAATCGCAAAAAAGAACATTTCACAACTTTAAGTGTTTCGATTGTTGTAGAGAATTTCCAAGTATTAGATCATTGTATTTCATAGGTTGTTAGGCTATTTACATTATTGTATTATCTTGGTTCCGCAACAACCTTGTAATTTATTTAAAGTTAATAAATAAGTTACACTTGAAAAATTACATATCGTCTCACCAGATTTACTTTACAAGTACTTTATATATCGCATTGTCTTTACTTATTACATATTGTCACCTTAATAAGTAATCTATCCATTAACCAGGTATGCACACACTGCAACTGGTCGTCTCCAGGTCAGTGTGTATATTGCAAAGTTATCTCACCATCGACATAGAGGTGTCTTCAGTTAGTACCATCTATTGTTTTGGGACTTACAAGTGGTATCAGAGCAGAAGGCTAATATACTTGCCTAGATCTGCTTAGATGACTACTACTGAAGGTGAGAATGGTTCTGGTCAAGATGAAAATGTTAATAATACTGGTCCTAATCAAAATGTTAATACAAACCCTCCTCCTCCTCCTCCTAATGTCCCCCAACCATGTCCATGTCCATTATTCTAACACTCCTGTTCCCAAATTCGATGGAAACAGTGAGACCTTTGGGACATGGAAGGCCAGAATGCTATTGCACTTTGGTGGGATAGAGAGGTATATGTTGAAAATCCTCAAGGATGGACCACATATACCCATGTCTCATGGGGTTAGTCCTCTTCTTGACCCAACTGGATCTAGAAGAGGTACTAGAGAAAAACGTGAGGAACATTGGTCTGATGAGGATCGTAGACTTGTTGACTTGGACACAAGACTAAAGAATATGATCCTTGGGGCTGTTCCTGAAGAATTAATTCCAACACTTGTGTTGTTCCCCAGTGTCAAGGCAATGTGGGATGAGTTAGTTCTCCAGTTTGAAGGAGGTGATGACACCATTGTCACCAGGAAAGTTGCTTTGAACAAGAAATATGAATCATTCTTTGCACTCCCTAATGAGAGCCTAACTGGTACTTATACCAGGTTTACTAGCTTAATTAATCAATTAAGAGGCTTGGGAGTTGAGAAGGATAAGGATATTCTTCTTGAGAAGTTTTGTGATATTCTTCCTTCCAAATGGGCACACATGGTTCTTGTCATAAGACAAGGAAAGACCCTGCACAGTCACACTCTTGCATCTCTTTATGGAGCCTTCAGATTCACTGAAGATAATAATGCACAAAGACTGGTGGCTGAGCATGATGCTTTAAACCATGCTCAGAGTTCCAAGGATGCTAGTCTAACTGAGAAACCTTGTGCTGCTTTAATGTCTGCTGAGAGTGTCCAGTCACACTCTATGAAGGAGATGTTAAACAGTTTCTTGAACTCTGGCCTGACCACTGAAATCAGTGATGATTGTGATGAAACTGACAATGATGATCTAGTAGCCATGATTGCTAAAACCTTCAACAGGTTTAAGCATAAATCTAATAGATTTAATGCTTCCAGCTCCAACTCTTTGGACAAGTCCAATCTTACATGCTATAAGTGTGGCAAGAAAGGTCATTTTATGAAGGAATGTAGATCTAGTCAGTCTAACAATCAAACTGGTCCCCCTGTCCCTACTTACAATCGGCCTGATGATAGCTACAAAGCTAAATACAAGAAGCTTAAGGCCCAGATTGCCCTCTTGTCTCTTGAGAAAGAGCAGAATAAATGCATGATGACAAAAACACCTGACAAGTGAGAGTACTCTGATGACTCATCAGTTGATGATGAAGAGGAAAGGGACATGTGTTTCATGGCCTTGGAAGAACAACAACAACATGTGGTGAAGGATGATGTTATCACTGGAAGATGGGTGGACATCATTTTGAAAAAGGTATGTGATTATGACAATCAAATTGACCCTGAACTGAAACTGGACCTTGTTGAATCACTTAACAGTGATTTGATTTTTGTGGAAACTGTTAGAACTGACAGTGAAAGATATTTAGAAACAGTTCTAACTGAATTGAATAATCTAAAACCTCAACTTTCAAATCTACAAAGTGTCCAGTTGGCTCTCAAAGAGTCAGTTTTAAAAAGTGAAACTCTTGAGCTGAAAAACCAAGAGTTAAAAACTGCTTTGGATAAAGAACAAAAATTGATCAAATCCTGGATGAAATCATCTGGAATAAATTATGATGCTGCCACTAGAACACATGCCCAACAACAAAAGACCTATAATAGTGGTGATGTTGACATGGCACTCATCATGCCAGAAATCCACAGTTTGCCACAAAGTCTCAGAAAAGAAACCCCATATGATGAGCCTGGGACTGTTAAAACTGAATCTGTTGAGACCACCCCATCTGAGGTCAAAACTGGAGCTGATCAGGCTAATGCTCCAGTTAAAAAGGTTGCTGGTGATAAACCTTTACCTCAAAAGTCTAAGGAGCCCAAGACTCAAAAGACCAAAATCCATGCTGAACCTAAGTCCAAGGTTCAGCTGCCTATTGAACATGATATTTTGTCAAAACTGGAGAGTCAAATCCAACAGTTGTCAAGGCAGGTTCAAAGTTGTACTGCCAGAATCAAAAACCTGGAAGGAGCTTCGTCTTCTTCAGTTGAAAAACAAAATATCAAAACCCCTTTGAAACAAAAACAAAATGTTCCATCTGGAACCAAATCTAAAAAGAAAAATGGGAAGAAACCTCTCAAACCAATCGTTTTTACTCCTGGACCTGAAGCTGATAAAAATGCTCCAGTTCCAGCCTCCAGTTCAACACCACAACAATCAACTGAGACTTCCCAGGGAGAGTCCAGTGAACCCAACAAGAAAAGATGGGTTCACAAAAGAAACTAATGATTTTTGTGGTTGTGCAGGGCGATCAAAAAAAGAACACCTGGTATCTGGACAGCGCAGCTGGCCGGACTATGACCGGATGTAAGCCCCTGCTGGAAGAGTTCACTGTCCAAGATGGACCGGCAGTGACGTTTGGTAATGATGAGAGTGGAAAGACTGAAGGATATGGTGTAATCAATAATGGACAAGTCCAGTTCACCAGAGTTGCATTTGTGAATGGTTTGAAATATAACCTGATCAGTGTTAGTCAACTTTGTGATGATGGATATAAGGTATTGTTCGATATTGCTCAAGGAACCATATTTAACAAGGATTGGAAAGTGGTGATGATTGCACCTAGAAAGGGAAATGTGTACATCATGGATATGGAACCAGCTCCTAAAGAGCAGTGTTTCTATACCAAGGCTGATGAGGACACCAACTGGCTATGGCACAAAAGGTTATCCCATCTAAATTTCAAAAATATCAACAAGTTGTCTAGAAAACAACTGGCTGATGGGATACCTCCAGTTTCCTTTAAAAAGGAAAAGCCATGTCCAGGGTGTGAGATGAGTAAGCAGAAAAGGGCCAGTTTCAAAACAAGGCAAAACTTCAGTATCACTGAACCTCTTCACATGCTTCATATGGATCTTTTTGGTCCAGTGAATGTTCAAACTAGAGCTGGAAAGAAGTATACTCTAGTTGTGGTTGATGAATACACCCGATTCTGTTGGGTGGTATTCCTCAGATCCAAAAGTGATGCTGCTGCTGAAATCATCTCACTCATCAAGAGAATTGAGCTCAAGTACACTCGAAAAGTTTGTCAGTTGAGAAGTGATAATGGAACAGAATTCCAGAACAAGACTCTTGAATCCTTTTGCGCTGACACTGGCATCTCCCAGAACTTCTCATCAGCACACTCTCCAGAGCAATAGAAGCTGATAGAAGCTGCTAGGAGTATGCTATCTGAATCTGGTCTTCCTACCAGTTTTTAGGCTGAAGCAGTAGCTACAACTTGCCATACCCAAAACCGATCTGTCTACATCAAGAGACACAAGAAGACTGCATATGAAGTCCTTAGGAATCGTAAACCAAATATTGGATATTTTCATGTATTTGGTGGTCCAGTTTATATCTTAAACGATTCCAGTTAGCTAGAAAAATTTGATGCAAAAGCTGATGAAGGTGTTTTCTTAGGTTATTCAGATATTTGAAAGGCCTTTAGAGTTTATAATTATAGACTCCAAAAGGTTCATGAGTCGATTCATGTCACATTTGATGAATCTAATGAAGCAATCAATAAAAGACCATATGAAGTCCTTAGGAATCGTAAACCAAATATTGGATATTTTCATGTATTTGGTGGTCCAGTTTATATCTTAAACGATTCCAGTTAGCTAGAAAAATTTGATGCAAAAGCTGATGAAGGTGTTTTCTTAGGTTATTCAGATATTTGAAAGGCCTTTAGAGTTTATAATTATAGACTCCAAAAGGTTCATGAGTCGATTCATGTCACATTTGATGAATCTAATGAAACAATCAATAAAAGACCAAACCTTGATATTTCTCCAGTTGTTCCAATCAGTTTTGGTGAATCTGACCCAGTTCATCAGTCAGATATCTCACCAGATAATGTTTCCAGTCACAATGACTTGGAACCAGTTGCAAAGAAGAAAACAACCTGTGACACTTCATTCTATCCTTCAATCAGTTTTAAGCTACCACAAAAACTGATGATTGGATCAGATGTACGTGCCACTCCAATATCAGTACTAGTTCAAACTTCTCCAATGTCTCTAGTTCTTCAAGAAATGCCTTTAACTGAAGAATTTCATGATGCAAATCGTGACCTCATTGATTCTGATGAGGATGTTGAAGTAGTTTGGGCTGATCCTCCTCCAGTAGCTACTACAACTGAAGAGGCTCCTCAGGTGACTTGCACTGATATTGTAGTAAGAAATCCCGGTCAATACTCTAAGTGGACAAAAGCACATCCAATCGACCAGATCATTGGAGAGTCTAATAGAGGGGTTCAAACCAGAAAAGCCACTAGCAAACAATGCTTAAATGTCACCTTCTTATCACTGATTGAACCGAAGAAGATTGACGAGGCTATGGCAGACCCAAGCTGGGTAGAAGCAATGCAAGAAGAGCTTATCCAGTTTGAAAGGAACAATGTATGGGAACTTGTTCCTTATCCACCAAGGTTGAAAAAAGAACCCATTGGTACAAGATGGGTCTACCAAAACATGACGGATAAAGATGGCAATGTTGTAAGAAACAAAGCCAGATTAGTTGTCAAGGGTTATTGTCAAGCAGAGGGGGTTGACTTTGATGAGACTTTTGCTCCAGTTGCTAGACTTGAAGCCATCAGAATTTTCTTGGCTTATGCAGCCCATCTGCAGTTCAAAGTCTTTCAGATGGATGTCAAAAGTGCGTTCCTTAATGGGACACTGGAAGAAGAAGTGTATATTAAACAGACTCCAGGCTTCATTGATGAGAAGCATCCTCACTGGGTATATAGATTGAACAAAGCTTTGTATGGTCTAAGACAAGCCCCAAGAGCCTGGTATGACACTTTAACTAAACATCTTCTCAAAAATGGCTTTAAAAGAGGTGCAATAGATAATACCTTGTTTATCTTAAAAGAAAAAGGTAGTATCTTACTGGTACAAGTTTATGTTGATGATATTATATTTGGGTCAACTGATGATGCAATGTGTAAAAGGTTTTCTAAAATCATGTCATCCGAGTATGAAATGAGTTTAATGGGTGAATTAACATTTTTCTTGGGTCTTCAGATTAAACAAACTGAAAATGGAATTTTTATAAACCAAGAAAAATATGTCAGAGATTTGTTAAGAAAATACAAATATGATTCAATCCCTTCTAAAACCACACCAATTGCAGCACCTTTGAATTTGGACTCTGACCCAACTGGCAAACCAGTGAACACCACTGAATATCGTGGTATGGTTGGTTCCCTGATGTACTTAACTGCCAGTCGACCAGATATAATGTTTGCAACATGTTTATGTGCCAGATTTCAGGCTAACCCAAAAGAATCACATTTGCATGCTGTTAAGCGCATCTTCAGATACCTGAAAGGGTGTCCTAGCCTTGGTCTTTGGTATCCCAAAGGCTCAGGGTTAGATCTAATGGGTTATTCGGATTCAGATCATGTAGGTTGTAAGATAGATAGAAAATCTACAACTGGAGGTTGTCATTTCCTTGGAGGAAAATTGGTGAGTTGGACCAGCAAGAAGCAGACGTCAGTCTCTATGGCAGAGTACATTTCTGCGGCCAGTTGTTGTGCCCAGATTCTCTGGTTCAAGAACCAGTTGCTAGATTACGATCTAAAATACAAAAGAACACCAATCTTGTTAGGTCCAGATTTACTGGACTCGCTCCAGACTCGACTACTGGAGACTTACTGAAGATCTGTCCAGAAACGTGTTCTACTGGACCTACTCCAGACTTGGAATCTGGAGTCCCTCTGAAGATTTGTCCAGAAATAATGGAAGACCAGTGAGCAAATACTTGTATAGGAAATCTGGAGTATTCTCCAGATTAGCTCACTGAACTTCACCCCAGTCCAGATCTACTCTACTGAAGACGTTCTCACTGAAGTCAAAGACTGAAGTCAGAATAAAGAACACTGACAAATGGCGGAGTCCACTGGAAGTCTTACCAGATCTGTACACTGGAGGATTGTCAGTGTTCTAGACCTTACAAGTCTGAACACTGATATCTAGTTATTGACTTTTGCCTTTACACACTTTCCAAAGAACAATCCACTTGTTCTTTACCAAAGTTTATGCGTGTAAAGGTCGTTGGTTAAAAGAATAAAATCATATCGATATAACTTTATCCTTGTACCATTAACCAATGCATTTAATATTCTTGTCGGATCATTAAATGCATGCAACCATATTTGTATGGCACAAAATTCACTGGTGAATTTTGTTGCCTATAAATACAAAGTCATTTCTTTGAAAAATACTTTTAAGCATACATTTTGCATTAGAGTGAATTTGTTTAAATATTCTCGATCTTAAACTAGGATACTTCACAACTTTAAGTATCTCGATCCAAAAGAGTTATTTGACAAATATAGATCATTTGTAATTCATAGGTTGTTAGGATACATACTTATTTGTATTATCTTGATTCCGCACAACCTTGTATTTTATTTAACATCATAAATAAAATACACCATTGAAAAATACATAATGTTCCACTTTACTTGTTTATTGCTTTAAGTCTTGTATTACTTTGTTTATATATTCTTGCATTTATTTACAAGTAATACTAGTCCATTCTAGTGATTATTAGACTTGTTGTATTTTACACTTCTAGGTTAACCATCGTATTTCAGGGACTCACATTTGGTATCAGAGCAGAAGGCTAAACATTGCCTAGATCTGTTTCTTTGATGGCCAACCTAGAAAATACACAAGGAAGCTTTAATTTTGGTCCCGATCCTAATGTTAATGTTAATGATCAAAATAATGAACCACCTATTGTTAATAACACTAATCCACCACCTCCTCCTCCTACTCCTGCTTCTCCACATATGCATGTGCACTATTCAAATAATCCTGTTCCTAAATTCAGTGGGAACAGTGATGAGTTTGGTACGTGGAAGGCTAGGATGATATTGCATATCACTGGTATTGAGAGGAACATGATGAAAATCTTAAATGAAGGTCCTTATGTCCCTACATCACCTCTCAATCCCCTTCTTGATCCTTCTGGATCTAGAAGAGGAAGGGAAAAGAGGGAGGAACATTGGTCTGAAGAGGAGAGGAGACTGGTGAATCTAGACACCCTTCTCAAGAACATGATCCTCGGGGCCGTTCCAGAAACCCTAATTCCCACACTAGTTCTTTTTCCTAGTGCTAAAACCATGTGGGATGAACTTTTAAACCAGCATGAAGGAGGAGATGACACCATTGTCACCAGAAAGGTCTCCTTAAACAAGAGGCATGAGTCATTTGTTGCTCCGCCTAATGAGTCTCTCACTGGTACTTACACCAGATTTATGAGTATCATAAACCAGTTGAGAGGTCTCGGGGTTGAGAAGGACAAGGATATACTTCTGGAGAAATTTTGTGATATTCTGCCCACCAAATGGTCTCACATGATCCTGGTCTTACGACAAGGTAAAACTCTGCACACACACACTCTCTCAACTCTTTATGGAGCTTTCAGGTACACTGAAGAAAATCAAGCTCAGAGAGTGGTAGCAGAACAAGATGCTTATAACCATGCCTCTAGTAGTCCTAATGTGGTTAGTCATACTGAACCACAAAGTACAGCACTGATATCTTCTGAGAATGTATTTTCTATGAAGAAGATGATGTCTGAACTCATGGATTCTGGAGAGTCCAGTCAAATCTCTCCAGACTGTTGTGATGAAACTGATGATGATGACCTTATTGCAATGATTGCTAAAACATTTAACCGTTTCAAAGCAAGAGCAAATAGGCCATCTGGACAATTTGCATCCAGTTCTTCAACTGATAAGACCATTTTGACATGCTTTAAGTGTGGCAAAAAGGGTCATTTCATGAAAGATTGCAGGTCCAGCCAGTTTGTATCCAAGCCTGGTCCATTTTCTTCAAATAATAAGCCTGATGATAGCTATAAATTGAAATATAAAAAGCTTAAGGCCCAGATTGCTCTCATGGCACAACAAATAAAAACAATAATAAGTGCATGATCGCAACAACTGAAGAGAAGTGGGTTCCTTCTGATGAATCATCTGCTGATGAAGAAGAAGAAAGAGATTGCTGTTACATGGCTCTGGCAGACGAAGAGCACCTGGTGAAGGAGGATGTCACATCTGGACGATGGGTGGACATTGTTATTAAAAAGGTTAGTGATTATGATACTGCAACTGACCAAGAATTAAAACTGGACATTGCTGAAGCTCTTAATTCTGATTTGATATTTGTAGAAACTGTTAGATCTGATTGTGTAAATGGTCTAGAAACAGATTTTTCTGAAATAACTGTCTTAAAATCAAAAATTAAAAGAACTTCAAGACATTGAACTGGCATTTCAAGCCCAGGTTCTGGTAACTGAACAATTGATTCAAGAAAAACAAGATCTTGAAGTCATTTTAGAGAAAGAAAAACTGGTGATTAAATCATGGCTAGAAACCAGAAAGCCATATGATGCTGGAGTAAATCAATTTCCTGCTCAAAAACGTGCATATTTAGATGGAAATACTCATGTAGCATCATTAATACCAGTAATCGATCGATTACCAGAGGGGTTCAGGCCCACCACTGTTTATGATGAGCCTGTAACTCCCAAGGCCAATATTTTCCCAGTTCAATCCCAGAGGTTAAGACTGGAGCATTCCAGATGACTGCTCCAGTTAAAGAGGTTTATCGAAATAAACCTTTTCCTCAGACCAATCCCCTACCTAAGCCTAGGACTGGAAAGGCTAAGGTATCATCTGATGAAAATGTTTTGTCCAGGTTAGAGAGCCAGATTCAAATACTGACTCGTCAATTTCAAAGTTTTAATGCAAGATTAAACTTTATTGAGGGTACTTCATCTGGCACCTAGACAATCTAAATCTCTTAAAAATCTAATCGCTGCTGAATATGATCCAACTGAAAATGTTGACAAGGCACCCCATATCACTCTAGAGGCAAAAGCTATAATAATAAACATGAACAACTGGATGGCCAGACTTTCACTTTCCAGTGTTCATGATGCCCAATCTGTTATTGGGAGATTAAACACATTTTTTCTCTCATGCCCACTATATGGTGCGTTGACATTAAATCCAGGGAGGATGTACCACGATTACCTCTGTGAATTCTGGTACACTGCACAATATGATGATGAAACTTCATCAATTACTTACTCTCTGAAGCAAGGTACCAGATCCTTGGGTTTCACTGCTAGTCTACTCAGGTCTGTTCTTCAATTGAATTATTTTGAACAGAATGAGTTGCCCATCGAACTTCCTTCTGGTATCAATACAAGGGAAGTGTGCAGACTGATGGGGCACACAGATATAATGGATGAGCATGGCCAGCTATCCAGGAAGGGACCTATCTACATGAGCAAACTATCAGACTCATGGAGATACTTCTTCACCCACATTGTTGAATATCTGGGAGGCAGTTCTGGAGGGTTAGACCAGATAAATCAAACTCATCTCCAGATTGCCTACTGCCTCTGGTTTGGACTTAGAGTGGATTTTGCTCAGATTCTTTTTGATGATCTGGTAGAGCGTCTTAGAGTGAAAGGTAGAAAAGCCTTTGTTCCTTATATCCGTTTTCTTTCACTCATATTTAAAAGAGCTCTTGGAGACCAGTATGATTTTGAAACTACTCACTTTTCTGTGAGTGAGTATATGAGGGATCTGACCAACCTCAGATCTCCACTGAATGAGGTAGATATTCCTCAGTCCATGCTCTCCTTTCAAAGAGAAGAAGCTGAAGTGGCTCCAGGTAGAGGTCAAGTTGGTGAAGGACCCTCTGGTGACCAAGATGTACAGATAATAGAAGCTGTACAACCTATTAGACAAGTTGCTCCTGAAGGTCAGGGACCAGAAATTGTTGAACCTTCCAGACGACCTAGAACAAACAGGCGTCTGATGAGAGATGGAGTTCAGGTGAATCCTGAAAGACATCCTGGTGATGTAATGAATTTGGATGGGTCTCCGATTTTTGAACCTGAAGAGAATGTAGAGGTTGTTGGGCAGGTGACTGATGAACAGATGGAAAATGCGGCCCAGATTATTGAGCAGGTTGTTGAGCAAGTCGAACAAGATGTTCAGACTGATGAACATGTATCTGGTGAGCAAGAGGCTCAAATCGACTTGAATGTAGAGGCTGGTGAACAAGTTCATGAACAGGCTGGTGATCAGACAGTTGGGATGGCTCCAAATTGGGATGATGTAGATTCCCCAATGTCTGAAAGTTTTGATGTAAACATGAATTTCCTGGGTGATGAAGAAGAAAATATTGACACATCTGCTATTGCTTCAGTCACCCAACCAATTATATCTGCTGAAATGCCACCACCACCACCAGAATCAAATGAACCACCTCCACCAGAATCAAACATGCCACCACCACCACCAGAATCAAATGAACCACCTCCACCAGAATCAAATGAACCACCACCACCAGAATCAAATGAACCACCTCCACCAGAATCAAATGAACCACCTCCACCAGAATCAAATGAACCACCTCCACCAGAATCAAATGAACCACCTCCACCAGAATCAAATGAACCACCTCCACCAGAATCAAATGAACCACCTCCACCAGAATCAAATGAACCACCTCCACCAGAATCAAATGAACCACCTCCACCAGAATCAAATGAACCACCTCCACCAGAATCAAATGAACCACCTCCACCAGAATCAAATGAACCACCTCCACCAGAATCAAATGAACCACCTCCACCAGAATCAAATGAACCACCTCCACCAGAATCAAATGAACCACCTCCACCAGAATCAAATGAACCACCTCCACCAGAATCAAATGAACCACCTCCACCAGAATCAAATGAACCACCTCCACCAGAATCAAATGAACCACCTCCACCAGAATCAAATGAACCACCTCCACCAGAATCAAATGAACCACCTCCACCAGAATCAAATGAACCACCTCCACCAGAATCAAATGAACCACCTCCACCAGAATCAAATGAACCACCTCCACCAGAATCAAATGAACCACCTCCACCAGAATCAAATGAACCACCTCCACCAGAATCAAATGAACCACCTCCACCAGAATCAAATGAACCACCTCCACCAGAATCAAATGAACCACCTCCACCAGAATCAAATGAACCACCTCCACCAGAATCAAATGAACCACCTCCACCAGAATCAAATGAACCACCTCCACCAGAATCATGAAACTCCACGAGATATTTGAACCTCGTGCGCTGGACTCAACAGTTGTAACATCTGAAGCTGCAACTGAAGAGGACTGGGCACAAGTACCTCTTATGACCAGATTGCCTTCCAATCTTGAACCTCCCAGTGGTCTCTCCACTTCATCTTCTGCCGAGGTCCAAGGCCTTTTAAGTAAGGTGGCGGACCTGGAGAGATCACTCCAGACTTCATCGCAGGTTATTTCAGACTTTAAATCCTTATTATCAAATACCCTTGCATCTGAGATGAATGTGTTTGCTGGGAATGAGAAGCTTGTTTATGAGAAGCTTGATGAACTGGTACTGGCCACAAACAACAATACTGAAAATTTCAAAGTGGCAGTCCAGTGATTGGAGACAAGGCTGGTGAACTCTGTTCAGACTGCAGTGAAAGGTGAACTTGTTCAACCACTGGCAGGTCTGAATGAAGAGGTTCAGAAGTTGGTTACCAGGATAAGTTCTCTGGAGAGTAGATCCACACTTGATCAGGATGCAGTTGTAATTACGATTAGTGATGAATATACAAAGAAGTTCAGAATCAGTATGCTGAAAGAATTATCTGAAGAAATTTCTGAGACTATTCTTCGAACTCTTCAAGATGGGCTGTTACCCCAAGTGGAGAGGTTGATGGAAGAAAAACTGCCAAAGCACTTGCCTAAAGAAGTTGAAACTGTTAAAAAGGAAGTGTAGGCACTTAAGAAAGTTGTGACTGATACAACTCCAGTAGCAGGAAGAACCTTTGGTGCACTAGACAGACATATGCTAGAACAATTATGGAATGATCTCAAGTCCAGAACTGGTGATCATTCCAAGGGGGAAAAGTCATCTGGTGACCAAAAACAAGTGACACTGAAGCATTTGGCACAAAGAGCATTTGGCACTGAAGCCACTATGCTGTCTGAAGAAGCTGCTGGTACTGAAGCCAGTGAACCCCAGTTTGAGTCTTTCCCAGATATACCAACTACACTGAAGTCTGTTAAAGGAAAAACACAATTGGTATCTGGTGAAGAAGAACAAACTGCTGAAGAATCATAGGAGTATCCTACTGCTGATGATGAAACCTCCAAGAAGCTAGAACAAGAATGCATAATGATAGAGATCTTTAAGAGAAATCAAAAAGATGAACTGCTGGCCCATCAAAGGGAGATGGCAACTATGGGGACTCTGGACTCTTACAATGCTGGCAGGTTAGGCATAAATATTGATGTGTACAAAAAGATGAAGGAAGACCCTAGAGTTCATCAATGTCTGAATGCATTGAATGATGTTCATGTACGCTCCTTTTACGCCGAAGAAGAACAGGTTTATGATTCTATAATTTATGGCGTTAGTGTACCAGAACTCATCAGGCAGAGGAAGGAGGAACTGGTGATGCTCCAGAGGAAGATAAGGAAGAATGCTAGTGCTCTGGAATTAGAGTGCAGAAAGAAACTGACTGGCTTACCAAAACTGACTGCCAAACAGATCAAAGCTATTAAAGATGCTGATGTAAGCAGATTCATTCCCCTGGACACTTCTCTGAAAATTAATCGTCAACAACTCCAGTCTGCTGTTGAGCAAAAGAGAGTGTCAAAGGAAACTGAAGCATTGATCCAGACAGCCAAATTGAAAGACAAGTATAATGAAATGTTAAATTTCAGGGCTGATGCTAGACGGATCACTGGTGCAGAAATCAAGCTTGCTGGTAATCATGAAGGTATGTCCAAGTTTGAAGTAAAGTTGACCAGGGAAGGTAACTTTACTGATGAAAGAAAGAGTACTTCAGTCCAAGCGTTTGGATGGAGTGAACTGAAAGAGATTGCTTTAACGTTCAGGGGGAAGACAAATGTGTCGACTGATGTTAAAGCATTTCTGAAGAGAATTGAGAAGGTATGGAGAAGAAAGCAACAGATGGAAGTTGCAATGGGCATGAAATCGCCAGAATCAGTACCATCTTCTCCATCACCAAAGAGAAAGGCTTCTGAAGATGCTCCAGGACAGACATCGAAGAGAAGGGCCTGACTCTTATCATTTACTTATTGTAATTTATTGTTTAAAGAAAATTGTAACTATTTATCAGTTGATGTATGTAATATTAGTTGCAATTTTTGATTCATAAAAGTAAATGATCAGATTTATTCTAAGTTAGAACTTAAAAGATGAAACTGAAAACACTCATGATCTATAAAGTGTTTTCCAGTAACTTAGATTTTTTAGACTAAAATCAAAACTTGTGTTTTTCAAGCATACAAAATTGTATAGATTTAAGCTTGAAAACACTTGCAATATTTCTAAACAAATAGGGGGAATTTGTTAGGTCCAGATTTACTGGACTCGCTCCAGACTCGACTACTGGAGACTTACTGAAGATCTGTCCAGAAACGTGTTCTACTGGACCTACTCCAGACTTGGAATCTGGAGTCCCTCTGAAGATTTGTCCAGAAATAATGGAAGACCAGTGAGCAAATACTTGTATAGGAAATCTAGAGTATTCTCCAGATGAGCTCACTGGACTTCACCCCAGTCCAGATCTACTCTACTGAAGACGTTCTCACTGAAGTCAAAGACTGAAGTCAGAATAAAGAACACTGACAAATGGCGGAGTCCACTGGAAGTCTTACCAGATCTGTACACTGGAGGATTGTCAGTGTTCTAGACCTTACAAGTCTGAACACTGATATCGAGTTATTGACTTTTTCCTTTACACACTTTCCAAAGAACAATCCACTTGTTCTTTACCAAAGTTTATGCGTGTAAAGGTCGTTGGTTAAAAGAATAAAATCATATCGATATGACTTTATCCTTGTACCATTAACCAATGCATTTAATGTTCTTGTCGGATCATTAAATGCATGCAACCATATTTGTACAACACAAAATTCACTGGTGAATTTTGTTGCCTATAAATACAAAGTCATTTCTTTGAGAAAATACTTTTAAGCATACATTTTGCATTAGAGTGAATTTGTTTAAATATTCTCGATCTTAAACTAGGATACTTCACAACTTTAAGTATCTCGATCCAAAAGAGTTATTTGACAAATATAGATCATTTGTAATTCATAGGTTGTTAGGATACATACTTATTTGTATTATCTTGATTCCGCACAACCTTGTATTTTATTTAACATCATAAATAAAATACACCATTGAAAAATACATAATGTTCCACTTTACTTGTTTATTGCTTTAAGTCTTGTATTACTTTGTTTATATATTCTTGCATTTATTTACAAGTAATACTAGTCCATTCTAGTGATTATTAGACTTGTTGTATTTTACACTTCTAGGTTAACCATCGTATTTCAGGGACTCACAAATCTTTTGTGACAACACCAGTGCAATTGCTATATCTCATAACCCGGTAATGCACTCTAAGACAACGCATATTGACATTAGGTATCATTTTATTCGTGATCATGTTATGAAAGGAGACATTGAAATTCATTTCATCCCCACTGACAAACAGCTCGCTGATGTTTATACAAAACCTCTTGATGAGAAAACTTTTAAACATCTCATCAGTGAATTGGGAATGTTAAATCCTTAAAATTGGAGACTTTGTTATGAACGCGTCAGTGACACTGATGAAGTTCTCCAGTTGAGGAGATCCAGATAATCTTTGCTCGCCAGGCTATCGAACGCCTTTTGATACTATCTTGGCACTAATTGATTTCTGGATCATCATTCTAGGTGGAAAGACTCAAAATATTAGTCTGACTAAAATTCATTTTGTTTGAAAAATTCCAACTGGAGATCTCTCCAGTTGGAAACTGGCACTGGACTAATCCTCCAGTGTACATGTTTGGTCTTGTCTTTAAACTGGTGGTCAACCAGATTTCATAACGTTATAAAATAATTGGTCAATATTTGTGACACGTGATGGTACTCAAGTGTATTTTCCTACTTGCAACCGTCGCATGACGTGTCAAAGACTTTTTTTTGTAAAAAGATGCATTTTTTTATGGGGATTGTAAAAGATAGTGGGCGCGTGGGAAGTTAAGTCGTCGTAGCATTAAATGCTGACACGGTGAATTAATTTTACTTTCGAAATTCAAATCTTTATTTTGGTATAACATCAAATCAATTTGTATTTTGAGATTAAAATATTCATGGTATTTGTCTCTTGGGATCCAATTCCATTATAAATACCCCTTATTTACTCCGAAACCCATTTACTTCTTTCACATTCCTTTCATTCAATTCCAATCATCAAAAATTGCTTCTTTTCTCTCTCTGCTCAATAAATCAAAAACCCTAATTCCGAAATTCTCAATTTCAGTTTCATATCTTAATAAAATGGCACCTAAATCTTCAACAAGTAGAGATATCAATCTGCTTACCGTCCCTTATGCTCCATCACCAGATGTCAAACAAACATCTGGTGCCCCATCAAACCCAGCAAACATCAAATTAAATCCAAATAATCCAATGGCTAGTTTGATGGGTAAACAAGGTGCCGATACTCTTATTGGGCGAATCCAAATATTCTTGAAGGATTCTCCCATCGGCCCCACGTTCTCTGCTAACCCACGCAAGATGTTTCACGACTACTTGTGTGAGTTTTGGTACACCGCCAAACTCAATAACGACTGTTCAGCCATCAATTTTACACTCAAAAATGGAACAGTTGAGTGTACTATTACTGCAGAGACATTGAGAGATGCCCTGAATCTCAACTACTGGAGACCTGGAGAATCTCCAGTTGTCATATCTCAAAATGTCAACTTCAGGCAAACACTCCTTGAAATGGGACACACGGAGTGTCTGGAGAATGGCGTCCTAAAAACGAAAGGAGCCATGACAATGAAGGGCCTCACACCATCATGGAGGTACTTCTTTATACATCTTGTAGAGAGTATGGGTGGGAGTTCTGGTGGACTGGACCAGATAAACTCCTCACAAGCAAAGATGGCATACTGCTTGTGGAACGGATTGAGAGTAGACTTCGCTGATATACTGTTCAGAAGTCTGGTGCAGAAACTGAAGGGCACCAGGGGACTATCTTGGGCAGTGAAGAGTATAAAAATACAACTTCATTAAAGAGTATAAAAATACAACTTCATTATTCACTGTCCCAGATTTGTTAAGGAATCTTGACTCTCTGGCATCTGAAGTTGGAGAGGTTGAGATTCTTGGAAGAATGCGGCTGGCATTCGCTAAAACTGATGCACCAATCCCAGGTGAGTCAGAAAGGCAACTGGGCGGGCCTCAAAACAATGAGGGACCCACCGGTTCGTCCTCTGGCACCATGGCAGTTGTTGGGCCTGAACAACAGCCAAACCCCGCCAGTTCCAGCCTGTCAGTTTCTACATAATCAACTGGAGGCCTCCCAAGAGGTCCTCCAGTTTCACCAAAGGCTCCAAGAACCAAACGTCCTAGGAATCAGTCAGTACGAGCCACTGACACTAGTACCCAAGCCATCCCTTCAGTAGCCTCCCAACAGGTTACTGAAGAAAGTCAAAGGGATACACCGCAAGCAACCACTTCCGAAATATCTGTAGGAGGAAGTGGTGAAGAGAATACTGGGTTAGCCCAACCTAGAGTAGAGTTAGAGTCTGCACAAACAAGTGTTGATGGCCAAACTTCTAACACCGCTACTGCACTAACTGATGAAGTCACTGACCAGTCATAACTGGCGACTGAGGTTCCCAACTCTTCGGCTGATGATGTTATGACTGAGGATAGAGCAGTTGTAACTGAGGAAATTCCAGTGACCTCTATTCTTGGCGATGATGTCACCACGACTGAGCCAACAACTGATGCAACTGTCCAGGTAACTGGTCAAGTTCATCAGGAGACTGAACAACTAGTTCAGCCACCTGAGGCATTCATGGATCTGGACATGGATGTTAATGAAGGTGAAATCCTAATAGAGTCTTCGAACTCTGAAGGAACTGCTTCAGATAATGAGATTCTTGATTCTTCTGTACAAGATCAAGACCCTTCATCTCTTATCTCCCCTCCAGATGCTTCAATTTCAGTTTCACCATCTCACCCAAATGAGCTCACTGATATTCCTCCCTCCAAATCAAGCTATGTGTCTAGCAATAGACATATGGCACTACCACCATCATCAGGTATGATATCTTTTTTTAGAGATAGATCTATGCCACCACCGCCGCTGGCTAATATACCTGAGAATACTCGGTATATCCAGCCACTTGATCTTCCTCAACGTCCTTCTTCTTTACCCACTTATTTTTCTATTTCTTCAACTGCTGAGTTGTTAACTAGGGAGGTTTCCCTTAATGTGCCTCCTCCAGTTGCTCCAGTAGTACCTGCTGCTGGTCCAGTGACACCTTCCCCTCCGTCATGGACAGTTAATTTGTCTCCTTCCAAGCCGACATCCGAAACCTTATTCAACGGGTGGAGGATGTTCAGAAGACAATTGACAAAAACGCCAAGTCCATCTCCAGATACAACAAAGATACTCTTACAAATTCAAAGGTTGTTGATCTGGGGATAAACAAGTTTGCAATAATTGAAGACTTGGTGTTCCACAAGCTCAATGAGTGGTCACTGGCTGTAACAATCTGTCAAGTTCAAAGGAAGCTTTTAACCTTACTCAAACAAAAGTCACCACTTCAATCTCCAACTTGCTGGGTAACACTGTAAGATCATCTGAAGTTGATTTGAAGGAGATTGAAAGACAGGTCAAGGAGTTAGTTGATAGACCTTGACTCAATGTGACTGAGCTTGAGCAGCAGATGGCAACTTCAGTTGGGCAAAAGATAGAAGATACTTTGGCTGCCAGGGAAGCACTATTGATTGAAAAGGTGATGTCTGAGATCACCAAGATTGCACCTCCTCAGGTTGATCTGGCCCCACTAACTCTTGAGATCAACCAGTTGAGGGGCAGTATAAATGCTCTGAACACCCAAGTATCTGCTCATAACACGTCGATTGACAAACTGGCCACTGAAGTTGCAAGATTGAAATAAAAGGAAGTGGAAAAAGAGAAAGAGGTTGCTGGTCTCTCTCCAGATGATGCCAAAGTGTTAGATGAATTGAAAACTGGTCAGGCACAAGTTGCTGCAAATGTGCTGACCCAGTCGAGAGAGACCAACCATTTGTGGAGATCTTTCAGGATGATGTGCACTATTTTTAAGGAGTGTGATGTGACCAATTTATATAGATCGCCCACATCATTATTGGCCTCATTCGTATGTGTTTTGAGTCAATTTTGTATGCATTTGGCGCGTTTATGGTGTTTGTTAGTGCTTTCAGGTTCTTAGCAGGTTGCGTGTCCATTTGGTGCATTTTCTGACGATTTTAGGCCAAGATGTTGATCCGAGTGCTCGAGAGCGGTTAATGAAGAAGAACCAAGAATTCCAGAAAGTTTGAGCTGCGCCGCAGTGGGAAGAGTGTTGCCCCACTGCGCCGCAGTCAAGGGTGCCAGAAGACATGATTTCCAGAGAGTTATCATTGCGCCGCAGTGGGAAGTGCACAGGCCCACTGCGCCGCAGTCAAGGTCGAGAGAAAAAGACAAGAATTTCAGAGAATTATCATTGCGCCGCAGTGGGAAGTGCACAGGCCCACTGCGCCGCAGTCAAGGTCGAGAGAAAAAGACAAGAATTTCAGAGAATTATCACTGCGCCGCAGTGGGAACATTCACACCCCACTGCGCCGCAGTCAACAACGAATAAACAATTTCCAGGGACTTCTCACTGCGCCACAGTGGGAAGTGCACAAGGCCACTGCGCCGCAGTGGGAAGTGCACAAGGCCACTGCGCCGCAGTGAGTGCACGGGAGAATCAGGGTTGCAGCCTTTTGCTGCAGATTTTGGGAGAGATATATAAAGAAAAATATACCCTATTTCCCATTTTTATCAAGCTTTCTTTCTAGGAGCTGTTCTAGGAGAATTCCTCGAAGGATCATCTCAGATTTCATCAATTGATTCATTGAAGATTCAAGAACACCCATCTAGATCGTATCTACTTTTCCGTCTTTGCAATTTCTATTCAAACAATTTGGTACAATATGTTCTATTTCTATTTCGTTTGTTATTTTCAATTTAGCATGAGTGGCTAGATTTATAATCATCCACTTTGATGAAACTTGATGAATGATATGATTGCAATATTTTAATTCAAGAGTTGATTCAATTATCGTTGTGTCGTGATCTTTATCAATTAATTCCTTGTGATTTATTCTTTTGATGTTAATGGTTTATGTGTTCATCGTTAGTGGTACTAGGTGAATATGTTTATCGTTTCAATTCGATTGTCTATGGTCGTTTGTCACCGGTTCATGGTATGACGGTGAATGTCAAATCTATAATAGGAGTTAATTGGTAAACGTGTTTTGAAACGGTTGGTGGTACCACGTTTTCATTCACATAGGCATAATTGGTAATTGGATAATCAAGCAAACTAATTGTTGGGGAGATTTTCTAGGCATTGGTGGTACCGGCTTGGGTAATTTAACTAGCAACTTAGGTGTTTGGGTTATTTGTGAGCGGTTGGTGGTACCACGCGAGCATTTTTATCCTTTCACGATTATCTTGCCAACTCTAAATAATTTGATCTTTAACATGTGCAATCATAACTGAAGTCAAGTGGATTCGAAGTGGATGATCTTTATTTATATTGTCTGAACTTTCTTTACTTTTAAATTGTCTTGTCGTTTAAATTTCTTTAAATTCAAATTGTCAAAGTGAGGTAGCAATTCGGCTACGGTTCCATCCTGTTTCCAAAACTGCTTTAGCATACAATTATTTCAAAACCAATCCCCGTGAACGAATCCGGACTTACCTTTGAGCTATACTATATACGAACGGGTCCACTGCCCGCTAGTGTGTAGTAGTCAGTTTTAGGGTAATTCTTGTTTATAAATTTTAAACTCGATTTCACACATCAAGTTTTTGGCGCCGCTGCCAGGGATTGTGTGCCGATTTAGTTGTTAATTTAGTGGTTTGATCCTTTCTCACGCGTGAGGAAGTTACTTGTTTATTAGTTTAGTTTTCTTTTTTTATCACAGGTGCATTTGACGTGTTTGTGTTAGTTGTGTGTTTGCAGGTATTGTTTTAGTTGATGAACTTGCGTTCTTCGAGTCTCCCTTTGAATAGTCCTTTGTCTACTCCGAGAAGACCAAGAGGGCGTAGGTTTAACTTCACTGAACCCACAACACCTATACCGACACCATTTTCACCTATAGCTAAACCCACTCCTGATTCGGACGAGGAAGGGTTCCTTTTAGACGAGTTTTTCAATTTAGAAGTTAAGCAAGAGGAAGGGTTCCTTTTAGACGAGTTTTTCAATTTAGAAGTTAAGCAAGAGGAAATGGGTGACGAACAACCAAGGGGTCCAAATGACACTCGCTATGGCGAGAGGGTTCGAACTATCCCAACTGGCCGTGGTTCTGCCATTAGACCTCCGGCTATTGATCACACTTTCGCTTTGAAAGGAAACCATCTTAAGAGCATAGAAGAGCACCAATTTGATGGAAAAAGAAAATGGGATCCTTACCAACACTTGGATAGGTTTGAAAAGTTGGCTCGGCTTTATCAATACGGTCAAAATCAAATGAATGCCGTGAAACTTGAGACATTTCCCATGTCAATCACCGGAGAAGCCCTTGATTGGTTCAATGATCTTCCGGAAAATTCAATCACTACTTGTAACCAACTTAAGGAAGCTTTCATTGGTGAGTTTTATTCACTAAGAACTCAAAGAAGGTTGGAAAATATGATTAGATCTTTTGAACAAGATGATGGGGAAGATGTTGTTGATGCTTGGGTTCGTTTCAAGGAAATGTTGAGAAATTGTCCAGGTCACGATTTGACTAGGGAAAAATATGTGGAGCTTTTCTTTGATGGGTTAGATAAGAAGTCCAAACGCGAATTGGGATATGCTTTCGGGGGTAGTTTAAATAACATTACACCCAATGAAGGTTATCAAATCTTGGAAGATATGGCAAAGGATAGCTCAACTTTGGATGATGAAAGGTTCTTGAAGAATGAAAGAAAGATGAAGAGAGGTACTAACCAAGGGAGAGTTGCTAAGGTTGAAGCTAGCAATGACCCAGGGGTTATTGGAGAAATTAGGGCGCTATCTGAGCGCATGGAAAAGGGGTTTGCTACTCAAGAGAATAGGTTTGGAGCAATTGAGAGGGATGTTAAGGTAGTCGCCGATGGGTGTGATCATTGTGGTGATATGCACTATTCTGATGAGTGTCCAAATCGGGCACCCGAAGATGTGAACTATGTTCAGAATCAACCCCAAGGGAATTTCTACCGCAACACCGGTTTCCAGAACCGACCTTCAGGTAATACTTCTTATAACTCTTCTTTTCAGACTAATAATTCTCTTTTTTCAGGTAACAGGTGGCAAAGAGATAATTATCAGAATCAGCCACAACAGCAGACTCAGCAAGGACAAGGATCAGGTTCTTCTTCTTCTAATGCCGATCCTAATGCCGAGTTGAGGGAGATGATGAAGCAGTTGGCTAGTAACCAAGTTGAAACAAATACTAGCATTCAAATGATCAGGGAAGACACTAAGACTTTGAGTGAGAGGTTGGATTAGTTAAGTGGGAAGGTGGAGATCAACATGAAAAACCAGGGAGTTAATTTCAAGGATCTCGAAAGTAGGATGGCAGCTCTTGCTAGGCCCACAGGGAATCTTCCTAGCAACATGCAGCAGAATCCTAGGCCTCAGTTTAGCCAGGGACAGAAATACACTCCACCTCCAGTCCGTAATGAGCAAGCCAAAGCCATCACCACTCGTACTGGTAGGTCTTATGACTCACCTCCTATGCCTCATGTTGCTGTTTCAGATGTGCAGGATAAAGGGAGTGATGATGAGGTTGATGAAGAGATTGAAATGGAGGAAGAGTCGACCGTGAAGACTCCGGTCACTCCACCAAAACCGGCTGTGGTTCCAGAGGTTAAACCATACAAGCCAAAGATACCATTTCCACAGAGGTTCAGAAAGCAAAGCTAAAGGAGCAATATAACAAGTTTGTGGAAATGATTACAAATGTTCATATTAATGTGCCTTTAGTTGATCTTATTCAGGGGATGCCCCATTATGCCAAGTTCATTAAGGAGCTTGTGACAGACAAAGGGAAGATGGAAGAGGCAAAGGCTACTTTTCTCAATGCCGAGTGTTCTGCTATCTTGCAGAACCGCATTCCACCAAAACTTGAAGACCCAGGGAGTTTTCTTATCACTTGCTCTATTAGAACCATTATTTGTAAGGCCTTAGATGATTTAGGAGCTAGCATTAATTTGATGCCTTACTCAGTTTATGCTAAGTTGTCCTTGGGAATCCTTCGCCCTACTCGCATGAGTATAAGACTAGCTGACCATTCATTTTAGTATCCCATTGGGATTGCTGAGAATATTAGAGTTAAAGTGGGCCATCTTGTTTTTCTTGTTGACTTCGTTACCCTCGAGATGGAGGAAGATACGCAAGTCCTTCTTATTCTTGGACGCCCATTCCTTAATACTGCGGATGCTATCATCCGTGTGAAGGATAAGGAGATTTCCTTAGGCGTAGGAACTGATAGGATTGTGTTTAATGTTGAAAAGTCTATTAAGCGCTCATATTCTAATGATGAGACTTGTTTCAGGATTGATGTCATTGATGATGCATTGGATCGAGAATTTCAGGACTTCATGGAGACAGATATTGGAGAGGAGGAGATCGCTAATTTAGGATCGGGAGAAATTTCTGATGAAGCTTTGTTTGCAGAGGTCATGGCACTGAGTCTCATCCTATCCCGAGGATGAGACTTTTGAGGAGGTAGTTGCTGACGGGAGTTCAAGGGTACCTAACTCTGTTGATGTACCACCTACTAACTTGGAGCTTAAGCCGCTTCCAGACTATCTAGAGTATGCATATCTGTCAGGTGAGTCTTCTGTTCCAGTGGTTATCTCGTCCTCACTCTCGAGTGATGAGAAAGACCGTCTCATGTCTGTTCTTAAAGCTCACAAGCGGGCTTTTGCTTGGAAGACCACAGATATTCCAGGTATTAGTCCTAATTTTTGCCAGCATAAGATTGATTTTCTTGATAATGTTAAGCCCGTTGTCCAGAGACAAAGGCGGCTAAATCCTAATATGAAGGAGGTTGTTAAGAAAGAGGTGATTAAGCTTCTTGATGCAGGAATCATTTTTCCTATTGCTGATAGTCCTTGGGTTAGTCCTGTTCATTGTGTGCCCAAAAAGGGGGGCATGACAGTTATTGAGAATGATAATAAAGAGCTTTTGGCCACTAGGACTATTACGGGTTGGCGGGTTTGTATAGATTACCGTAAGCTTAATGATGCCACCCGTAAGGATCATTTTCCCCTTCTTTTCATTGATCAAATGTTGGAACGTCTTGCAGGTAATGAATATTTTTGTTTCTTAGATGGGTTTTCCGGGTACTTTCAAATACCCATTGATCCAAAGGATCAAGAGAAAACCACGTTTACTTGTCCATTTGGCACTTTTTCTTGTCGGCGAATGCCGTTTGGTTTGTGTAATGCCCCTGACACCTTTCAAAGGTGCATGATTGCTATTTTCCAGGACATGCTTGAAACTTCCATGGAAGTTTTCATGGATGATTTTTCTGTTTTTGGGGATTCTTTTCATTCTTGCTTTAGTAATTTGGATAGGATGTTGGAACGGTGCGAGAGGGCACACCTTGTTTTGAATTGGGAAAAGTGCCATTTTATGGTGACTGAGGGTATTGTGTTAGGTCATAAAGTGTCCAAGGCCGGGATTGAGGTTGATCGGGTAAGAAGTTTTCTTGGACATGCAGGTTTTTATCGTCGATTTATTAAGGATTTATCAAAGATTACTCGTCCTATGACCCACTTGTTGGAGAAGGACGTTCCTTTTGTTTTCGATGATGCTTGTTTGAATGCTTTTCAGGTATTGAAGGAGAAGTTGACTGATTCTCCTATCATAGTAGCTCCAGATTGGGAATTGCCTTTTGAGTTGATGTGTGATGCCAATGATTATGCTGTGGGAGCCGTGCTAGGGCAAAGGGTTGAGAAACATTTCAAGCCCATTTACTTTGCTAGTAAAACTTTGACCCCACCCATCAAAATTACACCACCACAGAAAAGGAGTTGCTTGCAGTGGTCTTTGCATTTGATAAGTTTAGATCATATCTTGTTTTAAGTAAGACCATAGTTTTCACTGACCATTCAGCCCTTAAGTACCTGTTCTCGAAACAGGATGCTAAACCCAGGCTTCTCCGTTGGATTCTTTTGTAGCAAGAATTTGACATTGAGATAAAGGATAAGAAAGGGGCTGAAAATTTGGCTGCCGACCATTTGAGTCGTTTGGTAGATCCTCACCGGGAGGAACTTCGTGATGGGGAGATCAATGATCACTTCCCCGATGAGTCTTTAATGTTTTTATCTACCTCTGGTGAAGTTCCTTGGTTTGCAGATATAGCTAATTATTTGGTTGCAGGTGAGATACCTAATGATTTCACGTACCAGCAGAAGAAGAAGCTCATATCGGATGTTAAGTATTATTTTTAGGACAATCCATATTTGTTTCGTGTTTGTGCAGATGGTATGATTAGGAGATGTGTTGCTGGAAGTGAGACTAGAGAGATTTTGGATGCGTGTCACTACGGGCCAACTGGAGGTCATTATGGTCCTTCAGTGACGGGTAAGAAAGTTTTTGATGCAGATTTCTACTGGCCAACAATTTTCAAGGAGGCCCAGACATTGGTTGAGACTTGTGACATCTGTCAGCGACAGGGGAACATCACTAAACGGGATGAGATGCCTCAACAAAGCATTCAGGTATGTGAGGTATTTGATGTCTGGGGTATAGACTTTATGGGACCTTTCCCACCGTCTAATAAGTTTCAGTACATTCTTGTCGCCGTTGACTACGTGTCTAAATGGGCCGAAGCCAAGGCTTTACCCACGAATGACGCGCGTGTAGTCATAGATTTCTTGAAACAGTTGTTCTGTCGTTTTGGTTGTCCTAGAGCTTTGATTAGTGACCGTGGAACCCATTTTGCAAACCATCAATTAGCCAAAGTGATGAAGAGGTATGGTGTTGTCCATTATTTTTCTACCTCATATCATCCACAGACCAGTGGTCAAGTGGAAAACACAAATAGGGCTTTGAAGAGAATTTTGGAGAAAACTGTTGGAGATAACCCCAAGGTTTGGTCAAAGAAGTTAGATGACGCCTTGTGGGCGTTTAGGACGGCTTATAAGACGCCGATTGGCAACCACGCCATACCGGTTGCTCTATGGCAAAACTTGCTATCTTCCTATTGAGATAGAGCATAAAGCGTATTGGGCTTTAAGGAATTTGAATTTGGATTTGATGGAAGCGCGTGAACTTAGAATGTTGCAACTACATGAGCTTGATGAGCTTAGGTTAGGTGCTTATGAGAATTCGAGGCTTTATAAGGAGAGGACCAAGATTTGGCATGATAAGAGGATCCGTAGGAAGGAGTTTAAGGTTGGGGCTAAAGTATTGTTGTTCTTGTCCAAATTTAAGATTAAGCAACCCAAACTCACTTCTAGATGGATTGGACCGTTTGAGATTAAGCATGTGTACCCGTCAGGTTATGTTGAGTTGTTTAAGCGAAATAGTGAAGGATCATTCATTGTCAATGGTCATCGACTTAAGTTATATATCGAAGAAGAGCAGGTTGAGGGGATATTTGATAAGATCCCCGTGTTTGAATTTGATGCTTGAAGGTTGGTCGAGTCAAGCTAAAGACTCGTTAATAACTTAAGCGCTTCTCGGGAGGCAACCCGTGTTCATTTTATCGCATTTTACTTTTCTTTGAATTTGTTAGATTTAATCTTGTTTTATTAGTAAGTGCAGGTATGTTCTCGATTTGATGCGGTTCCGGTTATGTGCAATTTGAGTTTTGACATAATGATTCGAAGAGAAATTTTCCAGCAGTTCCCCACTGCGCCGCAGTGGGGGTGAGATGGCTTGGCTGCGCCGAATCAGAAAACCTATGCCCAATTGTGAAATAATCCCCACTGCGCCGCAGTGGGAGTGCAGTTTTTCCACTACGCCGCAGTGGGCTGCCAGGTAAGTCATCTCCTGGCCGATGTAAATATAGTTTAGTTTTTTTATTTTATTTTACTTTTCACTTTCACCTTATCTTTCTTTTCTCCCCCAAAAAACCAAAATACCCACTCTTTCTTCCATCAAGATCCTCCATTTTCTTCCATCTTTAATCAATCTTCCAGATTTTCATCTGCATAACCTTGCATAATGGGAAGAAGTGTAAGTTTTTTCTCTTTAGCTTCTTTGTATTTTCCTTTTATTTTAAAGTTTTTAATTTCTAGGGTTTTGCTAGCTTAATGTTCGGATTAATTTAGGGGTTTTGATGTTTGTGGGCAATAGAAGCCATTTGGGTGATAAATCTTGCATCTTGTTCATCCATTTTTTATTTGGATTTTGAAAATTAGGGTTTTGAAAAATTGGGGATTTGCTTTGAACAAGTGTGGGGGATGTATATGTCGATTTATGTGGAGATTATTGTTTGATTATTCCCTGAATGTGCTTGTTTGAGTACCTTTTTTGTGCTATATATGATGAACCCTAGGATTGGTTGCCCAGGTTTTTCGCCTCACTGCGCCGCAGTGAGGGGGTTCAGTGCCTCACTGCGCCGCAGTGAGGATCTTCTGCCCGTTTTGTCCTTTTTCCCCACTGCGCCGCAGTGGGGGCCCTTCCCTGCCAAGATTTTTGTTTGTTTAATATGCCTCCCACCTTTGCATTCTTAATACTTACAATTGGACGTTTTCATGTTTGTGAATGCAGGGAGCTGAAGATAAGGCCGCGGGAAAGCGCAAAATGGTTGAGGGGCAATCCAGTGAGGCGGTTGATGTCCCGACTAAGACTTCAAAGAGACAAATGGAGGTGCCGCTCACATTTATTGAAGAACTGAACGAGCGACATGCTTGGCTATCATTTGAGGGAATTAGGCAGCCTTAGAAGAACATCTACAAGAACAAGTTGTATAAGCTTTCTAAGCATGTGGTCCTTCCCGCAAGACATTTAACTCAATTTCAAGCTCAGGTATTTGGAGTTCAGGAGGATATTCGACGGTGGTTTTCTATGAGTATGAGAGTTGGAGGTGCGTCAAGAGGGCATGACGTGAGTTGTGATATTTGGCGGCGGGTATTCGCTAACCGTGAAGCCGCCTACCGTGAGTTATGCTTAGAGTTCTATTCAACCTTGAAACTGAAGAAGGAATTGGGAAAAGTCAAAGACATTTTTGAAGAGAGGGTAGTCTCGTTTTACTGTGGGGGAGTGCAGAGGAGGTTGTCAATTGCTGAATTTGGTTACTACTATGGGATGTATACGAGGGAGGAGTTGCAGAGTGCTGAGTTTAGGGATATTTTGAAGAAGGGGTATAGAACACAGGCCGATTTGGGTAATGGAGAGTCTATCGTGCAATATTACACCAGGATCACGGGGGGAGAGACATGGACATACACAAGTGGTGTGTCAAAGATTAAGAATGTACATTTGAGGTTGCTCCACCGGATGATTGTGACTTTCTTGGTACAGAGGTCTACTTATTGGGAGAAGGCGTACAAGAATGATCTTTGGTTACTTAAGTTATTTTCTGAGGGTGCTCCATCCAGGTTTGCTTTGCCTCCTCTTGTGCTTCTGGACCGTATGTGTAATCATACCGATTCGACTCTGGTTTTGGGACACTTTATCACGGTGATCTATAAGAGGATGGGAATTTTTGCTTCTGATGATTGCCAGACCTATCTCTCATTGCCAGTACATCAGGAGGATTTTACGTATCAGGAGCTTTGGAGGGCAAAGATTTTGAAGAAAAAGAAAGACAATGAACAGGAGCGGTTGTTAGATGATGAGGGTGAGGTTGAAGGACCACCTCCTGTACAGGAGGAGGATGAGGAGGCTGATGTTGAGATGGCTGATGCTCCACGGGAGCCACCGAGGAGGACTGGACGTAACATTCCCATCCCTCGTTCGTTTGATCTTACACTCTTGGGGAACACTATTCAGAACATCTATGAGTCTCAGCAGAACAATCAGCGAGAGTTTGATGCGTACCAGAGGAGGGTGGATCAGGATTTTACCTGGATTGGATCACAGCAGGCCCACACTAACTATAGCTTTGATTATTATCAGCCTATGTGGGATGCTCAGTATCATGGCCGGGAGTTGTTCGACCTGACCCGATTCTTCCATTCTCTCCACCGCCTATTTATGTCCCTGATTATCGTCAGGGGGGTCAGACCTTTTTCTTTCAGACGACTGTTCCGGGGGACATGTCACCATGACCCCATGATTTAGGAGGTTCTCCTCGTGGTCCACTGCAGTTTGGGGTTTTTCAGGGTGGACATGTTGGCGGTGGTTCTTCATCTTTTGCAGGTTTGGATGCAGGTGCGTCAGGATTTTACCTGGATTGGATCACAGCAGGCCCACACTAACTATAGCTTTGATTATTATCAGCCTATGTGGGATGCTCAGTATCATGGCCGGGAGTTGTTCGACCTGACCCGATTCTTCCATTCTCTCCACCGCCTATTTATGTCCCTGATTATCGTCAGGGGGGTCAGACCTTTTTCTTTCAGACGACTGTTCCGGGGGACATGTCACCATGACCCCATGATTTAGGAGGTTCTCCTCGTGGTCCACTGCAGTTTGGGGTTTTTCAGGGTGGACATGTTGGCGGTGGTTCTTCATCTTTTGCAGGTTTGGATGCAGGTGCGTCAGGATTTGATGCTGATCAGTCAGGGGGAGGTGCTGGTGGTTCAGGTTCAGCTCAGGAGGAAGAGCAAGATTGGATGACAAGTATTTTTGGCAAACCTGGACTACCATATGGCTACCATGGACACCAGGAGTGACATGATAATGATTCCCATCCGGTACCGTGGGATGGAATCATATGATTATTGGTTATGTTGGTATTCTTATGACATTCCTTTATTTATCATTGTCTGGTATCCACCCTACGGGGTGATGAGACATTTGTAATCTCCTTTGTTTTCTTTTATTTTCTGCATGGTACTTTATTTTGTTTGAACTATTTTGGATATTTTGGATGGTTGGTCTTTTGGAATGTTATTGAAGAGGTTTGATCCGATTGATGGCAATACCTAGTGGAACCCAAGTGTGGGGGAGGACCCGTTGGATTTGTTTGATTGTGTGATCGTGTTACTAGCTCACTATGATGTCATCTGCATATGCTGGCAGTAAGTTCAGCGCAATATTTTTGATTGGCATCTTTATTAACATTGTTTCACACAAAGCTCTCGCACCTTAAGTTTTGAACTAAGTTTGTTTCACCTGTCAACCAAATTGGACTTCCTTTTTAGGAAGAGCAATTTGTGGTGCGGGGTCGACTTACTTGTTTTGAAACGGAATGTGTCCATGATCCGGTATGTGTTCTCATTCTTTATGTCTATTTTGCTTACGCCTATTTACCTTTGTTTTGACCGAATATTGGACATTGAGGGCATTGTCCATCTTAAATGTGGGGGGTGACAAATAGGTTTAAGTAACCGGATATATCTCTTTTGTTGTTTTGCCATTGAGATTTAGCCGTTCTTGTGGATGTGTCCCTCTCGTAGGCTTTTGGGTTTTATCCAGGAGTAAGGGTTCTATCTTGAACTCTGAACTATGATGTGCATGTTTGAGAATGGTTGCTTTGATTTGGTAGGATGACGGAAGATGGTATGATTTGAAACTTCTGTTGAGCTTGTCCTTGTGGCAAATTGCTTTTGTCACTTAATTCATAATAACTTAATGAGCAATTTCACTACAAAATTTTTTCCTTGGTACAAATTTAATCGGCGAAATGTGTTCTGAACGGTTATTGGGCTAATCCTTGTGGATTGATAACATTACTTGCATACTCAAAATTCCCAAACACCTAAAAGTTGTGAGATTCATCATTCATTTATAGATGTGCTAGGGGTTGACGGTTTTGGTTTGATTGCCTTGTAATTTGTCCCTCTCTTAGGCTCTTGGATTTATTCGGGAGTAAGGGTTCCATTTCGAACTCTGAACTAAGATGTGCGAATTTGAGGTTAATTTATTCCATTTCTGGGTTACTTTCTTTGATATGAGTGTGCCGGTGATGTGTTGAGCTAGAACTTGGCCTGGTGATCGTTACGAGACCGCAGTGAGATCACTTTTGTGATATAAGTACATTGGATGACGAATTGGCATATTAGGTTTGACCCATATTTTCTTTCTTTTCACCCTTTGCTTATGTATATATTCTTACCTTTTATATACATACTTTCATACATGTACATACAAGATTTTCTTTCTTTTCACCCTTTGCTTATGTATATATTCTTACCTTTTATATACATACTTTCATACATGTACATACAAGATTTTCCTTTCTTTGTAAACCTTTGTTGCACTCATCTTTAGTGCAAGACACATTTAGACACACTTTTTGAACTTAGCCTTTTCCTTTGTATAAATCCACTTAAATATGTAAACTTTACCTCGCCATACCGATAGTCTAATTTTGGGGGGCCATTGATTGTCGTTGGTTTGTTTGGACGGTTTGGGAGAGCTTCAATGGGTTGTCAGTTGGAATATTTTTTGTCAATGGGAATGTGTTGGATTGTTCAAAAGGAAGTAGATTGTTATAGACATTGTTCATCATTGTAAGAGGGTGCCTACTAGTAGAGTAAAAATAAATCAAATAAAAAAAAAAGAACTTGGGCTACTAGTGGGTACTCCTCATTTTTATATGTCAAAAGAATTGTTGTATCATTTGGTTCGTGAATAGAACGGAAGATTTGGTTGTTCTTAATTTGTTTGAAGTTGATACACCACAATGGTGTCGGGTTTGCTTGTTACTTTTGAGGTGTGTTCAAGGGATAGCATCTTATGGGTTGTTGGCAATCAATGGTAAGGGTTTGATTAGACTATTTTGTACTTAACTTATACTTTTGTTATTTCCTATCACTAACCTATATTTCCCAAATCCCATTGTAAATACCCTTAGCCTTACGTTACAACCGACTTTTATGCCAAATTTTGATGATGTACTTGGTGCTCACGCCATGTCGGTGGAGCTATGATCCTTGTTCAAGCCTATGGTAAGATATGCATCACGACCGCGCAATGAGTGATTATTCATATATATTCAACCCCAATAGTAAGTTCGTTGGAGGAGGATGATTTTGATAGGTTCATTTGTTTCACTTTTGCTTAGTCGTGTTATTGAGGCTTGTGAATTGTTCAGATATTGTCAAACATTTCGGATTTTCATTTAAGATTAAAACTGCTTCACCAAAGTCCTTGTCATCGACATACCTGGTTTGGCTTCTTTTTGGAAATTTGTAATGTGTTCATGTAGCTTCGTGCCAAGGAATGCTTTTTGCTTAATTTCCAGATTTGCTTGAGGACAAGCAACGCTCAAGTGTGGAGGGATTTGATGTGACCAATTTATATAGATCGCCCACATCATTATTGGCCTTGTTCGTATGTGTTTTGAGTCGATTTTGTATGCATTTGGCGCGTTTATGGTGTTTGTTAGTGCTTTCAGGTTCTTAGCAGGTTGCGTGTCCATTTGGTGCATTTTCTGACGATTTTAGGCCAAGATGTTGATCCGAGTGCTCGAGAGCGGTTAATGAAGAAGAACCAAGAATTCCAGCAAGTTTGAGTTGCGCCGCAGTGGGAAGAGTGTTGCCCCACTGCGCCGCAGTCAAGGGTGCCAGAAGACATGATTTCTAGAGAGTTATCATTGCGCCGCAGTAGGAAGTGCACAGGTCCACTGCGCCACAGTCAAGGTCGAGAGAAAAAGACAAGAATTTCAGAGAATTATCACTGCGCCGCAGTGGGAACATTCACACCCCACTGCGCCGCAGTCAACAACGAATAAACAATTTCCAGGGACTTCTCACTGCGTCGCAGTGGGAAGTGCACAAGGCCACTGCGCCGCAATGAGTGCACGGGAGAATCAGTGTTGCAGCCTTTTGCTGTAGATTTTGGGAGAGATATATAAAGAAAAATATACCCTATTTCCCATTTTTATCAAGCTTTCTTTCTAGGAGCTGTTCTAGGCGAATTCCTCGAAGGATCATCTCAGATTTCATCAATTGATTCATTGAAGATTCAAGAACACCCATCTAGATCGTATCTACTTTTCCGTCTTTGCAATTTCTATTCAAACAATTTGGTACAATATGTTCTATTTCTATTTCGTTTGTTATTTTCAATTTAGCATGAGTGGCTAGATTTATAATCATCCACTTTGATGAAACTTGATGAATGATATGATTGCAATATGTTAATTCAAGAGTTGATTCAATTATCGTTGTGTCGTGATCTTTATCAATTAATTCCTTGTGATTTATTCTTTTGATGTTGATGGTTTATGTGTTCATCGTTAGTGGTACTAGGTGAATATGTTTATCATTTCAATTCGATTGTCTATGGTCGTTTGTCACCGGTTCATGGTATGACGGTGAATGTCAAATCTATAATAGGAGTTAATTGGTAAACGTGTTTAGAAACGGTTGGTGGTACCACGTTTTCATTCACATAGGCATAATTGGTAATTGGATAATCAAGCAAACTAATTGTTGGGGAGATTTTCTAGGCATTGGTGGTACCGGCTTGGGTAATTTAACTAGCAACTTAGGTGTTTGGGTTATTTGTGAGCGGTTGGTGGTACCACGCGATCATTTTTATCCTTTCACGATTATCTTGTCAACTCTAAATAATTTGATCTTTAACATGTGCAATCATAACTGAAGTCAAGTGGATTCGAAGTGGATGATCTTTATTTATATTGTCTGAACTTTCTTTACTTTTAAATTGTCTTGTCGTTTAAATTTCTTTAAATTCAAATTGTCAAAGTGAGGTAGCAATTCGGCTACGGTTCCATCCTGTTTCCAAAACTGCTTTAGCATACAATTATTTCAAAACCAATCCCCGTGAACGAATTCGGACTTACCTTTGAGCTATACTATATACGAACGGGTCCATTGCCCGCTAGTGTGTAGTAGTCAGTTTTAGGGTAATTCTTGTTTATAAATTTTAAACTCGATTTCACACATCAGAGTGCAAGGACATGCAGTCGTGGCAGCCTCTTGACCGGTTGCCATACAACAATTCTGACTGGGAAGTTATTAGGGCAGGTCTCGATCAAAGAGAAAAGAAAGCAAAGAAAAGAAGATCAAAGGGTTGTCAGGGCTCAAATATCTGATTTGGGTGCCTTAGATGCCAATGATGCCGGTTTGTTGGGCTTCACACTGGAGCAATACCAAATAGTAAAACATGATCAAAGGATAATGGGAGCTGTAATGGAAATGTTGGACATTCAACTTGACCAAGATTATCCAGATGAAGAAGTTACTTTCGATGCCAAGAATATCAATGTGTCAGTGGAGAAGGCTAGAGAAATGAGGGCTGGTGGGATTCAAAGAAGGATCGATAATGTTCAAAAGATTGTGAAAAGAGTTTTGAATCCACCAAAAAGGGCACCTCAACCTAAAAGAAAACCATTGCCCAGAGATGCTGACTTAAGAACCTTTGTTGAACCAACTGGAGAGGTGTCAAATGAAGATATCAAGGCTGTTGTGCACTCTGCATTAGCTGGATCTGTCAAGATTGCCAATGAATCTGAAGCCAGAGCCTATTATTCTTCAATAATGGCTAAAAGAAATCACAATGGCAAGATAAATGGTGTAAGTGTTATTGTGAAGCCAGGCACCAAGATCTTTAGAGTGCAAGTCAGTTACACTAGAGGGCCACTAGTGACAACTGACGACCCTTCAGTTCTTCAGTATGGGTTCAGTGAATGGGTTGAGATGGTTGACTTTTTGGAAGCCAAAGAGACCAAGAATAGGTTTGAGAAAGCTTGGATCAATTTGTTAAAGGGCAAGATCCAACACAAAGAAAATCTGGAGAACAGATTAAGGATTGACCCTGAAGACTCTCAACCAATTGGTTCTTTGTTGAACCAACTGGAGAGGTGTCAAATGAAGATATCAAGGCTGTTGTGCACTCTGCATTAGCTGGATCTGTCAAGATTGCCAATGAATCTGAAGCCAGAGCCTATTATTCTTCAATAATGGCTAAAAGAAATCACAATGGCAAGATAAATGGTGTAAGTGTTATTGTGAAGCCAGGCACCAAGATCTTTAGAGTGCAAGTCAGTTACACTAGAGGGCCACTAGTGACAACTGACGACCCTTCAGTTCTTCAGTATGGGTTCAGTGAATGGGTTGAGATGGTTGACTTTTTGGAAGCCAAAGAGACCAAGAATAGGTTTGAGAAAGCTTGGATCAATTTGTTAAAGGGCAAGATCCAACACAAAGAAAATCTGGAGAACAGATTAAGGATTGACCCTGAAGACTCTCAACCAATTGGTTCTTTGTTGAACCAACTGGAGAGGTGTCAAATGAAGATATCAAGGCTGTTGTGCACTCTGCATTAGCTGGATCTGTCAAGATTGCCAATGAATCTGAAGCCAGAGCCTATTATTCTTCAATAATGGCTAAAAGAAATCACAATGGCAAGATAAATGGTGTAAGTGTTATTGTGAAGCCAGGCACCAAGATCTTTAGAGTGCAAGGACATGCAGTCGTGGCAGCCTCTTGACCGGTTGCCATACAACAATTCTGACTGGGAAGTTATTAGGGCAGGTCTCGATGCTGCCAAGGGGGAAAGAAATGCAGTCCTTGCACCAACTTCAACTGAAGGTGCTTCATCTGAAAGGGCAATTGTGGTAGCTGCCAGTACTGATGCTGGTCAGCATGTTATAGAAGAGTTTGATGATGCTGGTGAAAGGGGGAATGATGATAAGGGCAAGGGCAAAGCAACTGATGAAACTGCCCAGCTGGCCACTGATACACCAATGCTTGAAACTGGCAACATCGATAGACTTCCTCCAGTGTGTGAGAGTGAAAGCAAAAGATTGGCTGCAATTGGCAATTCCTTCAAAGAGAAAAGAAAGCAAAGAAAAGAAGATCAAAGGGTTGTCAGGGCTCAAATATCTGATTTGGGTGCCTTAGATGCCAATGATGCCGGTTTGTTGGGCTTCACACTGGAGCAATACCAAATAGTAAAACATGATCAAAGGATAATGGGAGCTGTAATGGAAATGTTGGACATTCAACTTGACCAAGATTATCCAGATGAAGAAGTTACTTTCGATGCCAAGAATATCAATGTGTCAGTGGAGAAGGCTAGAGAAATGAGGGCTGGTGGGATTCAAAGAAGGATCGATAATGTTCAAAAGATTGTGAAAAGAGTTTTGAATCCACCAAAAAGGGCACCTCAACCTAAAAGAAAACCATTGCCCAGAGATGCTGACTTAAGAACCTTTGTTGAACCAACTGGAGAGGTGTCAAATGAAGATATCAAGGCTGTTGTGCACTCTGCATTAGCTGGATCTGTCAAGATTGCCAATGAATCTGAAGCCAGAGCCTATTATTCTTCAATAATGGCTAAAAGAAAAGAAAGCAAAGAAAAGAAGATCAAAGGGTTGTCAGGGCTCAAATATCTGATTTGGGTGCCTTAGATGCCAATGATGCCGGTTTGTTGGGCTTCACACTGGAGCAATACCAAATAGTAAAACATGATCAAAGGATAATGGGAGCTGTAATGGAAATGTTGGACATTCAACTTGACCAAGATTATCCAGATGAAGAAGTTACTTTCGATGCCAAGAATATCAATGTGTCAGTGGAGAAGGCTAGAGAAATGAGGGCTGGTGGGATTCAAAGAAGGATCGATAATGTTCAAAAGATTGTGAAAAGAGTTTTGAATCCACCAAAAAGGGCACCTCAACCTAAAAGAAAACCATTGCCCAGAGATGCTGACTTAAGAACCTTTGTTGAACCAACTGGAGAGGTGTCAAATGAAGATATCAAGGCTGTTGTGCACTCTGCATTAGCTGGATCTGTCAAGATTGCCAATGAATCTGAAGCCAGAGCCTATTATTCTTCAATAATGGCTAAAAGAAATCACAATGGCAAGATAAATGGTGTAAGTGTTATTGTGAAGCCAGGCAAGTCAGTTACACTAGAGGGCCACTAGTGACAACTGATGACCCTTCAGTTCTTCAGTATGGGTTCAGTGAATGGGTTGAGATGGTTGACTTTTTGGAAGCCAAAGAGACCAAGAATAGGTTTGAGAAAGCTTGGATCAATTTGTTAAAGGGCAAGATCCAACACAAAGAAAATCTGGAGAACAGATTAAGGATTGACCCTGAAGACTCTCAACCAATTGGTTCTTTGAACAAGAGAAGGAGAACTGGCGAAGGACCATCTGTATAAGTTCTTCTTCCAGTTATCTACTTGTAATTTTATTTTGCAATCTTGTAACTTATGTAAATTTTCATTTCCTTGTATAAATGAAGTTACCAGATTGTAACCACAAGATAGATGACAGATTAAATCTAACAAACTCAAAAGAAAAACCCAAGGCATTTAATGATCTATAAAAATGCCTTGGAAAATTAGATAGATTTAGTCAAACAAGTCCTTCAAGTTCATACTTGTATAGATACAAGAACTTGCAAAGACTTGGCAATATTTCAGGACAAATAGGGGGAATTTGTTAGGTCCAGTTTACTGATAAACTGGAGCGTCTCCAGCTGCATCTGGAGACCTGAAGATTTGTCCAGAAATATTTGAAGTCCAGTTGCATATGTACAGTTAATGCAACTGAAGACTTCCTCCAGTTGAGATCTGATCATACACCTGAAGACATTCCAGTTGAAGTCAAAGACATCAAGTGGAAGAAAGAGAATGACCATGGCAGCGAAGCCCAGTGGACATTATGTCCAGATCGAGAACTGGAGATTCATCAGTGTAAAGTAATTACAAAGCTTTACACTGATTACGAGGAAGACCTTTCTGCTTTATGTACCTTTATCCAGATAATAGCATTTATCTATGTATAAAGTACAAAAGTACATAAAGCAGGTTGGATAAAGTGATTTTATGTCATACTTTATCAAACATTTCTAGGAATTAAATACACTTCCTTAAATGCTCACAACCATATTTGTACGGCTAAAGTTGACATCTCAATGTCAACTTTGCCTATAAATAGAGGTCTTTGCACAACCAAGAAACAACTTTGCATATTCGACATTTGCATATTCTTGGTGAACTTGTGCAATATTCTCTCAATCGCAAAAAAGAACATTTCACAACTTTATGTGTTTCGATTGTTGTAGAGAATTTCCAAGTATTAGATCGATTATATTTCATAGGTTGTTAAGATATTTACATTATTGTATTATCTTGGTTCCGCAACAGCCTTGTAATTTATTTAAAGTTAATAAATAAATTACACTTGGAAAATTACATATCGTCTCACCAGATTTACTTTACAAGTACTTTATATATTGCATTGTCTTTACTTATTACATATTGTCACCTTAATAAGTAATCTATCCATTAACCTGGTATACACACACTGCAACTGGTCGTCTCCAAGTCAGTGTGTATATTGCAAAGTTATCTCACCATCGACATAGAGGTGTCTTCAGTTAGTACCATCTATTGTGTTGGGACTTACATTTTTCAACTACAAATATATGTATATCTTGATCTTCATAGAGCTTCCATTGCACACCTTATATCTCATTGATCATGGATTCCAAGTACGTCATTATGCTGCTTTTCTGTCATGGATTCCAAGTACGTTAAACCATTTGAGCATTTCACAAAACGACTATCAGTGGTAGAAACTTTTGAGATTAGACAAACTAATTTTATAATTCAAAACTGATATGATCCTTCATTGTTTTTTAATAAACAACATTAGGCTTGGCAACATTTGGCTACAATTGGAATAACATCGGTGATAGACATACAATGAACTCTATATCAATTATGAATCATAAAATAAGGTGCTTTAACCTATAAGAAAAACTCCCATTTTTTAGTCTGGTGTATAACAAATATCAACTAACAAAAATAAAAAAAACAGATGAGAAGAGTACTTACAATCTGTTCATGTCTGTATGTCGTGTTCCAACATACTTGGTTTGCGTATGCTCAAGTTGTGAGTTGATGTTAAACCTGACACTTGCCTGCCAAGCATACATAAATAACAACATTAGTCATACAAACTATCAAAAAATGAGAGAAAAATAATAAGTTGATTTAGCCAAAGCTATCTGCATATTGTCCCTGTTTGTGTAAGCTCAGACTGTCGAATTCTCCCGAAGCTGCAGTGACATTTGAAACAAATTAAATTAGTATCAAATCAAATAACCCACAAGTAGTTATATAACTAAAAGAAAACGAAAAATGAAACCGGGATAATAGTTTGTAAATTAATATTGACGTGGTAGTTGCAAAGTGTGACCTCAAGCATTGGTTACAGATTTATTTTTGTCCGTTTTTTTCTTTTTACATTTCCAGGTAGTCAATACAATGTGAATATGAGAATAACTACTAAAGTTGATTGATATGTACACATTTCAATATAATGCCTATACTGATAAAAAACTGCTATCCCCTAAAAGATTCCGAGAAAGAACATACCTGCCTGAGTATTGAATATAAGCAGCCTCTATCATCCTGGTCATGAAGTTAATAAAAAGCGAACTAAGATGAACACCTCAATCTAAAACTGATCTAAAAAAGGATAATTCACACATACTGGTAACCAAATGAAAAACCAGTGGTTAAGAAAATCAATAAAAACAAGTTTGGGCTTGCAAGCACAAAAACTCAAAAGCAGAAAGCGAGAAAGGGAGTTATATCTAACCATAAAACTTTGCAAAATGAACAATCCATTCACCAACGATCTTGTCAATATCCATTTGAGTATATGGTTGCATATTTGTCCAAAGAACCTACGAAAGGCATAAGCATATACATAAGGGAAAAAAAGATATAGCAAGTACTTATTGACAAGTCATGTGGGATAATCACAATTCATATATCAAAATTGGTCTTTTACTTTTTATATACCTGTTTCCATGTTTCATGAGTAAAAGAAACCTTAGTTCTAGTGATTACTCCAAGTTGTGCAAGATAATCAAGAAACTTGTTCCTTATCGGCCGCCCATTTTCATCGGATTGGGGTTTCATGCTGGTTTTTTACTCGTCTTTCTTTTTGTTGGGCCTCTTGTCGTTCTTCCTTGTTCTTCATCAATTTCTTCAAATTTTTCATCATGTTCTCTATGATGCCCTTGGTCATGATCCTGTAGGTTCACTAAAAACACTGACTAATGCATCTATAAGTTGCAATAGCCAGATGTTAATTCTAATCTGACTCTTAACTAGGCAGTGCTGCTGTGAAAAAAGAAAGTAGTCCAGCTGTTGGATTGGGTTTTATCATACTTAAACAAGTCGCAGCTGGTCATTAGGTTTTCTATGATTAGAACTTGAGCATGTTCATATCGTTTATATGTGACTATATAACCAGCTATCAAGTTTACAATAAGAAAGTACACACTCAATTACGAAACGAGCTGTGAAGCTTGAGATTTAGTGAGTTTTAAGGCTGATCTCGAGCCTCAACAGCTGCTGGTCTTGCCTCATTTTATGCTTTAAAACCAAATGTAAGATGATCAAAAAGAGTGGTTCCAATCAGAGTCCGCTATGTGGTAAATTGGATGTAGTTCAGCTTATAACTTAATGTTCTGATCAAAAGCCTGTAGGAGCCCATGGCTAAATAAACGATAGCTAATTAAACCTTTTATTAGACACAAAGCCTATTCAACTACTTTCTACCTATCCATATTCTAACTACAATTACTAATTGAAAACTGGTAAACTAATAAAGCCTGAATCAATATAATGTTACAATAAGATGAAATCTTAAATACTAATATCTTACTTTAGTCGTGTGTATTGTAAATCATAGACCATTGGTTTAAATTGGGACACATTTTTTATTCAGAGGAGGACACATTTTTTTTACATCTGTTTATTCTTGTCTTCAACAATAAATTTTTGTACATCAATTCCTCAGATTATTCTGTTTTTTTGTTGGCTGTGATAATCATTTAATTTGGATTCTTGAGATGTATCATTAACAAAAAAGACCGACTTGAGTTATAATATCAATGTAATGCTCAAAATCACGATGTATGCCTTCAACATAAGTGACCAAATTTCTAGCAGAAAACATTTACGACAAAGGATACATTATTGTACATATAACATAATTAAAAAACTTGACAACATTCTCAAACCCTAAAACAAAAATCAATAAAAATTACTCCTACCATCTAGTGAGTAGTGATAGCCAAGAGAGATATCGATTTTGAGTTGTGTCAGTACGATGGCGGATCCGTGATGCCTGTGGAGATGATATGCGGTTATGAGGAGAAGGAGAAACAGACGTGGTGCTTGTGGAGAAAGAAGTCAAATTAGTTCTGTAAAATTTAATTAAAATATATGAAGCCCCGCACAAAAACTTAATTAAAATATATCAAGGCCCGCACAAAAATTAGATTAAATATTCAAATCAAATAGCTAGAAACCTGGTCTTCAAAAACCGGTTTCTATTTGATTAGTTTAGAGAAGTGTTTTTTTACAAAACTGGTCTCTATGAAAAGATAGCGGTTTTGGTGCAAAAACCGGTCTCCATGTGTAGTTATAGAAACCTGTTTTTTACTTTAAACCCCTCTCTATACAAAGAAACCACTTGCTTGTTTTAAACCGGTCTCCTTAGTTTTTTAGAAACCTGTTTCTTCATATTTTTCCAAAACACGTTTCTGACAGTCCACAATTTGCAATACTTATATTAATTATCTAGACAAGAAAGTAAAGAATGTAAAGTAAAGAACAAGAACAAGTGTGAAGTTCAAATACAAGAATCTAAGCAAGTCTAATCATATGTATCAATGATTAAACAGTGAATACACGGTCGATATTACAACTTGACTTACAAGAATATAAATGAACATACAATTGTTAAGTTTAGACTAACTAGAAACTTGAACAATTACAAGAAAGAAAATAAGTGACACACACTTGTGGTGACAAACACAAAGTGTTTGAGTTGCGGCTGTTTTGCTTTATATAGGGGAGGAATTAGGGCAACACAGCCTTAACTTGATAGTGATGGATGGTGGTTGTCGAGATCTTATTGGCTAGAAGTACTTGCATCAGAAGCCTTTGTCTTCTTTACCATTTCGGGTATGAGAGAGAAACCCCATCTTCTGAATCCAACTGCATCTTTGCCAAAGAAGGTACAAGACAGTTGGAACAACCACCATGTGACTCTTGTCTTCTTCTTGTTCAAATTCTTCCCGCCTTGACTTACAATTTGGAAGAGAACCATCCGCTGATTAAGAGTCACTGGACTCGCTGATGACTTGCTGATGAAACTTATCAGCGACCAAGTCTGGTCAGCGAATGATTGACTGAACAATCTCCCCCTATTCGCTGAGGAGACTTGCTGAGTAAATTATACTTAGAAAATTTACACAAATGAAGAAAAATGTCTTATATTTCACAATAGAGTGTTACATGCTGACAAACAAACATAAACTACTCTATTATACTTGTCGCCTAGCTAAATCTTCCCAGACATCTTCATTCTTGATGATCCTCAGCGAGGGATCAGCTTGTCGATGTGGCAGCAGCAACTCATGATCAAGTATGTCATGTCAATGAAGGCTCTGTTGTTAGTGGTGTCAACACACCTTCTTCTTATAGCTAGTAAAAACCCAACAGATGCCTTCCCAATTTCACTTACTCTGAAGAAGAGTTGCTGATTTTGAAAGTTTGTATAGAACATGCCAAATGGTTCTTCAATTACAATTCCTTCTTGAAACACAACCCGTGGGGGTAATCTTGTGTCCAAGGTAGCATCTCCAGAGATAGGAGGCAGGCTTCAAAGTAATTTTTTATCACTGACAGTTTAGTCTTCAGCCTTCTTTCAAATTCCCTTGCCTTGGTGAAATAACCATGGATCAAATCCTTGATGGGAGAGTAGCTGGGGGCAGTTTTATCTTTTATCAGCATATAGACTTCCAACCATTCAGTAGCCCCCAGATGTGGTCTCTGAACATTCTGCACATGCGAGATATGACCATCATCCCTCTGAATTTTTACATTTGTCTCCTTCCCTTCCTTGGCTAAATTCACAGTTACAGAAACAATCTTTTGAGGCAAGGTTCTCCTCCACATATTTCTGATGAACTTCTGTTTCTCCTCATCAAGTTTGCCCTGCTTCTCTAGCAGTCTTGCTTCTACATCAGCATGTTTCTTTTGGTAGACTGCTAGATGTCCAGAGGTTTCTAGCATCAGAAGTTCTTCAGCATCAAGCTCTTTTTTATCTTATTGAACTAGCTGCTTGATGTATTTATAACTCTTTTTCTCTTCTTCATCCTTCTCATTTTTCCTTCTTTCCAATTCATCAACAGCTTCTTCTTGTGTTTTCCCATCAGCTGCTAAAGTGAGAACATCAAGAATGGGATGAGCAGCTGATGAAGGACCTTCTTTGCTTGCTGGATGAGTAGAAGAAGGTTTTCTGAAGGCAGTCGAGGGAATTGACTGTACTTGTTTTCTTTGAGCGTCAGTTATAAGAGTTATTACTGCTTGAGTAAGATATCGTCTAAGGAAAACTGGAAGCATTTCCTTAGACCTATTAGTGGCCATCTCAACGGCCATGCCAGCCTCCCATGCTGCTTTGATTGCTTGAGGATCATTAGGATCAGCAGCATGTTCAATTTGCTCCCCCTGAGCAACAACAAGTATACCTTGAGTTGGTTGCTCCCCCTCAACACCAGCGGGGACTTCTTCCTCATTAATAACATTTTCTTTTACTTGTTCAGTGACCTCCTTTTCACCGGCAGGAGTCACTTCAGTTTCAGCCCTTTCATTCTCTTTTTCAATTTCCATTTCAGTTTCAGCTGTCACTACCACCATGGCTACTTCAGTATTTCCAGTAGTTATTATTGCATCAGTAGTGGCGGTGACATCATCAACAGCAGCTTCAACAGCTTTAACAACTTTCTTCTTTTCATGTGAGTTGATTGCATTTGCTTGTTTGTCATATTGCTCAGCAAGAGGAGCAACAAGATCATGAAGAGTTTTTACTTCAGAAGTGTAAGTCCCCCGGGTCTTACCGAACCGAGATTGACTTAAGGATATGTCGAGGTGCGGAATTTCTCGAGATAACCCACGGTTTCTATATCTACCTTTTATGATATATATATATCACTATATATATATATATATATATATATATATATATATCTTTTGCGTGAATATAACCACCCGTATTTGGTTACTATAGTGAAACGGCTCTCCGGACAAACTTTACCAACCAACGTGGTAATCTAAGTCTACGAACCGTCCAAACCGGGTGTGTGTTTGCGGTTCGTGCGTGAGTCAAGTACCCACAAGATCAAACCGTGTGTGTTCTTGGTTTTCTCTCTCTAGGTTTTGCTCGTTTCTCTCTCTACACTCTTGTTGAGAATCACGCATACACACACCCCTATTTATAGGCAAGTGACAAGAACTCTCAAATCCATTGGGTTTGAGTGTTCTCGTGTCAAGCCCATAAGGGTTTTGGCCTGGTTTGAGAGTTCTTGTGTGCAAGCATACTTTTACTTGTTTCCACAGAAACTCTCAAACCATTTGAGAGTTCTTATGAACAAGCAAACTTTTGCTTGTTCCTCAGAAACTCTCAAACCATTTGAGAGTTCTTATGAACAAGCAAACTTTTGCTCGTTCCCAAGAACCCTCAAATGACCTTTTGAGTGTTCTCTCCACAAGCAACTAATTGCAAGTTCCCGAGAACACTCAAATAACACTTAGGAATATTTGAGTTAATGTTTCAACTGCTATCAAGACGCAGAACCAACATTAACTCAGCCAATGTTTAAACTGTTGTAAATATACGCAGAACCAACATTAGCTAACGACAATGTTTACTGCTGTAAATATACGCAGAAACAACATTGTCTATATTACCTATTGGAAGTATTCACTAAGTTAATGTTTCTCCTGCTGTTAATACACAGAAACACAGTTAACTTAACTTCCCTTTGGAAGTACATTAAGTTAATATTTCAACTACTGTTAAACGCAGAAACAATATTAACTCAATGACTTTTTACATGTTATGTCTAGAACCTGCAAAACACAAATAATAAACAAACACATAAACATAAATGGATCCCAATAGGATCAACAATATATGCCAAGGTAATATTTTTGACAAACGGTAATTACAAGATAAATTACAAGACTTGAATATATGTAAATATATGTAACACATCTAGAATGCTTTTGTCACCGAGAAACATGCACCAACAGTCTCCCCCTTAACACTAGCATCTAGATGTGACCTTCAAGTCTTCGTTTGTCATCCTAAGTGCTGGCCAAAAACCCTCTTCAGGAACTTCAGAAGTTGTCTACTTTCTTTTGCTCTTCTTCTTTCTTTTGACATGAGTCTCCTTTTCAAAATCAGAATCAGACTCTGTCAGTGACTCCTTGCTTCTGCCTGCAGCAAGTCTACGAGATCTTTCTTGATCAGCCCGAGATCCTGGATCCTTTAGCTTAATCATGTCGGCCATTGCATTTTGATATGCCACATCATCGTGTCCGAACTTTATGAAGATCTCGTTTTTCAGAGTCAAAGTGCCGGAAGAGTCAGATGATAAAACATCATCTCCAGAAAGTGGACTATTAGTATCATCAGATGCTGATTCCTCCTGATGACCAACTCCTACATCTCTAGTTGGTCGTTCCTGGTCACCAACTCCTACATCTCCAGTTGGTGACGGGAAAGCATCGGCAGGAGCTTTCCTTTTTCCTTTATCTTCAGCTGTGGGGGCTCAAGAGGTACCAGCAGCACCAGGCTGGTTTTGCTCCCCCTGAGATATGGCAGTCCTCGTGCCCATTGGAAATATTGAAGTCTCTCTTTGTCTGCTAGGATCATCTCCCTCGTCCTCTCTACTTTCCCTCCTAAGGGCATCATCCTTGCAGGTCGGCTGTATCTTCCCCTGAGACTTTAGATTTCCAATAATCTCATTCAGCTGGTCATAGTCGTCATCGAAGCTTGTCAAACCCGCAGTCTGGCTCTTTATAACTTCATTGTGATGTGCCAATCTGTCAGCAATCTTCTTTAGGTGCTCAGAAGTTTCAGATTGGATCGATTGTAGAGCATCCTGCCTTGTTCGAAGCTGAGCATTCTTTGCCTTCAGCTCTTCAAGCTCCTGACGATGTGATTCTTCCTGCTTAGACAGATTCTCTGTCAGGCCAGCAACCAAAGCTCTCATTTCAGCCATTTGCTTTTCCAACCCTGATATAGTATCATCGTTAGTTTGTGAGCTGCTTGGTTGGGAAAATATCACTGATGGTCGAGGAGGGATAGTCGGTGGAACAGTCGGTCTTGACTCCGGCAGTCTGATTGTGGATGCATGTGGTTGTTGGATTGTAGAAGTTCCAACAACTGGAAGTCTAACTGTACTAAATGGAACTGATGTTGTGGCATCACTGGTGAAAGATGTGAATGCAGACCCTGTTGCTGATAGTCTAATTCTTGTTCTTGATGGTCCAACTGGTGGCCTCATCATCAATCCCGTACCTGCTCCCCTAGGTCTAGCAGTTAACTCCTCAGTATCACTCTGCACATGCTCAGACGTATGCTTTGGTCCCTCTTCAACTGCTACACTCATCATTGCACTAAGTCTGGGTGACTTATGTGTGCCCGATGTTCCTTCTTCAGCTCTCCTTCTCCTCTTGAGCTGTAAAGGAGAACTGTCTTATTCTTCCTCCTCCTCAGGCAGAAAGTCTCCATCAGCCTTCAGTTCCCTTTCAGATTGAGCAGCACGTGTTGCTTGTAAAACCCTGCGTGCTCTTTCTTGAGGGTCCTCTTGACCATCATCATCACTGGAGCTGTCCTCTTGACTACTCACAGTGGCATGAGGTCCTCTTGACCATCATCATCACTGGAGCTGTCCTCTTGACTACTCACAGTGGCATGAGGATCACTACTTGCCTCATCATCGGCCTCGTGATCCTCGAACAACTCGTTGATCTCTGCCTCTAGATCAGCACGAGCGTCAAAATGTTGAACCTGATTGATAACATCGTTAGGTTCTAACATTTGCTGTGCAAACTCCGCAGCATCTTCAGCATTACCTTGACCTTGTTCTACTTGGAAGAACAAGTCATCGACTGCTTCAGCATGTACTGGGGGTTGTTGCACTGGAGGTTGTTGTTGCTGTTGTTGTTATTGTACTTGGTGTGCTGCAGGTGGTTGTTGCACTGGAGGTTGTTGTCGTGGGTTGGCAGTGAGAACCATTCTGATTCTAGATCGTTGAAAGAACTCCAAAATCTGAACAAACTCAGCTGCATTCTCCTGGTTGACATCCAAGTTAATCAAATAGTTATGATTGTTATGGAATCGTCTCTCAGCCATCTGCACAAAGATACAAACAACAACCAAACAAAAGATTAGCAACAACAATGAAAGTCGAACTTTAAAGCTCTTAACATTTTCTAAACCCCTGAAACTCTAAGTTTCATCGGTTCTGAGAATGTTATCAACTTTAACAATCGACAAACAAGTTGAACTATAAAATTCTTAACATTTTCAATGATATAGAAACCATTTGTTTCTTAATCAACCAAAATGTCATCAATTTTATCAAATCAACACGTCGATATTAAAACATTTAATGTTTTCCAAGATCACGAAACCATTTGTTTCATAACCTTCTAAAACATTTAGTTTTAATAACCGACACTTTGAACTTTACTAAATTTAACTAAAACCATTTGTTTTTCTTAAATTTTTAAAGTTCAATATTATAAGGCAATTCGTATTTTCTAATTTGACTCATTTGAAAATTTTCCTGTTTTGAAAATTTTCCAAAGTCCTAGGACAGACGAATTCCTTATACACACACATATGGTGACACTACACACATATGGTGTCGGATTTGACTAGATAATACATGTTTTGTTTCATATTTTACTTATTTAAAATTTTTCAATTTAAAAATTTTACAAGTCATGAAACACGCATATAAGTAACAACACGCAAATGGTGATTAAAACACGCAAATGGTGTATTTTACTTAGAAACACGCATATCTGGTCATTTGCGTGTTCTTCATGATGACGTCATCATCAGAACACGCAAATCCTGGAAATGTTTGAAGATGAACTGGGTTCATATGAACACGCATATGGTGAAGAACACGCATACGACTGTTCATCATCCAAAACTTAATCCAGTCGTTTTGAACCCTAAAACTCTTAAATCTGGTACGAATAGCATCTTATAGGTCCGATTTATCAGTTTTTAAGTTCCATTTCTCCATCCAAAACGTGTTTAATGTCCCATTTAGAGATTTTATAACCGAAAATAAAATTCTAAATATTTGGCCATTTGAACACTATAAATGGATCTAGAAATCTTGTTAATCATATACCTTTGTTCAATACGTGTTAGAGTAAGTGTTTCTTGTGTCTAAAACACGTAAAAATCAAGTATTATGAATCGATAGTTGAACAGTGCACGGACAGGGAACGCGCAAATGGAGACGTTTTTAACAAGAACACACAAATGATTTAAATTAAATCATTAAATGCGTATAAAGTTCTATTTATACCCAATATAACACGCAAACCCTATTTGTACACTGAAACGCGCATATGAGGCCAGTTGGCAAAACACGCATATTAGGCCCATCAGTGAAACACGCAAAGTAAGCCCACTTGACAAACACGCATATTGAGCCCCTTTTGCAAAACACGCATATGATGTCCACTTGGCTAAACACGCATATTTTTCACTTAGCCTAGTCTTCAATTCATATGAACCTTGACTTTCTAATAAAGTCAATCTTCGTGAACTTGATTAACACTTTGAAAATTCACACAGAATTTTCTTGAACCCGATATGATTAACGAAGATAATTCTTCAGAGAAAACGATAAGACAGACACCGAATTTAAATTCTATATCACAATTCTTAGTATTTTTCTCGATAAAGAGATTCTCGATGAATGTCACAACTTAAACAAAATTACAATGTACGATCATTAAATTAAGACCCGGTATGTCACTAATTAATGAATTACAAAGTACCATTGTTAAGTATTTGACATTAACAGACATTGGACACAATCAATGCTGTTTTATAAATTCAAATACAACAAAAATAAAGACATAAGATTGAATAACATGATAAACAATCTCTCCATCTATATCTTCGTCTCCGTTTGAATTTTATTGAGTTGTTGACGTGTAAGTATATTCTGCTTCCATTTTAAGCTTGAGTTTTCTCCATTCCGGACTGGATAGACCCAATTTTCATATACTTTAGAGATCCTTTATCTTAATGGTTGACACACATCCAGTTAAGATAAATAATTATGCGACCACATCAGCAAACTCATGAGATCTATACAACACATGTATTCATCTCAATGGTAAATAATTGAGCTTATAAATACTTAAACTGATATATAACAGATAAGTAATGACTGATTCTCCCAATTAAGATTAGAATCAAATCCTCTATCATGTTAACTCACACATTAAGTATCTTGGACTCAATTATTTAAGGTAAATTGCAAATCAAAATATCTGTCAAATATATCAACTCAGTGACTCCGTTTGACCTATTTTGACCGAAACCTTAAGTATTTCACTTAATCTTTCGAGCAATTTACATACAAGACCTAATTAGAGGTGTACCAAACACACTCAAATTTGTCTTTATTTACACTACACCCTTATCACGATACACATTTATTCAGTGTTCACAAAGAACACAGCTAACTCCCCTTGGAAACCAGATACCCTAACTAGGGATTTCTCATTCCAGTCAACTGGACTAGCAACTTGAAACATGATCGATCAAAGGCCTCAGTGTAACCATCACAAATAAATCAACTTTGCATATTCATCATCGGATAACAACCATTATATAACAAGCATAAAATAAAGTAGCACTTTATATATACTCGTTTTTCCCAATATGTTCCTTTATAAACAAATTATAAATAACATACATAGGACTTGCACAATGATTTACAATGAAGTAACCACCATATAAGTACGATAACCCACTATGTTATCTAATGAAAATGTGCCTAGGACTCAGTCACCGATTACCGAAAAAACATGGTTCTCCTTGACTGTATCCTCCGCACGAAAGATAAGCACCTAGTTGCAAAACGGTACCCAAGCCTCAGTAGACTTGAATTTACCGTCCTTATCTTTCACTGAGACATTTGTTCAATATTCATCACTCTCAGCGGGAGTCCTGGATTTTGAAGTCTGTCTTCTGTTTCTCGGTACCCTCTCAGGCGATAACTCAATCTTTCTCCTGGGACTGTGCTTTTGAAACATTGAGGAACGACCAGTCTTTACCATTCCTGTGAAGCGATCATAAAAACATGTATCATCTTCACTAACACGATTAAAGACTCTTCGTTTTGGAGTGGGATTCCTCTTAGGTGTCTTGCTCCGAGCATGGCCACCATTTGAAGGTTTCTTAGGAGATACACTTCTTGGTTTTCCATGTTCCTTAGCAACATAACTCAAGGGATTTCTAGAGACATAATCTTCATAGTATTTCTTCTTATAATCCCTCATAAAAGTTGGATTTGAAGTACTAACTTGATTATTTCTAGCCGAACCACTCCGTGCTGGTGAGTTCCTTTGAGAAAGTCTTTTGGGTGAAACACTCGTTGACCTATCTTCAACTTGTTTACCCTTGTTCTTTCTCAACTGAACATCCATATCTTCAACATCTCTGTCACCTGAGTCATTAGACTGCCTTGATCTGCTGGATTTACCTTTTTGTGGACACATACTTGCCACATGTCCCTTTTCTCTGCAGATGAAGCAAGAGATCTTATCAGGATTTTTCTTTTTCTTCCTTTTATCATTTGCATGATAAGATGAATGCATATCTTGATCAGACAAAGTTTGAGAATTTTGAGCTTTTGATGTTATCTCTTGTAACTTCAATTTTGCAGATTGTTCGGGAGCAACCTCTGACTGAGCAGTAGGATCTATTCTGGCAGCATAAGTAGAGGAGCTGACAGCCTTCTGAATTGTTGTGGCTTTAGCCTTGAGGAGTTGCTGATCTTTGTTAAGGACATTATGAGCTAACAAGTATGCTCGAGTTTGATTTTTAGCCAAGGTTTCAGAATTGTCCTTAATTGTTTCAATATCTCGGCTATTTTCTGCTTGTTTCTGGTACCAGCTGGTCAGTGTCATTATTAATTGGTCTTCTTCTTTTTCTTTCAGATTGACCAGTTGTTCAGCTGCCTTAGTCAGATCAGCAAGTCCTTTTTCAACTTTCTCAAATCGTTCACTTGCTAATAGGGGAATCTTAACAGAGACAAGTGGTTCCTCAGCACTTGTTGATTCTGCAGTAACATGGACTTGAGCAACTTCAGCATTTTCAGTGTCCATGTCACTGGCATGCCCTTCAGTGGGTGCCACCACATCAAAGTCATCAGCATTCAATCCTTCCAAATCATACTCATCATCTTCAGTGGATTCACCATTTTCCACATCTTCCATCTCTACAACATCATCAATTGTTTCAACATTTTGATAAGAGATAACTACAACATTCCCAGCACCTGCATTTCCTTCAATATTTTCATCATGGAAAAAGCTTTCAGAGGCATCTTTGTCTCCTTCAACATCACTTACTTTAAACCTATCATTAATGCTTTCAACATTCAGATTGCCACCACTGACATTCTCACCAGCAATTATATTTTTAGCAGCATTTACCACGTTATCACCACCAGTAACCATCACTTCCTCATCATCATTATCATCACCATCATCCCCACCTTCATATTTACACAAAGCGTCCAGTGCCCCACAATCGTCAGTGAACATTGTGGTTGTGGCAACCCTGGCAACAGCTATATGTGTCACAGTCCCTGTTAAAATAGTTCCTGAGACAGAAAGTTCAAGGGAGTGGGAGAAAGGGGTGCCTCATGTTCAGTGTGTTGTTGCACCAAACCATCATCAGCCGTAGAATGTGTTGTTTCTAGCATCACCTGTGATTTGGCTGCTGACAACGACTCAGAGGGTTTAGAAGGAGATGGAATTGTTTGTACTGTTGACTCAACTCTAGAGGGCTGGGGTGACCCTTGTTCTTCACCAACCTCTCCTACAGAAATTTGGGGTGGTTGCTTGTGAGGCCCTTTTTTCTCGTCAGCACCCTGTTTGGAGGATGCTGATGGGTTGGCTGGTTAACTAATGTCCTTGGGCTATGAGGACTCCCTAACCTTAGTGGTTAAGCCCTTTGATACTCACTGCTTCTGTTTTGGGACATCAGCAGGAGGTGAAAATGGAGTAGTTTTGGACTTTGTCCTTGGCTTTTTGGTTGGCTTGGGAGCTTTGGAGGTTGCTGGGGGGTTTTCCAGCGAACCAGCTCCAGAAGTTGTTTCAGCGAGGGAGCCAGCCACCACTTGAGTTTGTGGTGCTGACTCACCAGCACTATCCTTTTTATAGACTGAAGGATAAGAAGAGCATAGTAATTGTTTCATTGCTGGAGTGAGCTCATCGTACTTCTGATCAAAGAACTCAGCGTCACAAGTAGGTTGCTTGTACACTGAGGGGCCAATCCTTGGTGTCTTGCAATTTATGGCTCCAAATGGCATGTACTTTTCCTTCAGCTCATGTTTAAAAATCAGCGACAAAAATCTTGTAAAAGCTACATTGTGCGACCTATTGCTGGCCTGAACCTTGGACTTCTGATCTTCAAAAATTACACTGGCAAAGTCAATGGAGCAACTATTTTCCAGTGCATAGAAAATCTGCATAGATGCTGCAGATGCTTGGTCATGTGAGCCGCTGTTCCCACCAAGACATTGAATAACATGTGCAAGCAATAAACTCCATACTCCAGGCAGGTTTTTCTTGGTGGGGTTGCTAGGCACTGACTGTGCAGGTACCAGATTTGTACCATATCCAATAGAAGGTAGCCACTTCTTCCATTGATCAGCAGTAACCAATTCAGCATAAGGTCTCTCAGCGGTTTGAGAGGGAAGACGAAGAACCTCTCATATTTTACTTTCATTCATGGTAATGGTGTGTTCCTTTTTCATGATTGTGCCTGAAATAGCACCTGTGCCAACATCATAATCACATGTCCACCAAAACTCTCTCAGAAGGTGGACGCACATCTCATCAGGGTCCATGTGAAAGGCATTTTTAACTGAACAGGCCTTGATAAAGTCAAGCATAGGCTGATAGCCTTTTATTCCATGAGGAACTTCGAGCGAGCCAAGAAAGTTATTGGCCTTAATGGCTAGTTTTTGTGGTTGGAAAGTGACTTTTGGTGAAGGAGCGATGGTTTCAGGATCAAATACTTTAGACGTAAGATAAGCAGGCACATTTTTCAATGCTTCTTGAGTAACAAGATCTTCTTCAGAGATTTCTGGTTCAATGGTGGATTGAGGATCTAGATTTTGAGGTTGAGTTTGTGATTTAGGAATTTCAGTTTTAGAAACTTGTTGTTTAGAAGTAGAAGCTATTGATATAAGAAATGAGGATATGAAGAAGGAGATGAATATGACGATGAAAAGATTTTGAGAGAATTTTGGGATTTTGAGAGAAATAAGAGTGTGAAAGAGAAATGAAAGAAATGGAAGCGTAAATAGATGGAAACTGAAGAGATTTGGGTATATATGAGGTGTGGATGTGGGCCCCCACTTCTGAAAAGTGAACCGTCACACACTTTCTCTCTCATACGTAATAAATAAATATACGTAAATAATTAATTAAAAATGCTAACAAAGGACATTTTTAGTGTAAAATAATTATAATATACGAATATTTATATAAAAATACGTTATATATATACATGTGAGTAACATATAAAAGTAGATTGATGTGACAACTTGTACCACGATTTCAAAAGTACTCGAGTGGTTACGGCGTATACACTGTACAAGTTGCCCATTAGGGAGGAAATCGAGGTAACCGTTTGAAATTCTAATAAAATATTATAATTTATGCTTGGTGGATATGCTTCCACATAAAAATAGTTAGAATGGAAGTATATCCGCTGAAGATTTTAGAAAATCTGGTTACCTTATTTAGAGAATGAGTTTCAGTCAGTGACTAAACAATAAATGTTGGTCACTGATGAACCATAAATACAGGTTTTGGCAAACTGTCAGCCATCAACGGATTTGTTAAGTCTTTACCAGAGCCGTTTGCTGCTGGACTAGATGAAGACTTTCAGCTCTTCATTGCTTTTATTTTGCTTTTTCCCAAAGCAACAGGGACTAACGGATTTGATAAGTCTTTACCAGAGCCGTTTGCTGCTGGACTAGATGAAGACTTTCAGCTCTTCATTGCTTTTATTTTGCTTTTTCCCAAAGCAACAGGGACTAACGGATTTGATAAGTCTTTACCAGAGCCGTTTGCTGCTGGACTAGATGAAGACTTTCAGCTCTTCATTGCTTTTATTTTGCTTTTTCCCAAAGCAACAGGGACTAACGGATTTGATAAGTCTTTACCAGAGCCGTTTGCTGCTGGACTAGATGAAGACTTTCAGCTCTTCATTGCTTTTATTTTGCTTTTTCCCAAAGCAACAGGGACTAACGGATTTGATAAGTCTTTACCAGAGCCGTTTGCTGCTGGACTAGATGAAGACTTTCAGCTCTTCATTGCTTTTATTTTGCTTTTTCCCAAAGCAACAGGGACTAACGGATTTGATAAGTCTTTACCAGAGCCGTTTGCTGCTGGACTAGATGAAGACTTTCAGCTCTTCATTGCTTTTATTTTGCTTTTTCCCAAAGCAACAGGGACTAACGGATTTGATAAGTCTTTACCAGAGCCGTTTGCTGCTGGACTAGATGAAGACTTTCAGCTCTTCATTGCTTTTATTTTGCTTTTTCCCAAAGCAACAGGGACTAACGGATTTGATAAGTCTTTACCAGAGCCGTTTGCTGCTGGACTAGATGAAGACTTTCAGCTCTTCATTGCTTTTATTTTGCTTTTTCCCAAAGCAACAGGGACTAACGGATTTGATAAGTCTTTACCAGAGCCGTTTGCTGCTGGACTAGATGAAGACTTTCAGCTCTTCATTGCTTTTATTTTGCTTTTTCACAAAGCAACAGGGACTAACGGATTTGATAAGTCTTTACCAGAGCCGTTTGCTGCTGGACTAGATGAAGACTTTCAGCTTCTTCATTGCTTTTATTTTGCTTTTTCCCAAAGCAACAGGGACTAACGGATTTGATAAGTCTTTACCAGAGCCGTTTGCTGCTGGACTAGATGAAGACTTCCAGCTCTTCATTGCTTTTGAGTTCAGTGAGCAAGACACACTTAAACTCGCTGATGAAGGTTTTGACTACAAGAGTCATTTTTCAACTTACAATAAGAGAGGTAAGTTGAATTTCAGCAGACATGACATGTCATGTTGCTGATTCACCATTCAGCATTCCCAACTTGCTGACAAGATACTTGAATCTGGTTTCATCTAAGGGTTTAGTGAATATGTCAGCAAGTTGATCATCAGTGGGGATGAAGTAAATTTCAACATCCCCTTTCATGACATGGTCACGAATGAAGTGATACCTAATATCTATGTGCTTGGTCTTAGAATGCTGAACAGGATTGTGTGTGATAGCAATTGCACTTGTATTGTCACACATTATAGGGATCTTAGAAAAATCTAAGTCATAGTCAGCGAGTTGGTTTTTCATCCAGAGCACTTATACACAACAACTCGCTGCAGATACATACTCTGCTTCAGCAGTGGAGATGGACACTGTGTGCTGTTTCTTAATAGACCAACTAGTCAGCTTCCCCCCCCCAACAGTTGACATCCTCCACTGGTACTTTTCCTATCTAACATGAAACCAGCATAGTCAGAGCCAGAGTATGCAACTAAGTCAAAAGAGGAGTCTTTGGGATACCAAAGACCTAGCGAGGGAGTACCCTTTAGATACTTAAAAATTCTCTTAACAGCTAGAAGATAAGATTCCCTAGGGGAGGCTTGATACCTTGCACATAAGCAAGTAGCAAACATTATATCAGGACGACTCGCTGTGAGATACATCAGCGAGCCAATCATTCCCCGATAATGAGTGGGGTTCACATGCTTACCATCAGGATCAACATGGAGATTATTAGGTGGAGACATAGGAGTGGCTTTAGGAGTGATATTTGACATGTCAAACTTAGCTAGCATGTCTCGAATGTACTTCTCCTGATTGATAAAGATGCCATTTGGGATTTGGCGAATTTGAAGACCAAGAAAGAAGGTCAGCTCACCCATCATGCTAATCTCAAAATGAGAGGACATAAGTGAGCTGAACTTGGTACATAGTTTCTTGCTGGAGGAACCAAAGATGATGTCATCCACATAGATTTGAACATAGAGTACATCAGCACCCTTTCTATAGATGAAGAGGGTGCTTTCAATTGAGCCTCGCTGAAACTTATTAGAAAGAAGAAAGTCAGAGAGAGTGTCATACCAGGCTCCAGGAGCCTGCTTAAGACCATATAGTGCCTTATAAAGACGATAGACATGGTGTGGCTTGGCTGGATCCTCAAAACCAGATGGCTGCTTAACATAAACTTCCTCATCGAGTTTTCCATTTAGGAAAGCACTCTTTACATCCATTTGATATACAGTGAAGTTTTTGTAAGCAGCATGTGCCAAGAATAAGCGAATTGCTTCTAATCAGGCCACTAGTGCAAATGTTTCATCATAATCGACACCTTCTTCTTGAAGGTATCCTTGTGCAACCAGCCTAGCCTTATTACGTGTAACAACACCATCTTCGTCCATTTTCTTCCTATAAACCCATTTGGTTCCAATGGGTTCTTTGCCAGCAGGTAGAGGAATAAGAAACCAGACATGCTGTCTTTGAAACTAAGTAAGTTCCTCTTGCATGGCCTCAACCCAAGATGGATCAGCCATTGCTTCTTCTATATTCTTAGGAGTGATCATAGACAAGAAGTTGACATAGAGACATGTGTTTCTTGTTGCTGATCGAGTAAGGATCCCTTGAGAAGGATCACCAATGATTTGGTGAGCTGGATGACTAGATGTCCATCGAAATGCTGGAACACTTGATTAGCCTAGTTGAGTGTCAGCAGAAGACTAAGAGATGGGAATAGAAGAGAGATCATTATAGGAAGAGAAGTCAATGGTAAGAACGGGTTCAAAGGGTGTATGATCAGTTGAGCCATTCGACTGAGTTGAGTTATCATTGATGTTTGAGTCATCAGCTGACTCCATATCATCAGCATTAGCTGATGCATCATGAAACTCCTCCTCAGCAGAATCATCTGCATGCTCGTCATCAGCCAGTGATCTAGGTTTGGCTGAGGCAGCATGGATTGATCTTAAGATAGGCTCAACTGGCTCAATCGAGTAGATATGAGCAGCAACTTGCTCTTGTTCAGCATCAGCTGAATTATTCTGTGTGGCATGCTGATTATTTTCAGGCAGCGAGCAAGAAGCATCAACAAATGAGTCAGCTTCCTCAGTAAGAGGATCAGCAAGCTCATTGAAAATGACTTCAGAAGAAGAAGGTTGAATGTCCTTAAGGGCAGATGAACTTTCATCAAAAGTAACATGAATGGATTCATCTACCTTTTGAAGACGAGTATTGAATACTCTGAAGGCCTTGCTGATGGAAGAATAGCCAAGAAAGTAGCCATCATCAGCTTTAGGATCAAATTTACCTAAGTGATCCTTGTTATTAAGAATGAAAACATGACATCCAAAGACATGGAAATAGTTTATTTGAGGTTTCTTTCCTTTCAAAACCTCATATGCTGTCTTGTCATGCCTTTTAACAATGAGGCATCTATTTTGAGTATGACAAGCAGTGCTGACAGCTTCTGCCCAGAATTTACTAGGCAGACATGATTCACTGAGCATGGTGCGTGCTGCTTCAATTAGTGTTCTATTTCTTCTTTCAGCAACACCATTTTGCTCAGGAGTTCTAGTAGAAAAGAAGTTTTGTGAGATCCCTTGATCAACACAAAAAGGACTCGAGAGTGTGGTTTCTGAACTCAGTGCCATGATCACTTCTGAGTTCTTTAACCCTTATGCTGTTGAGATTCTCCATTTTCTTAATGAAATTGATAATCTCTTCAGCAGCATCACTCTTGGAGTGGAGAAAGATGATCCAAGTATATCGTGAATATTCATCCACGATAACTAAAGTGTATCTGCTACCTTTTAGACTTTGGACATTCACTGGACCAAAGAGGTCCATGTGAAGAAGATGAAAGCAACCCTTGATAGAATTGGCTTGCTTTGTTTTGAAGGTAGATCTATGGCTTTTACCTTTTTCACAAGCACCACAGAGTCTATCTTTTTCAAAAGAAAGATGTCCAAGTATATCGTGAATATTCATCCACGATAACTAAAGTGTATCTGCTACCTTTTAGACTTTGGACATTCACTGGACCAAAGAGGTCCATGTGAAGAAGATGAAAGCAACCCTTGATAGAATTGGCTTGCTTTGTTTTGAAGGTAGATCTATGGCTTTTACCTTTTTCACAAGCACCACAGAGTCTATCTTTTTCAAAAGAAAGATGATCCAAGTATATCGTGAATATTCATCCACGATAACTAAAGTGTATCTGCTACCTTTTAGACTTTGGACATTCACTGGACCAAAGAGGTCCATGTGAAGAAGATGAAAGCAACCCTTGATAGAATTGGCTTGCTTTGTTTTGAAGGTAGATCTATGGCTTTTACCTTTTTCACAAGCACCACAGAGTCTATCTTTTTCAAAAGAAAGATGATCCAAGTATATCGTGAATATTCATCCACGATAACTAAAGTGTATCTGCTACCTTTTAGACTTTGGACATTCACTGGACCAAAGAGGTCCATGTGAAGAAGATGAAAGCAACCCTTGATAGAATTGGCTTGCTTTGTTTTGAAGGTAGATCTATGGCTTTTACCTTTTTCACAAGCACCACAGAGTCTATCTTTTTCAAAAGAAAGATGTCCAAGTATATCGTGAATATTCATCCACGATAACTAAAGTGTATCTGCTACCTTTTAGACTTTGGACATTCACTGGACCAAAGAGGTCCATGTGAAGAAGATGAAAGCAACCCTTGATAGAATTGGCTTGCTTTGTTTTGAAGGTAGATCTATGGCTTTTACCTTTTTCACAAGCACCACAGAGTCTATCTTTTTCAAAAGAAAGATGATCCAAGTATATCGTGAATATTCATCCACGATAACTAAAGTGTATCTGCTACCCTTTAGACTTTGGACATTCACTGGACCAAAGAGGTCCATGTGAAGAAGATGAAAGCAACCCTTGATAGAATTGGCTTGCTTTGTTTTGAAGGTAGATCTATGGCTTTTACCTTTTTCACAAGCACCACAGAGTCTATCTTTTTCAAAAGAAAGATGAGGAAGGCCACGAACAAGGTTCTTTTTGGCCAGAGAGTTGATTGTTTTGAAATTCACATGCGACATACGCTTGTGCCACAACCAATTTAGCTCAGCTGCTGACTTAGCAAAGAAACAAGTCTCGCTTTCATTCTTGACAGGAGTGAAGTCAACAAGATAGACATCTTGTTTTCTTGGAGCAACCAAGACGACTTCCTTGTTCACATTTACAACAGTACCTTGATGCTTATCAAGAATCACTTTGTAGTCAGCATCACATAGTTGGCTATGCTGATAAGATTATGTTTCAACCCATTTACATAAGCAACCTTGGTGAACTTTATAAGACCATTGGGAGAAGTCCATAACCTTCAGTTTGTCCAGTGGAGTTATCACCAAACACTACTGTAGGGCCAACAGCCTCTACATAGTTATCCAGCAGGGTCTTAGTGCTAGTCATGTGTTTTGAACAGCCACTATCCAAATACCACACTCCTTTTTCCTAGCGAGCCCTGCATGGATATAACAGAAGGATTTTAGATGGACTCATTATTAACCTCGCTGACAGATTCATCAGCAGAGGTAGAAGGAACAGCTTCAGAATTTTCTTCATCAGCTAGTGTAGAAGGGTAAGGAGGAAGAGAATCTAGAGGAAACGTGCCATAAGATTATTGATCACCATCGAATGGTATTATGGTGTTGCCACTATCAAGGAAGACCATGTTGCTGACAATATTTGTATCACTGAACTCAACTATGATAACTGGTTCACCAAACTCATTAGGTATAACCCTTTGTGAGTGAGGAATGGATACATGTTGTGCTGAGATGAAGTCAGCAATGTTTTCCTCAGTGAGAACCATTGCTTCTCCTTCACTAATTTCTGGTTCAGCTGAAAGAGAACTATCGCTGATCCTAGTGGAGGAAGAGGCAGCAGTTGAGGAAGGAGGATTGGGCTGAATGACAACTTCAGGAGCATCCCTGGAATTGTCATCATCACATTCAGAGGCAACATGACCTCTGCTGCCACATAGGTAGCATTTTTTACCAGAGGTGTTGCCCTTTTGGTTCTGAATGAGAAATTCCCTTAGCTGAGATGAAAGATCATTAACTCGTTGAGTAAGCTTGTTAATTTGAGGGTCTGAAGAAGAAGATGCCTTGTTCTTTTGCTTTGACTTATGCTTATGCTTAAGTATCAGCTGAGGCATCTTGGGAGCAGGACCCAAGATGGACTTACCATTTTGTTCCTGAGACTGAGAGGTAGAGGGATTTTGGGATCCTTTGACTACACTCCAAGCTTGCTTGACAGCAGGATGAGAAGTGATACCATGCTGCTGATACTGATGCACTCTTTTGGGAGTGATAGCTCTCGGTTGCTGATTGGGAGTTGCTGACCTCATTTGCCTATGAGGTAGATACTCCCTTTTTGGAGTAGTGGATCTCACTTGCTGATGTGGCAAGTGTCCTCTTTGAGGAGTGATAGGTCTTACTTGCTGATGTGGCAAGTATCCTCTTTGAGGAGTTGTAGACCTATTTTGAGAATGAGGCATTCTTCCTCTTTGGGGAGTATTGTGCCTCATCTTAGGAGGAACAGGCATAGATTGGGGAGCCTGCTGATGGACCTGTCTATCAGCATGTTTGACCTGAGAAGGTCCTACTTGCTGATATCAAGCATCACCGAACCTGACGCGTCTTTTCATAAGACGCTCATGCTGATCAGCTTTGCTGTCAACATGGGCAGGAGCTTGCTGAGAAGATGAAGTATATGGTTGAGAAACAACTTGTTGAGGTTTCTGAATGACAGTATTAGATCGCTGAGGTGTGCTATAGTCATAAGGGATAACAACCTTGCTTCTTTTGAAAGGTTCAGTAGCCTTGATAGTAAGCTGCTGGGGAGCGACAGGCTTAAAACCATCATTGGAAATATCACCTTCAAAAGATTCCACAGAAGAGTATTGAACCATTCCTTCATTTGGCATCATGCCAATAATGGGACGATGAGGATAGGGGTTACTGGTGCTAGCTGAAGAGCTTGCACCTTTTGCTTCAGCGGAGGCAGATGGGTCGCTGGAGGATGAAGAGGTTGAACCAGCTTCCATTTCAGTATGATAATCATTAAGACCCTTAATGAAATACCATTTCTTCATTTCCTCAGGAGACATAACTGCTGACGGAAGGATGGAAATTTCAGGTTTCACATCATCAGCGAATAAGTCAGAGAGTGTAGCAGCGGCCTCAAAGTCACCACCTATGACAGCCTGGACTTGGGCAGGGACTTGTTCATTTAAGCACTTATGATGAAACTTAGAAGCTTTTGACCAAGATGTCACAATCTTCTTTAGGTTAATGACTTCAAGCTTTAGTTTTTCATTCTCAATTTGAAGTCTTTGTGCCAGCAACTCATGAGATTGGAGTTCAACATGAACGTTCCTCAGCTCATTGAGTTTTTCAGATTTTTCACTTAACTCTA
>CM067175.1:61275777-61290777 GCA_034093135.1 Erigeron breviscapus | reverse complement strand
GCATCAGTACCAGTAGCCTCTTCAACCTGTACATTGGCTTCAGTACCAACTACTTATTGTGCACTGGCATCAGTACCAGTCACTTGTTCTTGTTGCACGATGGCTTCAGTGCCAAAGGCCTTTTCGATAGCACTAACAACTACTTCTTTCTTTTTCTTCACCAATCCTTCTGGAACAGACTCAGTGGCAACAGACTTTTCCCCCTTGGAATATCCACCAGTTTGAGACTTGTGGGCATTCCATAACTGTTCAATCTGTCTGTAGCACCAAATGTTCTTCCTGCCACTGGAGTTGTGATATTCACAGTCTTCCTTAGCTCAGTCACTTCCTTCTTGATAATTTGAATTTCTGAAGACAAGTGCTTTGGCATTTCATTTTCAATCATCTTTACCACCTGTGGCAACAACCCATCTTGAATGGTTCTAAGAACAGACCCAGAAATCTCTTCAGTGATTTCTTTCAACATACCATGTCTGAACTTCTTAGCACACTCATCACTGATAGAACTGACAACAGAGTTCTGATCAAGGGTTGGCCTGCTTTCCAGAGAACTAATCCTGGTGGTCAACTTCTGAACCTCATCTGTCAGACCTGCCAGTGGTTGAACAAGTTCAGCTTTCACTGCAGTCTGAACAGAATTCACCAGCCTTGCTTCCAAGCCCTGGACTGCCACTTTAATATTTTTAGAATTTTTATTTGTGGCCAGTACCAGTTCATTCATCTTCTCAAACACCAGCTTCTCATTCCCAGCAAAAACATTCATTTCTGATGCAAGGTTATTTGATAATAAAGACTTAAAATCAGAAACAACCTGGGATGAAGACTGGAGTGATCTCTCCAGGTCCGCCACCTTACTTAAAAGGCCTTGGACCTCGGCTGAAGAAGAAGTGGAGAGACCACTGGGAGGTGCCAATTCAGAAGCCAATCTGGTCACCAAAGGTACTTGTGCCTGGACCCCTTCAGTGGAAGCTTCAAATGTTACTACAGTGGAGTCCAGCATACGGTGTTCAGGAAAATTAATTATAGTTTCAAGTGGTGGGGGTTGATTTTGTGAAATTTGAAGTGAGGGTGGATTGAAATAAGGAATATTTTGTGGAATTGAAAGTGGTGGTGGTGGTGGTGCAATAATGGATCTAGGTGGTGGTGGCATTTCAGTAGAGATAAGTGGTTGGGTGACTGAAGCAATAACAGAAGTAACCACATTTTCTACTTCATCACCCAGGAAATTCATATTCACATCAAACATATTACCTTCAGACATTGGGGAATCTACCTCATCCCAATCTGGAGCTATCCCAACTGTCTGATCATCTGTCTGATCACCAACTTCTACATTTAAATCCAGCAGAGCATCTTGCTCACCAGTTACCTGATCATCAATCTGTACAACATTTTCTATTTGCTCAACAATCAGAGACCCATCTTCATTCATAATGTCACCTGGATGGCTTGATTCGGATCTATTTGGATTTACCTGAACTCCAGCCTTCCTAAGACGTCTGGAAGTTCTTGGTCGAGTAACAATAGGAGCCACCTGGGCTACTGGTTGCACTATTTCAGCATTGACTCCAGAGGGTCCTTCACCAATCTGGTTCCCTCCTGGAGCCTCTTCCTGCTCATCTGATGATGATGCGTCCAGTGCATCATTTCTAAAGTGATTCAGCATATTTACTGGAATTTCAACCTCACCAGCTCTTGATTTTAATGAACTTAACTCCCTCAGATAATCACACACAGAAAAATGATTTGTTTCGTAATCATACTCATCACCCAGAGCTCTTAGAAAAACAAGTGACAGAAAAAGAATATATGGAATATGCGGTTTTCTACCTTTCACCTTTAGACGCTCTACCAGATCATCAAAGAAAATCTGAGCAAAATCTACTCTGTATCCGAACCAGAGACAGTAGGCAATCTGGAGTTGCATTTGATTAATCTGGTCTAACCCTCCAGAACTGCCACCCAAACACTCAACAAGATGAGTGAAAAAGTATCTCCATGAGTCTGTAAGCTTGCTCATGTAGATGGTGCCTTTCCTTGATAACTGGCCATGCTCATCCAGTATATCAGTGTGCCCCATCAATCTACACACGTCCCTGTAATTAAGGCCAGTAGGGAGAGTAATGGCCATCTCATTTTCAGCCAAATAATTCAAATGAAGAATATCCCTAAGAGAGTCAGCAGTGAGAGTAAAGGCCCTGGTGCCTTGTTGCAATGTGTAGTTGATGGATTGAGTATTTTCAACATACACAGCAGTGTACCAAAATTCACATAAATAATCATGATACATCTTTCCTGGATTGAGAGTGAGAGCACCATAGAATGGACAACTGAGGAAAAAGGCATTCAGTCGTCCAATGAGAGAAGTTGGAGCATGAGTGGTGCTTGTGAGTCTAGCCATCCAATTATTCATATTTATTCTGATGGCCTTTGCTTCTAAAGTGATATGAGGTGCTTTTACTACATTGGCAATGGGAGCATATTCAGCAGCGAGCAGATTTTTGGGTGAGTTTGATTGTCTTGGTGCCATTGTATTTGGTAGATTGATGATATAAAACTGAAAATTAGGGGTTTTGATAAAGATATGATGAATTAAATATGAGAGAGATTGATGATTGGAAATTGAATGAAAAATGGAGTAAATGAAGGAATTTGAAGAATTTTGGGAGTAAATATGTTCGAAGTAAATGCAAATGAAAGTGAAAGTGGGTATTTATATAGGAGAGAGAGTGTGGAACTCAAACGGTTAATTTTGAATTTATCAAATATAATTTTGATCGGGTTTTGAGATCCGCATTAAGTACATCACATCACACATAAATGTTGTAACAACCCTCAATTTCCGACTAGGACAATTTACTTATATTCATCTAGATATCTATCCCTAGAGGTTTCTTAAGAGATTTTGCCTTCCAGACATTAAGGCATAGTGATACTTGCCATCTCGTTCAGTAGAATTCCCAAAGATAGCTAGTTGCCTTAGAAATGCCATGAACAATAACTATAATCATTCAACACAATCTCAAGCTATAAATTTGTTCCAATTGAACTTGGTGAAATGTCAATGAACCAAAAACTTCATTTCCATTAAAACTAGTTATATAAATAATAATGTAGGACTCACAAGTTGAGATAACCATCAAAAATCCTTACGAAGGTCCAACAATTTAATCATTTAGTTAATTAAAGTAAATTTGGCCATGAAAATACCATGAGCACCTTAAAAATAATTAAAACTCCTTAAGTACATGAGAATGCTTGAATAATAATAAGTATATATGTACAAGTCCAATATAAATACAAGATTACAACCAATGAGCCTTGTAACAAATGAAAAACACAAAAATATACACATACATACCTACATACACGACATATATATATGTATACACATACTAGAATAAAAATCTACTTACACTACAAACTAATACAAATTAACCTTACAACACATATATACACTTAACCTATACATATATACACACACTTAATAAATAAAATAAAAAAAAAAAAAAAAAAAAAAAAAAAAAAAAAAAAAAAAAAAAAAAAAAAAAAAAAAAAAAAAAAAAAAAAAAAAAAAAAAAAAAAAAAAAAAAAAAAAAAAAAAAAAAAAAAAAAAAAAAAAAAAAAAAAAAAAAAAAAAAAAAAAAAAAAAAAAAAAAAAAAAAAAAAAAAAAAAAAAAAAAAAAAAAAAAAAAAAAAAAAAAAAAAAAAAAAAAAAAAAAAAAAAAAAAAAAAAAAAAAAAAAAAAAAAAAAAAAAAAAAAAAAAAAAAAAAAAAAAAAAAAAAAAAAAAAAAAAAAAAAAAAAAAAAAAAAAAAAAAAAAAAAAAAAAAAAAAAAAAAAAAAAAAAAAAAAAAAAAAAAAAAAAAAAAAAAAAAAAAAAAAAAAAAAAAAAAAAAAAAAAAAAAAAAAAAAAAAAAAAAAAAAAAAAAAAAAAAAAAAAAAAAAAAAAAAAAAAAAAAAAAAAAAAAAAAAAAAAAAAAAAAAAAAAAAAAAAAAAAAAAAAAAAAAAAAAAAAAAAAAAAAAAAAAAAAAAAAAAAAAAAAAAAAAAAAAAAAAAAAAAAAAAAAAAAAAAAAAAAAAAAAAAAAAAAAAAAAAAAAAAAAAAAAAAAAAAAAAAAAAAAAAAAAAAAAAAAAAAAAAAAAAAAAAAAAAAAAAAAAAAAAAAAAAAAAAAAAAAAAAAAAAAAAAAAAAAAAAAAAAAAAAAAAAAAAAAAAAAAAAAAAAAAAAAAAAAAAAAAAAAAAAAAAAAAAAAAAAAAAAAAAAAAAAAAAAAAAAAAAAAAAAAAAAAAAAAAAAAAAAAAAAAAAAAAAAAAAAAAAAAAAAAAAAAAAAAAAAAAAAAAAAAAAAAAAAAAAAAAAAAAAAAAAAAAAAAAAAAAAAAAAAAAAAAAAAAAAAAAAAAAAAAAAAAAAAAAAAAAAAAAAAAAAAAAAAAAAAAAAAAAAAAAAAAAAAAAAAAAAAAAAAAAAAAAAAAAAAAAAAAAAAAAAAAAAAAAAAAAAAAAAAAAAAAAAAAAAAAAAAAAAAAAAAAAAAAAAAAAAAAAAAAAAAAAAAAAAAAAAAAAAAAAAAAAAAAAAAAAAAAAAAAAAAAAAAAAAAAAAAAAAAAAAAAAAAAAAAAAAAAAAAAAAAAAAAAAAAAAAAAAAAAAAAAAAAAAAAAAAAAAAAAAAAAAAAAAAAAAAAAAAAAAAAAAAAAAAAAAAAAAAAAAAAAAAAAAAAAAAAAAAAAAAAAAAAAAAAAAAAAAAAAAAAAAAAAAAAAAAAAAAAAAAAAAAAAAAAAAAAAAAAAAAAAAAAAAAAAAAAAAAAAAAAAAAAAAAAAAAAAAAAAAAAAAAAAAAAAAAAAAAAAAAAAAAAAAAAAAAAAAAAAAAAAAAAAAAAAAAAAAAAAAAAAAAAAAAAAAAAAAAAAAAAAAAAAAAAAAAAAAAAAAAAAAAAAAAAAAAAAAAAAAAAAAAAAAAAAAAAAAAAAAAAAAAAAAAAAAAAAAAAAAAAAAAAAAAAAAAAAAAAAAAAAAAAAAAAAAAAAAAAAAAAAAAAAAAAAAAAAAAAAAAAAAAAAAAAAAAAAAAAAAAAAAAAAAAAAAAAAAAAAAAAAAAAAAAAAAAAAAAAAAAAAAAAAAAAAAAAAAAAAAAAAAAAAAAAAAAAAAAAAAAAAAAAAAAAAAAAAAAAAAAAAAAAAAAAAAAAAAAAAAAAAAAAAAAAAAAAAAAAAAAAAAAAAAAAAAAAAAAAAAAAAAAAAAAAAAAAAAAAAAAAAAAAAAAAAAAAAAAAAAAAAAAAAAAAAAAAAAAAAAAAAAAAAAAAAAAAAAAAAAAAAAAAAAAAAAAAAAAAAAAAAACGATTAGTAGCTTTTAAAGTGATTTTCCTTTTCATAGATCTATGTGTTTTTGTATATTTTGAAGAATATATTTCTGAGATTTTTCATTAAAAAGATGTTTTTATGTTGTTGAAAGTTAGATCTATAAAGATTGGTATTGAAAAGTGTTGATTTGAATGAATACATGTTAGATCTAAGAAAGTTGAATCTTGTTGTTGGATTATGAGGTGGATGGGCTTGTATTAAGTGAAAAATATGTTAAAAGAGGTATAATAATCTGGAAATTTGATGTTAAGAGGTATAAAAATAAATTATTAATCTTGTAAATGATGAACTCAAGTGTTAATAAAGCAAGAATGGTCATTGGTGTGTTGTTTGGACCCAAATGCTTCTGACAGAATTATTCTTCTGTCTTTGGACGGATAAACTGGGCATGTGAGGGCCGTTTCAAGAAAAACTTTCAAAATAAAAGTTGTAGATAAAAGAGTTAAGTTTAACCTCCAACTGGAATCACTCAAAAACACTAAACCAAACCAAAGATATGATTTTTCTACCAAAAGTGGTCAAAACTGGATTTTTGTCTTAATGTTGAGTCAACTTTGACGATTTTTAATTTCTTAACTAATAGGTTTCAGAAGTTTAAACTTGGTGTGAACTGAGTTCAAAGTGTCCCTAACTTAAAATAAAATTGGGAGATTTTTCTTAAATGTCCATCATAGAAATCTTTTATAAAATATATTGAGTCGCACAGCAGCAAGCTTTCTGACCAACTTTGGTTTTGTAATTTTTAGAGGTAGTAAACAATGTCTAAAAATTTAGCAAAAATTCACATAAATATAGGACACATATATGTCTCTGTATAAAAATCACCAACGTCCAAATAATTCAACTTAACCAAAAATGACTACTCAACATTTTATGAAAATAAGTGTTAAAACAGAAAATTCCAAGTAAAAGTTCTTCACAACAAAATAAGCTAAAAGTCACTAGATTGCAACTTTAACCAACTCCAACAATCTCGTAACAAAAAGTATTATAAACCTACTGAAAATATGTCAAATAAAAGTTATAAAACTTAACTTGGTTATTAAATGGCAAAGACAAGCCTACAAATCACTAATTCGGTTCATATAAGCACTAACCGAAAGCTTTAATTTGCACACATCACACCACCACCACTATCACGACTTAAGACACCAAAATATAATGAACATTCTGTAAATAATGAAATAAGGATGAAAATCCATTTTGACGCATTTGAATTGCTCGAAAAATGAGGCTTAAATCACTATTTCGGTAAACGATTTATAAGCTTAGAATCCTCAAAATGAGCAAGACACAAGAGAGGTTGAATTGATATGATTTTCCCATGATAAAAGTTGCCTAAAAGGCCTGAGGTTTTAGCCAAAAAGTTATGTGGTGATTTCTAAGAATTTCTATTAATTATTAAATTTAAATGATAATTAAAAAGGTAAATAAATAAATAAATAAATAAATAAATAATATAAATCATGAAATTGGTTAAATAATCACAACCAATGATAAAGTGACTAAAACCTACTAATAAATAAATAAATAAATAAATAAATAAATAAATAAATAAATAAATAAATAAATAAATAAATAAATAAATAAATAAATAAATAAATAAATAAATAAATAAATAAATAAATAAATAAATAAATAAATAAATAAATAAATAAATAAATAAATAAATAAATAAATAAATAAATAAATAAATAAATAAATAAATAAATAAATAAATAAATAAATAAATAAATAAATAAATAAATAAATAAATAAATAAATAAATAAATAAATAAATAAATAAATAAATAAATAAATAAATAAATAAATAAATAAATAAATAAATAAATAAATAAATAAATAAATAAATAAATAAATAAATAAATAAATAAATAAATAAATAAATAAATAAATAAATAAATAAATAAATAAATAAATAAATAAATAAATAAATAAATAAATAAATAAATAAATAAATAAATAAATAAATAAATAAATAAATAAATAAATAAATAAATAAATAAATAAATAAATAAATAAATAAATAAATAAATAAATAAATAAATAAATAAATAAATAAATAAATAAATAAATAAATAAATAAATAAATAAATAAATAAATAAATAAATAAATAAATAAATAAATAAATAAATAAATAAATAAATAAATAAATAAATAAATAAATAAATAAATAAATAAATAAATAAATAAATAAATAAATAAATAAATAAATAAATAAATAAATAAATAAATAAATAAATAAATAAATAAATAAATAAATAAATAAATAAATAAATAAATAAATAAATAAATAAATAAATAAATAAATAAATAAATAAATAAATAAATAAATAAATAAATAAATAAATAAATAAATAAATAAATAAATAAATAAATAAATAAATAAATAAATAAATAAATAAATAAATAAATAAATAAATAAATAAATAAATAAATAAATAAATAAATAAATAAATAAATAAATAAATAAATAAATAAATAAATAAATAAATAAATAAATAAATAAATAAATAAATAAATAAATAAATAAATAAATAAATAAATAAATAAATAAATAAATAAATAAATAAATAAATAAATAAATAAATAAATAAATAAATAAATAAATAAATAAATAAATAAATAAATAAATAAATAAATAAATAAATAAATAAATAAATAAATAAATAAATAAATGAGGTACTTAAAGGAATTATTTGGTTAATAAATCAAGAAAATGAATAAATAATTAATTAAATAATATTAAATTAAATAAATAATTATAAATCAGAAAGTATTCATAAATATTAATATTATGAAGTTACTAATGTCAAATATTATAATCAAGCAAAGCACACAATGGAAACCATGATAATCAAAGGCAAGTTACCGAAATCCTAATAACTTATAACTACATGTATAATGAAAGTGACCCTTTTACACCAACACTCTCTACAACCAAAAAGATGCAAATATTAACAATATACTTGGATCCCAAAATTTATGACAACATAATGAAAGTGGCATTTCTTAGTGATGGCTTAAGATAGGAACTTACGTATATTAGTCCTATCGTAGGGATAGTCTTGGCTCGAAATGTGATTGGGGAATATGACGGATATATGATCAAGGAAGCTATAGATGGGAAGTACCCATTTTGGATAAGTGAATATAATATGCGGCATATCAAGGTGAGTCATAGCCCCTTTTCAAACTCTTTTATCTGTTTTACTTACGGGGTGAAAAGCATGATTAATTAAAATGACTTTATCTTATGAAATGATTCTTTGAAATAATGATAATGATATGGGAATTATATTGTATGTTCAACGTGTTATATGTTATATGATGAGCTTGAGTACTGTCAAACGGTGGTCCCCTGTACACTACTATTAACTCATTTGAGGCCTGTAGTTAGAGGGTTGCGCAACTAGGACTTGTCCCCTCATCCACTATTATAGGTAACGGTGGGATGTTTGGTCTGCCTTGGTGGCCACCTTCATCGCCAGTCTGGCCTCGCGGTGCTCTAACTACTATATATTTATGGGCGTCTCCATGGCACGACCCTTGGTTATCTTTATGCACGTGATTGACAGCATGTGCTTATCATTATCTTATCATTTGGGACAATATATTGATTATTGGGACATAACCGGTCTTAGTAGTGGCTCAAGAACAATCTCATCAAATTACGTCATGGTAGTCTTACCATTGACCAAGAGGTATTGATATTATATTGGATGGAAATTGTGGATTGAACATACGGTTTGGGTATTGGACCTTATATGGAATCTTGAAAGTTGCTGAAATTGGCAATATTGAAGTATTGATGACCAAATGGTTTTGGTATAATGAATGATTAATCGATTGATATATTTTTCTGTCACGATAAATGTGACAAATGAGAACTTTATAATTTACCTTGGATTTCTCAACTATTTTGAAATGGATATGTAACGAGGTTTACTTGCAAACCTATGCACTCACCAACTACGTTTTCGTAGTTGACACTTTTTCTTCATGCTTTTCAGGAATTAGCCTTTGTCTTGAGGAATTATATGCATCATGGTTGTTTGCATTGCACTTTGGAGTCAAAGATCAAACCTTGTGACGGGCAATGGAATCCGCCTTGATCATTGTAGTATATCATCTCATGTATTTGTTATTTGTTTCGTGGACTCAATATCCAAGTATGGTAGACGTATTGTACTCGGGAATTGGTTCACATGCTTGTGCATTGTAAAATTATTCTTGTCAACTAAAGCTATGGTGAATGTTATCTATTATCCTTTGATTTGAATACTCGACTTTCTGTACATCTCATCATTCCGCCGTGGTTGGGGTGTTACAGAAAATGGTATCAGAGACTAAGGTTATAGAGAACATTGGGGTTCCTCCGGGAATTCCAAAACTATAGCCTCTTTTCAAAACGAATTTTATAGTCGAGTCGAGCATAAGGTTGAGCGGACTAGTTTGAGCTTTACATGGTAGGACCATAATTAAACGTAAAGTCATGAATCTACGTTTAATTATGAGAGGACCATGTAAAACTCAAACGGCCCCCTAGACTTATGTTCAAAAGGATTCCTTTTCAAAAAAAAAAAAAAAAAAAAAAAAAAAAAAAAGATCTTTATTAAACTCGTTTTAATGAGAATACGTGTTGCATTTAGACATTCACCTAAGCATATATAGCGATTCGAGACTTGCCTTACTTGAGGATTATGCTAGTTTAGTAGGATTCCCCTTTTGCACATTAGAAGTGAAATGAATATAAGATTGAAAGGCATTCGTTGATACATGCTACTTTATGCTATAACATGTGAATTTGGGCATGATTTGATTGCAATGTGAAAGCTTATAGTGTGCAATGTGAAAGTTATAATGTGCAATGTGAAAGTTTGAGATATCAATGCGAAAGTTTGGAATGTGCAATGTGGAAATTAGGGGAGAAATGCATGCGTAAAAGCCTTACGATTCATGATGTTGAACTTTAAGTTGCATATGCACTTTAAAATAATGAGATTATTATAAGGCACGAAATCATTTTGGGGTATGACTTGTTCAATTTATTGAGTAATGACGTTGACTATTTATGATCGATTTAGGAGGAAAATATAGGCCTGACGAGTTGATATGAAATTTCATGGACGATATGGATATAAGAGCCTTTACTCCCTAAGTTTGAGCTACTTGAAACTAGCGCGTAAATATTGCGACGATTATGTAGTCATGTCTTACTATTAAGATGATTATTGCACCCTGAGGTTGAGCTAATTGAGGACTAGTGTGTGGATTTAATGATTATATAGTTGTGCCTTATTATTGGTATAGTTATTATGCTCTAAGACTTGACTGTTGAGAACTAGTACCTGCTAGACATGATGATAATGTGGTTAGTCCTTACTACTGATATAGATATCGCGTGATGAGATTTGACCGCTTGGGAACTAGTGATTGTCTCTGAAAAATCCATTATAAATTAGAAATTTCCTAAGTATGAAAGTTATCATTAAGTACCCCTCCAATCCAATATTCGTTCACTCGTGCTCTTTTGAAATTATCCCACATCCTATTTCTTACGACACCACTATTCATTATGGACATATGACAACGGCGATATCGTCGGTGGAGCATCTTTCCACGAACGTTGGACGATATACTCTGAGAATTGTAGACCCAAGATATGACGCGACTCTATCCTCTTAGAAACTACGCATAACCTTGGTATTTGATCTGAAATGGTGCGAAACATATGTAAACGTCGAATGAAGTTGGAGACTTATGAAAGACGAGTGGTATTAAAGCCAAATTACGATTTGACGACGCCGATAGAACCCATTCCGATATACATTCTAGACGACACATTATGGGGATTGTAGCTCCGAAATTTGGTGTGATATCTCTATAATAACACGCGTACACGAACGGTTATCCATATTATCTAAGTCGGTGCGGCATACATTGACGTCATTGAAGGTTGGAGTCCATTGGGCAACGAAGGACAAAGAAGTGATTCCTTTAACTCGCGCAAGGAGTAATCCGGGCCTTAATGAATCTTTTGTTTTCCTATTTCCTATTCCATTCATTCGAAACCAAATTCTATATCCTTTATATTCTTGATTATTCAAAGTAATGATCATCACCGTTTCTCTTCAAAGGGTAGTACCCTAACAACATACAACTCGCTTACGTAACTTTCCGCAATGGCGAATCGAGTAACTAGTACCCTGCTCTTACTGCGACATCAAGGGATACGAAGGACGTTGAGACATCAGTTATCCATAAGTGAAATACTTGGCATAACTATATAGCATAGAAGATGCTATTGGATCACATACATAACGTAGAACGTGGGAGGTATGTTGTGAGTCAGTCAAGTACATGGAAGCACAAGCGAAGAGTATACTAAGCTTTAACTTGGAGAAAGAATTGATGGTCTTCCCTATCTATGTTGATCGACCGAAGGAAAAATTGAGCAGCCGACGAAAGGAAGGTCGTGTGACATGAAGGTCACCTTTGGATAAATATAAGACTTCCCTAGAACTTGGGGGAGATCACTAGCAATGTTGGAAGACGAAAGTAATTAGAAGAAGAAAACCAAGGACAATAAGATAATTAGAATGTGTCGAGTAACCCTCAAGATGGAAGAGTAAAAAAAAAAAAAGGGATTCTGAGCTATCCTTTTCTTTTTCAAAACACCAAAGCAAACGGATAATTGCTACATGAAGGAGTCAGGAATTTGGCGAAATGAAGATCGTCAAGTATGGTGAGATAAAGTGAAAAGTAGGAAATCCCTTACATTTTTCTAGAGGAAAAATGTTAAGGGGGTAATCACAGCAAAGGTAGATGCTCGAACAAGGAGTATGAAGTGCAAGATTATACTTTATCTTCCAAGAAGAGTTATTCACTAGCATCATTGAAGATGATTTGGAGTAGAATATGAAGTGAAGAAACGTCATTCGACCCAAACAAATGAAGTGAGGGCATTGACACCATTTACCCGATGTAGTTCCGGTAGCGTTCATCTTTACGGCACTCCACACGTTATCCTCCGAATATCAATTGGAAAGCCTCTATCGAAAGACAAGCTAGTAGTAGAACATATCAACTGAGCCAAGAGAAAGCGATATACACTCAACACCCGAGTTTAGAAGCACGGGGAGTCGTGAAAAGTATCCCCTCAAGGTCAACGGTCGTAGGGAGGTAAGCTAAAACAAGATGAATCTGAGTGAAAAACAATTTGCAACACATGGTTAATCGTCAAGGACCATGGACCCATGGAGTAGTGCGCCCAAGCAGGGTGAAGGAGAAAACAATATGGAATTGCTAAAGCTAGTAGTGAAAACAAATAAGAAATACGACGCTAGAAGTCAAGGCACATGCTACGACAACGATTAAGGAAGTTGGGCGCTGAACTAAGTTCCAGACAACTAACAAACTCCGTGAAGAGCTAGTTATGGAATGTTTGAACGGAAGGGCGATAAGGATAATTCGCATCTGTGAAGAGTTAGGATCAAAGGATCCGTATCACCATGATCTGATAAGTACCTTTGAGATAACTGCAAGGACTAGCGACTGCTTGTGTGCTGTTCAAGACGACGATTACTCTAGTTGGAGATGGATTAGAGTGACGAAACGGTAAGGAGTATGGTGACCCATAAGAAAACGAAAGGAAAATGGAGAAAACCGAATGGTTGAGAAAAGGATAAAGTAACCGATGTTTCCCCAAATTCATATTATATCACAATTTCTAAGGACATTAGGTTATTGTATTTGAAAAGAAGCTTAGCTTAGAAAGCTAAAAATGGATATAAGGCTCAGGAGAGCAAGGTAATTGAAAGTTTTGTAGAGGTCAGGAGGACCTAAGAAGGATTATTTTAAAGGAGGAGTTCATACGAATAAGGACATCGAAGTGTTTACCTTGAAATAATGGTGGTGATATGACAACTTAAGAGCATAAGGATTGTGTAAATCCTATCATGAGGAATGTGTAGGTATAGCAAAGAAACCAGATAGATTATACGTGCGACGTTAAAAGAGATTTGTCGGTGATGAGTCATAGATAATGGTCCTTCTAGCGTAAAAGGAAGTAATTAAAGGTACCTTAAAACGATTTAAAAAAAAAACCGATATCGGCAAAAGCAAGAGGAACTAGTAACGATATGACGAAGCGAATGATGAAAGAGGTGACTTTGGGAAAATAAGAGTGAAGTTAAAGGACAAAGGTGAGTGTGAGGAACAAGATGGAACTATCGTCAAACAATTTATGATTCCCTCGCACGCTATAAAATAACAAAGACAACACTATAAAACCCTAAAATGAGATACTACGAAGATGTACCTTTGAAATTTTAGTGCAACTTGGCACCCCAGTTAGTATCACTTTTGTTTAGCAAGTGATTAGTCACAAACGAAGCCAATATTTTCAAGAAGCGGCAAGCGTGTCCAACGTCAAACCAAAGAAGGATGAAAGTAGGCGAGGAACTATTGGAACGATTCTTTAATTGGGGTAGAAGACGATAAAGGAAAGCATGCAAAGTAACAATGGAAAGGAATAGCCACCAACGATCGACATTCCAACGTTTCTTACTATCTTATTATAACTCACGTTACGAACCGTTTGTTCATTTTACACCTCCGTATTGATATTCTTATTATCATCCCATTATTTAGTATTGATCTAGGCAAGAATGACAGCCCGCAACGATTACATGCGATTAACCTCCAGTCGCCTCAAGAGGTGAGCGACATTCGTAACCTTTTTTTGTTTCGAAGTTTCTGATCAAGAGGAATTTAGGGAACCGAGGAATGGATGCCCCTATCCCTAAAGTTAAAAGCTCGCAAGAAACCAAGAATCGTGATAAAATCTTGTTTGACTTTCACACATTTTATGTCTCCGTGTAGACACCCATACCGTTGGTCTATCCATTTTTACTACCGTACGAATGATCGAACTTCGAGGACGAAGTATCTGTTAAGGGGGTAATGATGTAACAACCCTCAATTTCCGACTAGGACAATTTACTTATATTCATCTAGATATCTATCCCTAGAGGTTTCTTAAGAGATTTTGCCTTCCAGACATTAAGGCATAGTGATACTTGCCATCTCGTTCAGTAGAATTCCCAAAGATAGCTAGTTGCCTTAGAAATGCCATGAACAATAACTATAATCATTCAACACAATCTCAAGCTATAAATTTGTTCCAATTGAACTTGGTGAAATGTCAATGAACCAAAAACTTCATTTCCATTAAAACTAGTTATATAAATAATAATGTAGGACTCACAAGTTGAGATAACCATCAAAAATCCTTACGAAGGTCCAACAATTTAATCATTTAGTTAATTAAAGTAAATTTGGCCATGAAAATACCATGAGCACCTTAAAAATAATTAAAACTCCTTAAGTACATGAGAATGCTTGAATAATAATAAGTATATATGTATACACATACTAGAATAAAAATCTACTTACACTACAAACTAATACAAATTAACCTTACAACACATATATACACTTAACCTATACATATATACACACACTTAATAAATAAAAAAAAAAAAAAAAAAAAAAAAAAAAAAAAAAAAAAAAAAAAAAAAAAAAAAAAAAAAAAAAAAAAAAAAAAAAAAAAAAAAAAAAAAAAAAAAAAAAAAAAAAA
>CM067175.1:60950777-61270777 GCA_034093135.1 Erigeron breviscapus | reverse complement strand
ATAAATAAATAAATAAATAAATAAATAAATAAATAAATAAATAAATAAATAAATAAATAAATAAATAAATAAATAAATAAATAAATAAATAAATAAATAAATAAATAAATAAATAAATAAATAAATAAATAAATAAATAAATAAATAAATAAATAAATAAATAAATAAATAAATAAATAAATAAATAAATAAATAAATAAATAAATAAATAAATAAATAAATAAATAAATAAATAAATAAATAAATAAATAAATAAATAAATAAATAAATAAATAAATAAATAAATAAATAAATAAATAAATAAATAAATAAATAAATAAATAAATAAATAAATAAATAAATAAATAAATAAATAAATAAATAAATAAATAAATAAATAAATAAATAAATAAATAAATAAATAAATAAATAAATAAATAAATAAATAAATAAATAAATAAATAAATAAATAAATAAATAAATAAATAAATAAATAAATAAATAAATAAATAAATAAATAAATAAATAAATAAATAAATAAATAAATAAATAAATAAATAAATAAATAAATAAATAAATAAATAAATAAATAAATAAATAAATAAATAAATAAATAAATAAATAAATAAATAAATAAATAAATAAATAAATAAATAAATAAATAAATAAATAAATAAATAAATAAATAGATAAAAGAGTTAAGATTAACCTCCAACTGGAATCACTCAAAAATAATAAACCAAACCAAAGATATGATTTTTCTACCAAAAGTGGTCAAAACTGGATTTTTGTCTTAATGTTGAGTCAACTTTGACGATTTTTAATTTCTTAACTAATAGGTTTCAGAAGTTTAAACTTGGTGTGAACTGAGTTCAAAGTGTCCCTAACTTAAAATAAAATTGGGAGATTTTTCTTAAATGTCCATCATAGAAATCTTTTATAAAATATATTGAGTCGCACAGCAGCAAGCTTTCTGACCAACTTTGGTTTTGTAATTTTTAGAGGTAGTAAACAATGTCTAAAAATTTAGCAAAAATTCACATAAATATAGGACACATATATGTCTCTGTATAAAAATCACCAACGTCCAAATAATTCAACTTAACCAAAAATGACTACTCAACATTTTATGAAAATAAGTGTTAAAACAGAAAATTCCAAGTAAAAGTTCTTCACAACAAAATAAGCTAAAAGTCACTAGATTGCAACTTTAACCAACTCCAACAATCTCGTAACAAAAAGTATTATAAACCTACTGAAAATATGTCAAATAAAAGTTATAAAACTTAACTTGGTTATTAAATGGCAAAGACAAGCCTACAAATCACTAATTCGGTTCATATAAGCACTAACCGAAAGCTTTAATTTGCACACATCACACCACCACCACTATCACGACTTAAGACACCAAAATATAATGAACATTCTGTAAATAATGAAATAAGGATGAAAATCCATTTTGACGCATTTGAATTGCTCGAAAATGAGGCTTAAATCACTATTTCGGTAAACGATTTATAAGCTTAGAATCCTCAAAATGAGCAAGACACAAGAGAGGTTGAATTGATATGATTTTCCCATGATAAAAGTTGCCTAAAAGGCCTGAGGTTTTAGCCAAAAAGTTATGTGGTGATTTCTAAGAATTTCTATTAATTATTAAATTTAAATGATAATTAAAAAGGTAAATAAATAAATAAATAAATAAAGTATATAAATCATGAAATTGGTTACATAATCACAACCAATGATGAAAGTGACTAAAACCTACTGGAATAAAATCATTTTAAGTCAAAGAACAAATGTCATATAAATTAGAAATAATTAAGTAAGTGAAAATCACTAATTAATAACTATTTTTAAATTAATAGAAAAATTACATAAATAAATATATATATCACAATATTCTAAGTTAAAAAGCATAATAATCAGAATATAACCCAAATATAATTAGCCACAAATTATAAAGACAAGTGAGGTACTTAAAAGTATTTTTAAAGAATTATTTGGTTAATAAATCAAGAAAATGAATAAATAATTAATTAAATAATATTAAATAAATAAATAGTTATAAATCAGAAAGTATTCATAAATATTAATATTATGAAGTTACTAATGTCAAATATTATAATCAAGCAAAGCACACAATGGAAACCATGATAATCAAAGGCAAGTTACCGAAATCCTAATAACTTATAACTACATGTATAATGAAAGTGACCCTTTTACACCAACACTCTCTACAACCAAAAAGATGCAAATATTAACAATATACTTGGATCCCAAAATTTATGACAACATAATGAAAGTGGCATTTCTTAGTGATGGCTTAAGATAGGAACTTACGTATATTAGTCCTATCGTAGGGATAGTCTTGGCTCGAAATGTGATTGGGGAATATGACGGATATATGATCAAGGAAGCTATAGATGGGAAGTACCCATTTTGGATAAGTGAATATAATATGCGGCATATCAAGGTGAGTCATAGCCCCTTTTCAAACTCTTTTATCTGTTTTACTTACGGGGTGAAAAGCATGATTAATTAAAATGACTTTATCTTATGAAATGATTCTTTGAAATAATGATAATGATATGGGAATTATATTGTATGTTCAACGTGTTATATGTTATATGATGAGCTTGAGTACTGTCAAACAGTGGTCCCCTGTACACTACTATTAACTCATTTGAGGCCTGTAGTTAGAGGGTTGCGCAACTAGGACTTGTCCCCTCATCCACTATTATAGGTAACGGTGGGATGTTTGGTCTGCCTTGGTGGCCACCTTCATCGCCAGTCTGGCCTCGCGGTGCTCTAACTACTATATATTTATGGGCGTCTCCATGGCACGACCCTTGGTTATCTTTATGCACGTGATTGACAGCATGTGCTTATCATTATCTTATCATTTGGGGCAATATATTGATTATTGGGACATAACCGGTCTTAGTAGTGGCTCAAGAACAATCTCATCAAATTACGTCATGGTAGTCTTACCATTGACCAAGAGGTATTAATATTATATTGGATGGAAATTGTGGATTGAACATACGGTTTGGGTATTGGACCTTATATGGAATCTTGAAAGTTGCTGAAATTGGCAATATTGAAGTATTGATGACCAAATGGTTTTGGTATAATGAATGATTAATCGATTGATATATTTTTCTGTCACGATAAATGTGACAAATGAGAACTTTATAATTTACCTTGGATTTCTCAACTATTTTGAAATGGATATGTAACGAGGTTTACTTGCAAACCTATGCACTCACCAACTACGCTTTCGTAGTTGACACTTTTTCTTCATGCTTTTCAGGAATTAGCCTTTGTCTTGAGGAATTATATGCATCATGGTTGTTTGCATTGCACTTTGGAGTCAAAGATCAAACCTTGTGACGGGCAATGGAATCCGCCTTGATCATTGTAGTATATCATCTCATGTATTTGTTATTTGTTTCGTGGACTCAATATCCAAGTATGGTAGACGTATTGTACTCGGGAATTGGTTCACATGCTTGTGCATTGTAAAATTATTCTTGTCAACTAAAGCTATGGTGAATGTTATCTATTATCCTTTGATTTGAATACTCGACTTTCTGTACATCTCATCATTCCGCCGTGGTTGGGGTGTTACAAATGTGTGACGGTTTACAGCCCACAAACATTAACCAACTTGCACTTTTTGTCTTCCCAAGGTAAAAATACCATCATTAGGTTTGAAAAATTACATGCCACGTAGGATTATAAGATAAATATCTTTTCAAAGATTTTGCATACGTGTCACGCACAAAGACCAAGTATTAAAAATATTATGACTGACATACCAGTGCATCTGGAGGTTGACTGGACACTCCAGTATCACTGGTGGATTAGGCCATTGATGCATGCACTGATGGTACACTGGAGGGACGCTCCAGTAGAGTACCAACGAAAACCATTTGAAAGAGACTGGCAACCTCAAACATGCGCATCAACTAATACAGACAAATGAGAGGGACACATTTACAAGGAGACAGAAGTCACCTCAAACATGCACGTCAACCCATCTAATTACCAATGAGAGGGACACATTTACAAGGTACCAGTGATATTTTCCAGAAAATTTTGTCTAGTGAGAAAATAAATTCCCCCTGAAATTAAAACATTTTTAAGGACAAAAATATATCTTTCAGTCTTCCCCCTGGAATGTTGATCCAGAAATCTATTCATGCAGAGATAGTACACAAAGGCGTTCAATATCTAAGCAATTATAGATTTATAAATCTGTTAAATCAAGGATCCCTGATAGTACACAAAGGCGTTCAATACCAAGGTTCCAAATTTAAGGGTTTAACATTCCCAACTCACCAACAAGATATTCAAAAGTTTTGACATCCAGAGGTTTGGTAAAAATGTCGCGAGTTGTTTGTCAGTGGGAATAAAATGGAGTTCAATATTATTTTTCATAATATGATCATGAATAAAATGATACCTGAGATCAATGTGCTTCGTCTTTGAGTGCATGACTGGATTGTTCGAGATAGCAATGGCACTGGTATTATCACAAAAGATTGGGGTATTTGAATACTTAATACCATAATCAATCAACTGGTTCTTCATCCAGAGTATCTGAGCACAACAACTGGCTGCAGACACGTATTCAGCTTCAGCAGTGGACAATGAAACTGAAGTTTGCTTCTTACTGGGCCAGCTGACCAGTTTGCCACCAAGGAAATGACATCCACCAGTAGTGGATTTCCTGTCTATCTTACAACCTGCATGATCTGAATCTGAATAACCCATTAGATCCATGCCTGAGCCTTTGGGATACCAAAGACCCAAACTGGGGACACCCTTAAGGTATTTCAGTATGCGCTTTACAGCAAGCATATGAGATTCTTTTGGATTAGACTGATATCTGGAACATAAACATGTTGAAAACATAATATCTGGTCTACTGGCAGTTAAATACATTAGTGAACCAACCATGCCTCTATAGACAGTGGTGTTCACTGGTTTACCATCTGATCTGAGTCCAGTGTTAATGGTGCAGAAATTGGAGTAGGTTTAGATGGTGAAGAGTTCATATCAAATTTCTTTAAAAGATCTCTAACATATTTCTCTTGATTAATAAAAATACCATCTCTGGTCTGTTTAATCTGGAGTCCTAGAAAGTATGTTAATTCACCCATTAAACTCATCTCATATTCAGTCGACATTATTTTCGAAAATTTCTTGCACATTTTGTCATCAGTAGACCCAAAAATAATATCATCAACATAAATTTGTACCATCAGAAGATTACCTTTTTCATGAAGAATAAATAAGGTATTGTCAATTGCACCTCTTTTAAAACCATTTTTCAATAAATGTTTAGTCAGATACCAGGCACGTGGAGCTTGTCTAAGACCATAGAGTGCTTTGTCCAGATGATATACCCAATGTGGATGCTTTTCATCAATGAAACTTGGTGGTTGTCTGACATAAACTTCTTCTTCAAGTTTTCCATTCAAAAATGCACTTTTAACGTCCATCTGGTAGACCTTGAATTGATGATGAGCAGCAAATGCTAAGAATATTCTGATCGCTTCAAGTCTAGCCACTGGAGCAAATGATTCATCAAATGTGACATGTATTGACTCATGGACCTTCTCCAGTCTCTTGTTGTAGACTCTGAAGGCCTTGCGAATGGCTGAATAGCCTAAGAAATACCATTCATCAGCTTTGGCATCGAATTTTCCTAACTGACTGGAGTCGTTCAGAATGTACACTGGACATCCAAAAACGTGAAAATAACCAATATTTGGTTTTCTATTTCTTAAGACTTCATAGGCTGTCTTCTTGTGTCTTTTGATGTACACAGACCGGTTCTGGGTGTGACAAGCAGTAGCAATTGCTTCAGCCCATAAACTGGTAGAAAGACCAGATTCAGCAAGCATACTCCTGGCAGCTTCTATCAGCGTTTGATTTTTTCCTGTCATCTTCATCTACCTTATTCCTGAAGACCCATCTGGTTCCAATTGGTTCTTTCTTTCCAACTGGGAAAGGAACCAGGTACCAAACCTTGTTCCTTTCAAACTGGTGAAGCTCTTCTTGCATACCTATCACCCAGCTTGGATCTTCCATAGCCTCGTCAATCTTCTTTGGTTCTATCAGTGATAAGAAACTGACATATAAGCATTGATTACTGGAGGCTCTTCTGGTCTGAATTCCTCTACTGGAGTCACCTATGATCAGATCAATAGGATGAGCTTTTGTCCATCTGGAGTACTGACCAGGATTGTTACTAACAACAATATCAGTGCAAGAGTTCAGTTGAGTTTCCTCTGGTGTTGCTTCAGGAGGAGGATCTTGCCAGACTACTTCAACATCTTCATCTGAATCATTTAAATCACAATTTGCATCATGAAATTCTTCATTTGAACGCATTTCTTGAAGTATTGGTTCAGTCTCAACTAGGACTGATACTGGGGGAGTAGTACGAACATCTGATCCAATAATAATTTCAGAGGGTAGCTTGAAAATAAATTGAAGGATAGAATGGAGTACTACTGGAGGGTTTCTTAGTCTGAACAGGTTCCAGATCAGGATGACTAGAAACTTCTTCTGAAGAATCTTTATTGTAGTTGATAGGATCAGATTCACATAAGACAATTGGAGTTACTGGGGGAGTATCAAGGGTTGGCTTTTTATTGATTGCAGCATTTGATTCATCAAATGTGACATGTATTGACTCATGGACCTTCTCCAGTCTCTTGTTGTAGACTCTGAAGGCCTTGCGAATGGCTGAATAGCCTAAGAAATACCATTCATCAGCTTTGGCATCGAATTTTCCTAACTGACTGGAGTCGTTCAGAATGTACACTGGACATCCAAAAACGTGAAAATAACCAATATTTGGTTTTCTATTTCTTAAGACTTCATAGGCTGTCTTCTTGTGTCTTTTGATGTACACAGACCGGTTCTGGGTGTGACAAGCAGTAGCAATTGCTTCAGCCCATAAACTGGTAGAAAGACCAGATTCAGCAAGCATACTCCTGGCAGCTTCTATCAGCGTTTGATTTTTCCTTTCCACCACTCCATTCTGTTCTGGAGAGCGGGCTGATGAGAAATTCTGGGAGATGCCAGTGTCAGTACAGAATGACTTCAGAGTTGCATTCTGGAATTCTGTTCCATTGTCACTTCTTAACTGACACACCTTTCGCTTATGCTTGAGTTCAATCTGCTTGATAAGACTGATGATTTCAGCAGCAGCTTCATTTTTAGACCTGAGAAAGATAACCCAACAATATCTGGAGAATTCATCTACGATCACCAGGGTGTATCTTTTACCAGCACGAGTCTGAACATTCACTGGACCAAAGAGATCCATATGAAGCATGTGAAGTGGTTCAGATATGCTAAAGTTCTGTCTGGTCTTGAAACTGGCACGTTTCTACTTTCCCATCTCACATCCTGGACATGGCCTTTCCTTTTTGAAGGAAACTGAAGGTATCCCATCTTCTAGTTGTTTTCTAGACAACTTATTAATATTTTTGAAATTTAAATGGGATAACCTTTTGTGCCATAACCAGTTTGTGTCTTCATCAGCTTGAGTATAGAAACACTGCTCTGAAGGAGAGCTTTCCATATCCATCACATACACATTTCCTCTTCTAGGAGCAATCAATACTACCTTCCAGTCCTTGTTGAATACAATGCCCTGAGCAATATTGAACAGGACTTGATAGCCTCACACAGTTGACTGACACTGATCAGGTTATATTTCAAACCATTCACAAATGCAACTCGTCTGAATTTGATTTGTCCATTGTTCAGAACACCATACCCCTTCAGTTTTTCCACAACCATCATTTCCAAAAGTAATGGAGGGTCCATCAGAAATTACGAACTCCTCCAGCAGGGTCTTACATCCGGTCATAGTCCTGCCAGCTGCACTGTCAAGATACCAGATATATTTCTTTCGATCGCCCTGCACATCCACCAGATATATCAGTTAGATTTGGGAACCCATCGACTGATGGGTTCACTGGACCCTTCTTTATAGGTCCCTGGAGCTATCTGGTTAAGTTCACTTTCTTCAACAGTAGTCTTAGTTGAAAAGACCACTGGGGTTGATAGTTTTGAAACCTTTTTCTTTTTCTCAACTGGAGAAATATATTTATCTTTCTTTGAAAAAGGTTTGGTATTTTGTCTAGGGCCAGATGAAGTACCCTCAAAATAGTTTAATCTTGCATTAAAACTTTGAAATTGACGAGTCAGTAATTGAAACTGGCTCTCTAACCTTAACAAAATACTTTCATCAGATGACACCTGAGCCTTTCCAGTTGACTGGACTCTAGGCTTAGGTAGGGAATTGGTCTTCTTCTTTTGAACCTGGGGTTCTTTAGAAGCAGTCTGAGGCAAAGGTTTATTCCGATTGACCTTTTTAACTGGAGCAGTCATCTGGAATGCTCCATTCTTAACCTCTGGGGATTGAACAGGGAAAATATTGGCCTTAGGAGTTACAGGCTCATCATAAATGGTAATGGGCATGAATCCCTCTGGTAACCGATCAATTACTGGTATTAATGATGCAACATGAGTATTTCCATCTAAATAAGCACGTTTTTTAGTGGGAAATTGATTTACTCCAGCATCATATGGCTTTCTGGTTTCAAGCCATGATTTAATGACCAGTTTTTCTTTTTCTAAAATGACTTCAAGATCTTGTTTTTCTTGAATCAGTTGTTCAGTTACCAGAACTTGGGCTTGAAATGCCAGTTCAATATCTTGAAGTTCCTTTAATTTTGATTTTAAAACAGTAATTTCAGAAAAATCTGTTTCTAGACCATTTACACAGTCAGATCTAACAGTTTCAATGAAGATTAAATCAGAATTAAGAGCTTCAGTAATGTCCAATTTTAGTTCAATGTCAGTTTCCATATCATAATCACTGACCTTTTTGATAACAATGTCCACCCATCTTCCAGATGTGACATCTTCCTTCACCAGATGCTCTTCGTCTGCCAGAGCCATGTAACAGCAATCTCTTTCTTCTTCTTCATCAACAGATGAATCATCAGAAGGAACCCATTTCTCTTCAGTTGTTGCAATCATGCATTTATTATTTTCCATTTGTTGTGTCATGAGAGCAATTTGAGCCTTAAGCTTTTTATATTTAGATTTATAGCTATCATCAGGCTTTTTATTAGAAGTAAATGGACCAGGCTGGGATACAAACTGACTGGACTTGCAATCTTTCATGAAATGACCTTTTCTGCCACACTTAAAGCATGTCAGATTGGTCTTATCAGTAGAATAACTTGATGCAAATTGTCCAGATGGCCTATTTGCTCTTGCTTTGAAACGGTTAAACGTTTTATCAATCATTGCAACCAGGTCATCATTTTCAGATTCATCACAGTCTGGAGAGATAAGACTAGATTCTCCAGATTCCATGAATTCAGACACCATCTTCTTCATAGAAAATACATTCTCAGAAGATATTAGTGTTGTACCTTGTGGTTCAGTATGACTAACCACACTAGGACTACTGGAGGCATGGTTATAGGCATCTTGTTCTGCCACAACTATCTAAGCCTGATTTTCTTCAGTGTACCTGAAAGCTCCATATAAAGTTGAAAGAGTGTGAGTGTGCAGAGTTTTACCTTGTCTTAAGACCAGGATCATGTGAGACCATTTGGTGGGTAAAATATCACAAAATTTCTCCAGAAGTATATCCTTGTCTTTCTCAACCCCGAGTCCTCTCAACTGGTTAATGATGCTCATAAATCTGGTGTAAGTACCAGTGAGAGACTCATTGGGCTAAGCAAAAAATGACTCATACCTCTTGTTTAAGGAGACTTTTCTGGTGACAATGGTGTCATCTCCTCCTTCATACTGGTTCACTAGTTCATCCCACATGGTTTTAGAACTTGGAAAAAGAACTAGTGTGGGAATTAGGGTTTCTGAAACAGCCCCGAGGATCATGTTTTTGAGAAGGGTATCTAAATTTACCAATCTCCTCTCCTCTTCAGACCAATGTTCCTCCCTCTTTTCCCTGCCTCTTCTAGATCCAGTTGGATCAAGAAGAGCATTGAGAGGTGATGTGGGGACATAAGGTCCTTCATTTAAAATTTTCATCATGTTTCTCTCAATACCAGTGATATTCAATATCATCCTAGCTTTCCACGTACCAAATTCATCACTATTCCCACTGAATTTAGGATCAGGATTGTTTGAGTAGTGCACATGCACATGTGGAGAAGCAGGAGGAGGAGGAGGAGGGGGTGGATTAGTATTTTGAACGGGTGGTGGTTCATTATTTTGATCATTAATATTAGGATCAGGACCAAAATTAAAACTTCCTTGTGTATTTTCTGGGGTGGCCATCAAAGAAACAGATCTAGGAAAGTTTGTTTAGCCTTCTGCTCTGATACCAATTGTAGAGTCCCTCACTTGATGATTTAACCCAATAGTGTAAAATACAACAAGTCTAATAAACACTAGATTTGGACTATTATTACTTGAATATAAATGCAAGTATATAAACAAAGTAATACAAGACTTAAAGTAAAGGTGGAACACAATGTAATTTTTCAAGTGTATTTTATTTATGATGTTAAATAAAATACAAGGTTGTGCGGAATCAAGATAATACAAATATGTAAGTATCCTAACAACCTATGAATTACAAATGATCTATATTTGCCAAATAAACTCTTTAGATCGAGATACTTAAAGTTGTGAAGTATCCCTGTTACGATCGAGAGTATTTAGACAAATTCACCTTAGTTGCTAAAAGTAATTTTAACAAGGAAATGACTTTGTATTTATAGGCAAACAAATTCACCAGTGAATTTGTGCCGTACAAATATGGTTGCATGCATTTAATGAACCGACAAGGTCATTAAATGCATTGGTTAAAATCACTACAAAAAAATACCTTTTAGTGGCACACACTTTTAGTGGCATATATTTATGTGCCACTATATAGTGGTCTTTAATGACATATGTACATGTGTTACTAAAGAATGGATGTATTAGTGGCACTTAATAATTGTGTTACTAAAAAATGGATGTATCAGTGACACTTAAAAATTGTGTTACTAAAGAATGGATGTATTAGTGGCACTTAAAACTTGTGTTACTAAAGAATAGATGTATCAGTGGCACTTAAAAATTGTGTTACTAAAGAATAGATGTATTAGTGGCACTTAAAATTTGTGTTACTAAAGAATAAATGTATCAGTGACACTTAAAAATTATGTTACTAAACAATGAATGTATTAGTGGCACTTAAAATTTGTGTTAGTAGTGTGTATATATTAATGGGAAAAAAAATTATGTGTCACTATTACTACTACAAAACTAAAGATAAGGTCTCTCCTAACAAGTTGTCGACGACCTCATCGAAGAGCTCGTCGACGACAACCTTATTGGCAGCGAGGCCGTCGACGGCCTCATCGCCAAGTCCCATCGTTGGGTCGAAGAGGGTGGACGAGCGAGAGAGAGGGGATGTGGGGTTAAAGCTTGGACCAGTATGACAAACGAACATGTCTCTTGAAAATGAGACCTTCTCAATGTGTGCAATACTGTTCGTGGTGCGTTGATCCTAATATATCCCCTTTGTGGTGCAACCATAAAGCTTCGTGGCACGAAGGATGCCCAAAGTAACTCGGTCTATATATAGTTTGACACATTTCCGCACCTTAAAACTCATTTTCGTCTTGCCAAAACATACACAACATTCCAAAAATGACTTCAAATCAGCTTAGCTACATGGCTAAAACGACTATCGTATTTGAAAACATACACAACATTCCAAAAATGACTTCAAATCAGCTTAGCTACATGGCTAAAACGACTATCGTATTTGAAAATCCCTATAATTTGTAACATAAATTGATTTAACTTAAAAACTCAAGGTTGGCGGAGTTTATTTTTATAGTCTTTCTTTTTATCATGGTGATGGATGCTATAAAATAATCTTTAATCATGACACATGGGAATGCATGCTCAACAATCGTGGCAATTGTGTCGTTCTTTCCACATTATTTTGCTAAAAAGATTAGTTAAATAGATTAGTTAAATATTCCCAGTATCATAAAAGAAAGATAATACTTTTTTTAGAGGCGGGGATCGAATATCACAACGAATGGTCTAAAATATGTTGTCTTAACTGCGTCCACGCTAGAGAGTCCCCTCACCCAAATACCTCATAAGATAAAAAAAACCCGCTAATAGTCCGCCCAAATACACAACAACATCATCACAAAGTCTATAACTCCTTTTTTATTTTGTTTATTTTTTATGCCATTCTTTTAATTATTTCGAATATCATTTTTTACGACCACATAATCACAAAGTCCGCCCATTCTTTTAATTATTTTTTATTCCATTTTCTATTTTTTATTTCGTTTATTTTTTATGCCAATCTTTTAGTTAAATTCTGATTTTCTCATCTCATATATTTATTTATCAAAACTAAAAGTTTCTAATTTTTTTCCCTAGGTTTGACTTCTTATTATATCCCGCCCAAAATTTTTCCCCAAAATCAAAAAACTTGAACATCCCTCTTTTCAGTCTCACTTCTCCCAAATTAATAAAATCCACCAACTAACCCTATCTTTCTTTTACCCCTTTCTCTCATTCCCTTTAGAAATCTATCTACCGCCCCATCTTTCTCCTACTTCTTATCCTCTTAACCTCTTCTCCGATGGTCACCTCCACCATCGCCATCATATCCGGCCACCACAAGGTATTTGCTCCCCTCTCTCTATTTATTAATGAATACTTCTTGTTATCATTAATTAGTGATTGATAATATATATATATATTTTTAATATATATAAAATGATATATATATATATATATATATATATATATATATATATATATATATATATATATATATATATATATATATATATATATATATATATATATATATATATATATATATATATATATATATATATATATATATATATATATATATATATATATATATATATATATATATATATATATATATATATATATATATATATATATATATATATATATATATATATATATATATATATATATATATATATATATATATATATATATATATATATATATATATATATATATATATATATATATATATATATATATATATATATATATATATATATATATATATATATATATATATATATATATATATATATATATATATATATATATATATATATATATATATATATATATATATATATATATATATATATATATATATATATATATATATATATATATATATATATATATATATATATATATATATATATATATATATATATATATATATATATATATATATATATATATATATATATATATATATATATATATATATATATATATATATATATATATATATATATATATATATATATATATATATATATATATATATATATATATATATATATATATATATATATATATATATATATATATATATATATATATATATATATATATATATATATATATATATATATATATATATATATATATATATATATATATATATATATATATATATATATATATATATATATATATATATATATATATATATATATATATATATATATATATATATATATATATATATATATATATATATATATATATATATATATATATATATATATATATATATATATATATATATATATATATATATATATATATATATATATATATATATATATATATATATATATATATATATATATATATATATATATATATATATATATATATATATATATATATATATATATATATATATATATATATATATATATATATATATATATATATATATATATATATATATATATATATATATATATATATATATATATATATATATATATATATATATATATATATATATATATATATATATATATATATATATATATATATATATATATATATATATATATATATATATATATATATATATATATATATATATATATATATATATATATATATATATATATATATATATATATATATATATATATATATATATATATATATATATATATATATATATATATATATATATATATATATATATATATATATATATATATATATATATATATATATATATATATATATATATATATATATATATATATATATATATATATATATATATATATATATATATATATATATATATATATATATATATATATATATATATATATATATATATATATATATATATATATATATATATATATATATATATATATATATATATATATATATATATATATATATATATATATATATATATATATATATATATATATATATATATATATATATATATATATATATATATATATATATATATATATATATATATATATATATATATATATATATATATATATATATATATATATATATATATATATATATATATATATATATATATATATATATATATATATATATATATATATATATATATATATATATATATATATATATATATATATATATATATATATATATATATATATATATATATATATATATATATATATATATATATATATATATATATATATATATATATATATATATATATATATATATATATATATATATATATATATATATATATATATATATATATATATATATATATATATATATATATATATATATATATATATATATATATATATATATATATATATATATATATATATATATATATATATATATATATATATATATATATATATATATATATATATATATATATATATATATATATATATATATATATATATATATATATATATATATATATATATATATATATATATATATATATATATATATATATATATATATATATATATATATATATATATATATATATATATATATATATATATATATATATATATATATATATATATATATATATATATATATATATATATATATATATATATATATATATATATATATATATATATATATATATATATATATATATATATATATATATATATATATATATATATATATATATATATATATATATATATATATATATATATATATATATATATATTAGCTTTTTATATATATAAAGGTAGAATTTAGATTACTCTCGGAATGAAGAAGCGAGTCTAACATTAGACTTCAATGGGAACAAGTGGAATTTCTGCTGTTTGTCGAGTATTTCTAAATGGGATCACTAAGGGAAATGCCAACACCAATATTCATAATGAGACTCCAAAGTCCAAAAAGTCATGTCCATTCCTTTCAGAAGATTGGGGTTTACTCCACTGATGAGTACAATGACAACCAAACAAAAAAAATTGCCTTTTCAGATTCCTTACTTCAAATATCCCCATAGTAAGTACAATTTACTACTCTATTAGTCATACGTTATTCAATACATTAACTCACTTTACTTGCTAATATCTGTAGGTAATCCATTCTGTCCATTATAGTTGTGAGCAATACTACCCGCAATGGTAAATATACTGTTACTTTCGGTCTTATTTGTAATTCTGTTATTAAATTTTCTTTTAATGGTTTTTACGGAAACCGGTGGCACGTTAGTCTTAAAAAATCTATTTTGGCTTTGTGTTACAGAGATACCTCAATTCAGCTTCTTGTCCAGGTATATAACTCAAACTAACATCGTTTTATAACTATTTGACATTACACATTTGCATATATGTTGATTTATTTAGTCTTTACTTTTATTAGAGAATAATTTTTAGCATTTCCTTATCTTTCATACAGATTGATTTGCTTTCATGAGAGATTGAGCTAGAAGAGTCTGCTACATTTGATGAAGGGCAGTCTGTTTTAAGTTTTGGGTCTCTTATTTGAAATTTAGTTTTAGATTAGGCTCTCTCGTGTTTCTAATAGGAATCCTCAAATTGTGTTGTGGCTATCTTTTGGTTTTCTTGAATATTAGAGAACTTTGTCTAATAATATTTGTAAATGTATTGAAATTGATGGAATAGTTCTTTTCATTTTGTAATGTTCAAAGCAATCTTGATTAGTAATATATCATAAAACTACCATTGTAACACATTTTGATGGCATAAGATTTCTGCAATTAAATCTAGCTCGTCGTCATTGTCAAACAGGTCTAACGACACAAAGGTTGTGCCACAAAATATACTAATTCTTTTAGTGACATAAAACGTGGGCTATAGTGACAGCACTAAAAACTGTCACTAAAGGTGGTGAAGCTGATAGTGGCATAACATAAAGTGCCACTAAAAACCATAAGACCTATAGTGACACACCAAAAAGTGTCACTAAGACCCTTTAGTGGCAGCGTCTCTAGTGACACTTTTTTTTTCTGCCACCCATTACCTGGGGGTTCTTTAGTGGCACTTTTTCTATATTTAGTTACACTTTTTGTGTGCCACTAGATGGTATTTTTTTGTAGTGAATACAAGGATAAAGTCACATCAATATGACTTTATTCTTTTAACTAACCACCTTTACACACGTAAGTACTTTTGTAAAGACAAATGGAATGTTCTTTGAAAAGTGTGTAAAGGCAAAAAGTCAATTCCTCGTAATCAGTGTTCAGACTTGTAAGGTCTAGAACACTGACAAACCTCCAGTCGTAGATCTGGTAAGACTTCCAGTGGACTCCGCCATTTGTCAGTCTTCTTTATTCTAACTTCAGTCTTTGACTTCAGTGAGAATGTCTTCAGTAGAATAGATCTGGACTGGGGTGAAGTCCAGTGAGCTGAAATCTGGAAGACTCCAGATTTCCTATACAAGTATTTTGCTCACTGGTCTTCCATTATTTCTGAACAAATCTTCAGTGTCGCTCCAGTCCTCAAGTCTGGAGAGGGTCCAGTAAATACTATTTCTGGATAAGTCTTCAGAGACTCTCCAGTCTTCAAGTCTGGAGCGAGTCCAGTAAATCTAGACCTAACACTAATCATATGTATCATTGATTAAACAGTGAATACACGGTCAATATTACAACTTGACTTACAAGAATATAAATGAACATACAATTGTTAAGTTTAGACTAACTAGAAACTTGAACAATTACAAGAAAGAAAATAAGTGACACACACTTGAGGTGACAAACACAAAGTGTTTGAGTTGCGGCTGTGTTGCTTTATATAGGGGAGGAATTAGGGCAACACAGCCTTAACTTGATAGTGATGGATGGTGGTTGTCGAGATATATCTTATTGGCTAGAAGTACTTGCATCAGAAGCCTTTGTCTTCTTTACCATTTCGGGTATGAGAGAGAAACCCCATCTTCTGAATCCAACTGCATCTTTGCCAAAGAAGGTACAAGACAGTTGGAACAACCACCATGTGACTCTTGTCTTCTTCTTGTTCAAATTCTTCCCGCGTTGACTTACAATTTGGAAGAGAACCATCCGCTGATTAAGAGTCATTGGACTCGCTGATGACTTGCTGATGAAACTTATCAGCGACCAAGTCTGGTCAGCGAATCCTTGACTCAACAGTTTCCATAAGGGGTCTCTATTTGGATTTTTGTAGTAGTGTATGTATGTATATCATGCTAATCGTCCCAAACCAATATGCTAAGACGAGGTATATGTGTGTTTTTAAGGTGCATGGTTACTACTGAGTAATATTTACGGTGTTTCTCAACAAAAAATATTCAAAATCGTATAAAACTAACATAGTATATCTCAGACCAATAATAACTATTAATTCAAACGGTTAAAGTGAGATATTTAATGACATCAATATTGAAAAGATCATTGGTTCAAATTTTGTATGTGATAACAAACAATAAAAATAATTGAGATTATATGTTGAAACAAAAGTTTTTCTCACTAATAGTACAGCTTGTGAGAAATTTAAATGATTGGATGAAGTAGAGATCGGTTGTCTCCCAATATAGACCCGCCCCTCGATTCAAATGGTCTACGCGTAAGGGTTGATATTTTCATTTCTTACGTGTTCGTCATAAATGACATAGTACTACGTAAGGAAATATATCATTGTGTTTAGTACTACGTAAGGAAATATATCATTGTGTTTTACAACATAAATCATAAATGAACTAGGCCCTACAAGAGAAATATAATTTATTTCGTTCACAATAACAAAATAACAAGTTACGGATAAATGGTCTACAATGCAAAAATAACGTGGCAGGAGTCAAATAATGTAAGCTCAACATCCACGAATTAAAATAATATGTCATTTTACTAATGTCTATTAATAGTATACACACACACACAAAAAATTGGTGTTCACAAAACAAGTCAATTGTTTAATTACACGAAGATTAGTTGGTAAAGCGTTCACAAATTCTCATGGAGTCCCTTGTACGTCACCTATTTACTACATGTTTCAATTTCTTATAATGTTATATCATGAGGGGTGGGTTATCTTGAGAACTCACAAAAATAACTTAATCCGACCTCCAGATTAACTTAGTCATCATAAACTCATAAAAATACATTGTGTTAAATTTAGATCAGAGTGTATTTTGGCCAGTTATCTAGTTTTCACGAATATTTTACTTTTCAAATGATCACAACCCTTTTATGCATATACTTAAAGTATATAATTTTCGATCAACATGATAAAATTGAATCAATTCACATTTTATTATTTTATGAATATATATAACTTTTATCATTTTTCTCACTATTCAAAATTTTTATTAAACAACCCGGGTTAAACCCGAGTTCTTTAGCTATTAGACATATAACGACATTGTTTTCACATAATGGACTAAGACACCCTTGTTTCTTTTCACTTAATAAACTTAATAATTAAAATTTTAATTATTCAGTCTAATTTCTTGTTTTTTTTTACTTAATAAACTAGCAAAGATATTTTATATGAGCATGATTCAGTAAGACCCAAGTATAAAATAAATTAGACCCAAGTGTAAAATAAATTATGAGTAAAGACCCATGTGTAGATGGGTTGTCCCTTCCCTCCCATCAACACCTTTCATTTTTAATTTTTTATACTTCAATTTTATTTAATTAAACAAGCACAAAATTTATATAAATTAATTATAAAAAGAATTAAGTAATAATTAACATGTTAATTATTCACTAATTCTTGTTTTTTTTTACTTAATAAACTTAATAGTTAAGAACTTAATCATTCAGTCAAATTCTTGTTTTTTTTTACTTAATAAACTTAATAGTTAAGAACTTAATCATTCAGTCAAATTCTTGTTTTTTTTACTTAATAAACTTAATAATTAAAACTTAATCATTCAGTCAATTTCTTGTTTTTTTTACTTAATAAACTTAATAATTAAAATTAATATTCAGTCAATTTCTTGTTTTTTTTTACTTAATAAACTTAATAATTAAAATTAATCATTCAGTCAATTTCTTGTTTTTTTTTACTTAATAAACTTAATAATTAAAACTTAATATTCAGTCAATTTCTTGTTTTTTTTTACTTAATAAACTTAATAATTAAAACTTAATATTCAGTCAATTTCTTGTTTTTTTTTACTTAATAAACTTAATAATTAAAATTTAATATTCAGTCAATTTCTTGTTTTTTTTTACTTAATAAACTTAATAATTAAAACTTTTAATATTCAGTCAATTTCATGTTTTTTTTTACAATTCATTTTAAATGGTGGTTTTGTGGGCAACAGTACAAAATGTAACATATTGAAATGAGAGGGGATGAAGACAACACCTTACCAATCTCCTCAACATGGTACGCACTTGATAGATTGGTGTTCATCTGATACCAACGGTACCCTTTTCCTTCATCGACCGACTCCCCACTCCCAGTGTCGTCTCCGTTAATGTAATAATGTTTCGGGGCCTGACTTGAAGATAAAAAATGGGCTTTTTAGATAGCAAGTCAATAAAAAAAATATTATTACGATGATAAATATTTTTGACACTCAAAACAAAGTACCAATAAATATATTTAAAGTGTATAAACATAGGAACTAACTAGTAATACTTTAAAAACGTATATTGGTAACAATTGTTTTTATCAAAAGATACAACAAACTATAATGTAAAGTGTATGAAATTGTAAAGTCATCGGATGAAAATAAATTTTATCTACCAATATATATATAACAAAGTCCTAAATTCATTTATAAACAAATAGGAACCATTGGATGAATTGCATCTTTGATTTAGAACCATTAGATCATATTTAATGATTTCATCTTTATTAAATAACAATATTAATACTTATACTTTATATGATTAGACAAAAAATACCCTCTTAATTATTATAAGCTACCGTAAACTACCCCTTTACCCCTATTTTTATTAGGAAAAAACAAATTTCTTCTTGCCTAAAAAAAAGTATTTACGTGAGACCAAATCTAGATGTCTCCTAATTTAATAAAGATTTAGGGGGTGCTTGGTTAGATGTATTTGTGGGTGAGGAATGATAATGATAATAAAATACTATGCTTGGTTAGAAAAAAAAGGTTAATCAATACCAAAAGTGGGTAATAATCCATTATAGAGTAATTTGGGAGTAATCAGAATCCATTACTCAGTTTTTGATTTCTCACCACTAACCACCTCCTAATTTTTCTCTCCACCCACCTCTACCAAAATAACCTCCTGTGCGATATTCTATTCTCATAAGATAATTGTTATTATCTAAAAAAAGAATATATAACTCGTAGCAATGTTACTGATACTCATCACCTAAACCTTTTTTTGTTATTATTATTTATATATTTTTTATGTATATATCGAATTGTTATCATTTATATATATTAATAGTAATTTTCTTACTTATATCTTATATATATATAATATATACATACATAAATATTTACTAATATTATATTATTTTATTATTTTTATTTTATTATTTTTATTTTATTATTTTTATTTTATTATTTTTATTTTATTATTTTTATTTTATTATTTTATTTATAATTATTTTATTTTATTATTTTATTTTATTATTATTATTATTATTATTTTTATTTTATTATTTTTATTTTATTATTTTTATTATTATTATTTTTATTTTATTATTTTTATTTTATTATTTTTATTTTATTATTTTTATTTTATTATTTTTATTTATAATTATTTTTATTTTATTATTTTTATTTTATTATTTTTATTTTATTATTTTATTTATAATTATTTTATTATAATAATTTTTTATTATAATTATTATTATTATTATTATTATTATTATTATTATTATTATTATTATTATTTTTATTTTATTATTTTTATTTTATTATTTTTATTATTATTTTTATTATTATTATTTTTATTTATAATTATTTTTATTATTATTATTTTTATTTTATTATTTTTATTTTATTATTTTATTTATATTATTTTATTTATAATTATTTTATTTATAATTATTTTTATTTTATTATTTTTATTTTATTATTTTATTTTATTATTTTTATTTTATTATTTTTATTTATATTATTTTTATTTTATTTTTTATTTTTTTTTTTATTCTCTGATGTTTTATTTTTGTTCTTATTTTATTATTTTTATTTACTAATTATTTTGTAATCATATGGTTATTATATTAGATTTATTTTTATTTTATTATTTAGATTATTATATTATTTTTATTTTATTATTTTTATTTTATTATTTTATTTTATTATTTTTATTTTATTATTTTTATTTTATTATTTTATTTATATTATTTTATTTTATTATTTTTATTATTATTATTTTATTTATTATTTTTATTTATTATTTTTATTTTATTATTTTTATTTTATTATTTTTATTTTATTATTTTTATTTTATTATTTTTATTTTATTATTTTTATTTTATTATTTTTATTTACTAATTATTTTGTAATCATATGGTTATTATATTAGATTTATTTTTATTTTATTATTATAGATAAATAATAACTATTATAATTATAATATGTGTGATAAGTTGATAATTATACCATTAGCTTTTCGTCTTTCCTTTAAGAAACTTTATATTAACTTACACATGTGTAAGTAACTTACACATGTGTAAGTAACTTACACATGTGTAAGTATACTTACACATGTGTAAGTATACTTACACATGTGTAAGTACTTACACATGTGTAAGTAACTTACACATGTGTAAGTATACTTACACATGTGTAAGTAACTTACACATGTGTAAGTATACTTACACATGTGTAAGTATACTTACACATGTGTAAGTACTTACACATGTGTAAGTAACTTACACATGTGTAAGTAACTTACACATGTGTAAGTATACTTACACATGTGTAAGTATACTTACACATGTGTAAGTATACTTACACATGTGTAAGTATACTTACACATGTGTAAGTAACTTACACATGTGTAATACTTACACATGTGTAAGTAACTTACACATGTGTAAGTAACTTACACATGTGTAAGTATACTTACACATGTGTAAGTATACTTACACATGTGTAAGTAACTTACACATGTGTAAGTATACTTACACATGTGTAAGTAACTTACACATGTGTAAGTATACTTACACATGTGTAAGTATACTTACACATGTGTAAGTAACTTACACATGTGTAAGTATACTTACACATGTGTAATACTTACACATGTGTAAGTAACTTACACATGTGTAAGTATACTTACACATGTGTAAGTATACTTACACATGTGTAAGTAACTTACACATGTGTAAGTATACTTACACATGTGTAAGTACACTTACACATGTGTAAGTAACTTACACATGTGTAAGTATACTTACACATGTGTAAGTAACTTACACATGTGTAAGTATACTTACACATGTGTAAGTACAGCTTACACATGTGTAAGTAACTTACACATGTGTAAGTATACTTACACATGTGTAATACTTACACATGTGTAAGTAACTTACACATGTGTAAGTATACTTACACATGTGTAAGTACACTTACACATGTGTAAGTAACTTACACATGTGTAAGTATACTTACACATGTGTAAGTACTTACACATGTGTAAGTAACTTACACATGTGTAAGTATACTTACACATGTGTAAGTATACTTACACATGTGTAAGTAACTTACACATGTGTAAGTAACTTACACATGTGTAAGTATACTTACACATGTGTAAGTAACTTACACATGTGTAAGTACTTACACATGTGTAAGTAACTTACACATGTGTAAGTAACTTACACATGTGTAAGTATACTTACACATGTGTAAGTATACTTACACATGTGTAAGTATACTTACACATGTGTAAGTACTTACACATGTGTAAGTAACTTACACATGTGTAAGTATACTTACACATGTGTAAGTACACTTACACATGTGTAAGTAACTTACACATGTGTAAGTATACTTACACATGTGTAATACTTACACATGTGTAAGTAACTTACACATGTGTAAGTATACTTACACATGTGTAAGTACACTTACACATGTGTAAGTAACTTACACATGTGTAAGTATACTTACACATGTGTAAGTACACTTACACATGTGTAAGTAACTTACACATGTGTAAGTATACTTACACATGTGTAAGTAACTTACACATGTGTAAGTATACTTACACATGTGTAAGTATACTTACACATGTGTAAGTAACTTACACATGTGTAAGTATACTTACACATGTGTAAGTATACTTACACATGTGTAAGTAACTTACACATGTGTAAGTAACTTACACATGTGTAAGTATACTTACACATGTGTAAGTAACTTACACATGTGTAAGTATACTTACACATGTGTAAGTAACTTACACATGTGTAAGTAACTTACACATGTGTAAGTAACTTACACATGTGTAAGTAACTTACAATGTGTAAAAGTTAGACATATTAATTTTGATATGATTAGTAGAATATTAATTAATAATATGTATGGTTGGAACATCTTATCTATAGTTGAAGGACTAAAAGAGCATTTGATCAAAGATTGAGTCAATGATGATGTCATCATTCTATCGAACACAACTTGATCTGCCATAATATTGTATATAGTGATATGGAAGCAAATTTGTAATCTTTATTATGTAATGTGTAGTTGATATATAATATTCATACATTTTTCATATCACGATAATGACTGTTTGTCACAATATCTCCTATGAGCTCATTCAAATGATACACTATAAACAATAACAACCCTATTTTTCAACCTTAATCATATATCATCAAGTGTATAGTTATATTTCATAACATAAGGTTAATTTAAACCATAATCCAATACAAAATTATTTGTTATTAATTATAGTAAAAAGGACATTTAGGATACTTTAAAGATAGAAAAGTTAAAAAAGAGAGGGTTAGATTGTTTTATATAAGACTAAAGATAAAGATATATACATATTTTAGTTTAGAGTTAGTAATTTAATCTTTGCTTTTATATAAATACAAAGATAATATGTTAACTTTAGATACTAACCAACTTCGATATAAATAAAAGTGACATTATATTTAAATGTAACATATATAAAGGTTGATATTGTTAATTCCATCAAAATAATTTTTGATATATATAATCATATTTTAACTTATATTACTTATTATTATTAACTAGATTATAACCCGCGTGAAACGCGGAAGAAACCTATAAAAAAATTACATTTATACGTATAAAAAGCTAGCACAATGGTATAATAAATACTTAAAAGCTATTAAAAAATGACAGAATAGATATTGTAAATTAAATTTATTAAGGGTATATCGGGTATTCAAAAGCTCATGGTTAATGTTATTAATTATAGTAAAAAGGACATTTAGGATACTTTAAAGATAGAAAAGTTAAAAAAGAGAGGGTTAGATTGTTTTATATAAGACTAAAGATAAAGATATATACATATTTTAGTTTAGAGTTAGTAATTTAATCTTTGCTTTTATATAAATACAAAGATAATATGTTAACTTTAGATACTAACCAACTTCGATATAAATAAAAGTGACATTATATTTAAATGTAACATATATATATTATATTGATTAATCTCCATCAAAATAATTTTTGATAATATATAATCATATTTTAACTTATATTACTTATTATTATTAACTAGATTATAACCCGCGTGAAACGCGGAAGAAACCTATAAAAAAATTACATTTATACGTATAAAAAGCTAGCACAATGGTATAATAAATACTTAAAAGCTATTAAAAATGACAGAATAATAAATAAAAAAAATAATGAAAATAAACCGGTTGTTACTTTCATAAATCAACCATGGTATAAATATAATTTCAAAGACTAAGGTTTGACAGTGGTTTCCCATCCACCTGACAAATGTTTTTTAGTTTTATGTAGTATCACAAATGATTATATTTTTAAAGATTACAACATACGTTTTTTTCCAGCTAACTACGTATAGTATAAAAAGTTATAAGGATTCACGGTATCCACAAAATAATTGGATACACAAATAGTAGTGGTTTTGTAGAAGCTGATTTTATGCCTATGATCCACAAGCATGTAATCTCCTTCATTGAAACCATAGCGAAGTTATTGATTTCCCTAACGCCTCCTTCATTAAAGAGGGACTCGAATGGGACAATTTTTGGGTTGTACTTATACGTCTGCTTCCAAAGTAAGACAATTTTAACCTAGATGTTCCAAGATTCCTTGAATGCATCGATGTCAGTCATTCTATCGAACACAACTTGATCTGCCATAATATTGTATATAGTGATATGGAAGCAAATTTGTAATCTTTATTATGTAATGTGTAGTTGATATATAATATTCATACATTTTTCATATCACGATAATGACTGTTTGTCACAATATCTCCTATGAGCTCATTCAAATGATACACTATAAACAATAACAACCCTATTTTTCAACCTTAATCATATATCATCAAGTGTATAGTTATATTTCATAACATAAGGTTAATTTAAACCATAATCCAATACAAAATTATTTGTTATTAATTATTTGTAAGAAAATCAAATACGAAAAATAAACTATAATGAAAGATGGATCATAATATTACTTGACACAAATTAAGCAACTGCAAATATAATTGCTAATACTTATTAGAAAATCAAATATTAAAATAATTATAAGATGGATCAACATAGTTTTTTGAAACAATCATTATTTGTTAACAAATCAAAAAAGCCGTATTTTTTTAATAATATTAATCTATAAGAAAATCAAATATGAAGTCAAAATAAAATTAAAAGAAAAATAGATGATGATGTGATTTAAAAAGGGTATCAAAAAAGTTAGACATATTAAAGGGTATCCAAAAAGTTAGACATATTAATTTTGATATGATTAGTAGAATATTAATTAATAATATGTATGGTTGGAACATCTTATCTATAGTTGAAGGACTAAAAGAGCATTTGATCAAAGATTGAGTCAATGATGATGTCATCATCTTGATCTAAGGGTGGAGAAATAAGAAAGAAATTTAATAAAGGGTCTAGATTACTCCATTTTTGAATTAAGGGTTCTCTTTTAGTATTTATTAAAGATTATGTTATTATAAATAATTGATATCTTTATCTCGCGTATTACGCGGGAAAATAATCTAGTTGTTATATATGAGGTATTAAACGAAAATCAACAATAAAATTCCAAAATTCAAGTCTATCTTCTTCCTTCTTATTGATACTGTAACTTCACAGACATTCAAGACCACCTTCTTCCATTGCAAACAGCCAACCATCTCAAACGAAGTATCAACCTTTCTTGGAGGTAGTGGGCCCTTGAAATGAGTGGGTCCGGCTCGGTTACACCCCATTCACACCCTCTTAGCCGGCTCTGCAGTACTCCCTAAATGAATGGAGAATGAGCATTCGTTCGTTGAGAGAGATTATGGCATCCAAGAACGCGTCTGCTCCACAACGCATCCTCAACCATTCAAGCTCAGCAATTAATTCCTCAACGGTAGAAGTTTGTTGGGAGAGGTTATGGTATCCAAGAACGCGTCTTGGCGATGGTTAGGTGGTAAAAAAAATTTCCCAGAGTAGTTTTCTCATCTTATCCCATGTCAGATTCTTAGATCGTCCCTCTTGTGCCCTTTTTTTTCTTGACATGATCTCGTTATTGTTGAAATTGTGTGAACTTTTGTAAAACCGACTAACCATGTGTCTTCAAATCTTTGAGCCCGTAGGGTCATACACAATAAAACATCTATAATGTTTAACCATAAAGCTACGGAATGATATTTGATCATTTACGCATTTAATTAAATAGTTTTAATTAAATTATTCGTTTATAAAATTAGCACGAGTTAATTGAGATAAATGAATAAACCGGGTTGGTCACCCGACCCATTTATTGTTGTTCGGTTAATAATATCCCAACAATCACAACGAAGCATATTTACGTAATTTAATTGTAACAAGTTTTACCTTATATTTATCGGGGATATCTCGCAGATCAAAGACTCGTTCAACAGTGTGTAACCCGTCAATGAACTCATCAGGCTTAGTCCGTCTGTAAAATTCTGGTATTTCAATATTCACCTCAAAACTCCGCAAGGGGTCGGATTTGTCGTCATAATAATGTTTGTCTCTTCGATCAAAAGGATTCTATCTTTCCGGTCGACCAAAGGGATTGTATTGACCTTATTCATCGTCTCAGACACATGAGTAAGTCTCCGTAACCTTAAAGGGATCCTCATGCTGCAATTCTAGATCCTTGATCCGTTGTAGCAAATGGGCGATCTTTTCTACTTCATGCAGATCAGGTCGATAGTCCTCGATGCCTTGTTCGGCGTCTCTACGGGTATAATGTCTGACCACCACGTGCATACATAATGGTGCTCTGAAACTGATGCAATTTCTTCAGCGGATTCATGCAGCTACTATGGTAATAGCTTTCGTTTTCATGATAGCAAGGTGCTCCCACTCAATTTGAATCCAAAGATACAATAATTGGAATCAATACTTTTATTAAAGTTCAAAACTATTAATCAAGTTCCATCAGAGAAAAAAACCGATGTTTAAAAGAAACATTGTGCTAGAAAGTAGGATTAATTTAGGAAACACAATCCTACTCAAAAACAAACATAATAAAAGAAAATATAAAAGATTCCAGTCTTGGACTCCAAGCAACTTAAACCGGCCTTAACCTAGTTCACATTATCTAACCTATTTGCTAGGCCCGTACTTTGGATTGGATCTTCTTGTTGGTCTGGGTCGTATATGCCATCATAACTCCAAGTTGATATCCACATATAGATTGAAACTCTATCTTCCATCTTCAATATTGATCGAATTTTATGACTAATTGATGCATCTTGAAAGATACAACTTACATTTGATTCATACGTAAGATACATGAAGCAATTTAATTACTAGACTGAATGTCCAAAGCTGAAAGCCAAATCACTTGGTGAAAACCTTATGCATAGCTAATCTTAACATATATTATAAGACAGTTGAACTAATGACTTATTAACCAATCAAATCGTTCAATTTCATCAAATTGATTCTCGCTTATGTCATCATTTAGATTAACTACAAATTAAAAACGCCACGCGTACCCTGACCATGGAATAAAGGGTAACCGGACCAGAAACTTTCCGCGGCGATGTCGCCGCGGAAAGTCGCGCCACGTCATCAATCCACCAACCACCAGCATTAATTGAAGCTGACTTTGACCAGACTTTCCGCGGCGATATCGCCGCAGAAAGTTTCCTCCAAATTTGTGATTTAAGTTCGACCGTCCGTTTCTTTCTTCTCTATCCCCTCCTTTCTTACTTATCCCCACCCCATTCTTTTATCTATCTGAACGAAAAAAACACAACACCCACAAAACTCCATCTCTTTCAAAACCAAAAATCAATTCCGGCCATCACTTTTTCCGGCGATTTTCCCGGCCAACTTTCCGCGGCGACTTTGCTTTCCACCATCCCCATCTCTCTTTTAAAATACCAAACAAATCTCAACCAAAACCCTATTTTTTAAATCCGGCCATCACTTTTTCCGGCGATTTTTCCAGCCATTTTTCCCGACAAGGTATGTATTTTTCGGCCATCACCCTTTCTTTTTGCTTTTATTTCTGGCCATTACCCTTTTTTGTTTGCTTTTATTTGTTTTTTGATAGTTTTGGTATATGTTTGTATTTTATTTTCTATAGATTTGTTAGGATTATTAGTATTGTAATTTGATGTGTTGGGATTATTAGTTAGTATTGTGATTGTTATAAGTGATAAATTAGTGGTTTGTAATTGTTGTTATTCTTGTGTTATTGGTAAGCAAATTGTTAGTGTTAATATGTTAGTGTTGTCAAAAATCCCCAATAGTTTAAGAAAAATGAAGTAGAAAAAAATCATAAAAGATAGGTAGAAAAGATTATATAGAAAAAAATAATTTGTATAAAAGTAGATTATATAAGTATAAAAATAAAGTTTTAACAAAACTTTAAAAAAAATTTATAAAAAAAGAAACATAAATAAATAAATATAAAAAATATATATATAACTAGAGTATATAAGTATGAAAAACAAGTTTTAAAAAAATACTATCAAAATAAGTGAAAAAGAAATATAAAACAAATTTAAATAAGTATATATATATATATATATATATATATATATATATATATATATATATATATATATATATATATATATATATATATAAAAAAATATAAAAAAAATATAAAATAATATAAAAAATATATATAAAAAAAGTAACTATAAAAAGGTTTTAAAAAATAACTATAAAATACTTTTAAAAAATATAACAAAATTTAAGTACGAAAAAAAGAAATATAAAACAAGTTTAAATAGTATAAAAGAAATATATAAAATTATAACTTTAAAAATATACGTATAAAAGTAATAAAAACATAAGTTGTAAATAGTATAAAAGTAAATGTGACAATTTGTATAAAATGTATATTAAAAATGAAGTATAAAAAGTATATACAAAAATAACTATAAAAAAAATATAAAATAATATAAAAAATATATATAAAAAAAGTAACTATAAAAAGGTTTTAAAAAATAACTATAAAATACTTTTAAAAAATATAACAAAATTTAAGTACGAAAAAAAGAAATATAAAACAAGTTTAAATAGTATAAAAGAAATATATAAAATTATAACTTTAAAAATATACGTATAAAAGTAATAAAAACATAAGTTGTAAATAGTATAAAAGTAAATGTGACAATTTGTATAAAATGTATATTAAAAATGAAGTATAAAAAATATAAAACAAGTTTAAATAAGTATATAAAATTATAACTTTAAAAATATACGTATAAAAGTAATAAAAAGATAAGTTGTAAATAGTATAAAATAATATGTGAAATTACTTGTAAAAAATATAACAAAATTTAAGTACGAAAATAAAAATATAAAACAAGTTTAAATAAGTATATAAAATTATAACTTTAAAAATATACTATAAAAGTAATAAAAAGATAAGTTATAAATAGTATAAAAGTAAATGTGACAATTTTACCTTTATCGTATTGTTGTATGTATTATTAATATGGGTATAATTTGATTTGTAATTTGCAGTATAAATGGCTACAGTTCATGGTGGGGATGGTGGTAATGACCCACCACGTAAATCGTGGGTGCGGAAAATTTGGGGCTGCGCCGGGAGCGGTGGTAAGAAATTTTGTGTTTCTATATATTATTTTTTATTTATGGACTTCATGTGAAATTAATAATTCTTTTGTTTTGTAGCACCTAAAAAAGGTCGGGGGAAGAACCAGGCACTAAACCTGGAGAAAAAGTTTCAAGAACAAGGTCGGCTTGAAGTTGATTTTGACACGAAAAGGTTTAAGACGTGGCACGCGGTGGGGGAATCGGGGTCTATGTTTAAGAGCTATATAGGGACATTGGTTCGTGGTAGTGGGGTCCCTATGACTTATGACTCATGGTCGGATGTGCCCACGCAAGATAAGGCGTTCCTAATTCCAGCCTTAAACGTACAATCTCTATAATATTATATTCCTAAATTGATATTTTGTGAAAATTTGATATATCGCTAACTATTACTTAAAAATTGCAGGAACGGTTCAGATTGGATCACTTCATCAATTTGGACCCCAATGATGCCATCCGGAAAGCATTTGAGCGCATGATCACCGCTGATGCGCAACATATGTATCGGAACTGGAAAAGCGGATTCAAGAAAACCCACTTCGATGATAAGGGGGGTTTTTTTTTGTTTTTTTTTTTTTTTTTTTTTTTTTTTTTTTTTTTTTAGAGAAGATTGTTGAGTTGGAGGGAGCTGTTCCCGAGGGTATGGAGCCGGAGGACTGGTCGGATTTGTTGCGCTTCTACCAGAGGGAGGACCGTGTGAAAAGGCCAAGACCAACAAGGATAACCGGGCCCTCCAAATCCTCGCAGGGACCCACGGTCGGCAGTCGGCATCTCAGTATGTCGACCAATATGCGGTAACTTGTTATGAAATATTCACTTGTGTTTAAAAATATTTATTTCCTAAATAACTGCTATTCTTATGATAATTTGATGTGCTTACAGCGAACTCATGAGGGACAAGACCCTGATCTGGTCGAAATGTATGCGGCCAGACACAAGCATGCGGATGGGTCATGGGAACACCCGACAGCTCAAGCTAGTTATGTAAATGTCTCTTTTTAAGTTATATTTTAAGTATTACTTACTCATTTTATCAACCTTTAACGTGATTCAGGACAAGCTCAAGGAGAAGAAGGAGGAGCGTGAACGGGACCCCGTCCCAACACCCCAGCCAGAACTTTTTCCGGCTACATTTGGAAACCGGTCGGGCCACCGCCGTGGCCTAGGGAGGATCGTTCGGGGTGTGGGAGACACAGAGTATGACTATACTCATTTGACGCAGCCACAGGGTAGTCATATCCATCATGGTCAGGGTAGCCAGGGTGGACCATCTCATGCTCAGGGTAGCCAGGCTGGAGCATCTCAGGCCCCTTTCGATCTCAACTTTGCTCCTCCGCAAGTGGCTTGGTTTGATCCTGATGTTGTATTTAATTGGTCCGCTGCTGCACAGGCTCATGGCTCGCAAAGTGATCCCTCCTCTACGTATGGCTCGCAATTTGCTCCCACCTCTCCGTTCTCTTTTGGATCTATAAATTTGGGTAATGATGATATATATTTGGGTAATGATGATGATGAGGACAATGATAATTAGATTTTTCATATTAGTATTTGGTTGTTATAAACAATATATTTTTAAACATGGGTGTTAATTGTGTTTGTGGTTTAGTTATAAATTTATATTTTGTTGTGTTGGTTATGATATTCATGTTTAACAATATAGTCATTAGTATAAGTATATGTAAAAAGGGAAAAAAATATATGTAAAAAGGGAAAAAAATTAAACATCAAATATATGCATAATAACAAATATAAGTAAAAAAAAATACAAACAAACTATATTATAACCAATCATAATAACAAATATAGATAAAGAACACGTCAACTATTATTTTAAAATAATAGTATTTTAAAATAATAATAACAACTATTAATTTAACTTTAAAATACATCAATTTACACAAAAACGGAAAACCTTACAAACCAAGTATTATACAATATAAGTCAACTAATCAATCTGCTGAAATCCCGGAGGTGCCTTAGTAGCTTGAATGTGTCTGTCGTACTCAGCCAAACGGTCTTTGTACTTCGCATTAACTGCCCAGGCCCGCGATGCAGGTTTATCAAATCCCCAAGCTGAGGGGTAAGGCAATGGGCAGTCCTTGTCTAAATAAACCGTAACAAAATGTGAATTTCCCGATACCAGGCCAATGCATATCGGCTCGTCACGGTATAGCTGGCCTGGCCCCTTCCAAAAAGGGAAACATGTGATGTTTTCTTTGACACTTAAACAGATAATTATAAGACCCAAAGCATTGGACAGAAGCATAGCGCAATATGGAATCATCATCCAGTGTTCATATGGGCGACCACGGGGATAAGAGATTTGAAGCAAAGTATGTATGCGTGTTGCTTCACCACCGAATGCAACCTCATAGTATCCGAGTTTGGACTCATACTCCTCTAGCATTAGTTTGCGAATCCACTCGTACTTTTCCTCAGATTCACCCAAAGCAACAGCCAGTGCCCGAAATCCACAGTTACCATCAGATGAAACATTTTTGATATCCACAACGTAACGTTGAAAGTAAAAAGGGAGTTGATGAAGGTATGTTCTCATGTCAGTCCATGTTGACTCCGTCTCGAAGAAGTTGTGTGTAACCGGTTCAGAGAAGTTCTGTATATGTGGTCTCCCAAAGAGTTGATCAACAAAGCTGGACGTTTCTCCTTGCGTTTGGTTATTCGGGTCTGCGAAAAAACTTTGTGTGTCTGGGAAACGTGATTCGCTCTGTCTGCCACTTTGAGCCCACTGTGGTTTGGTTATAAGGTTCGTCGAAGAGATTTGTAGTGTCTGCGAACCGTGATTCGGTGCCCATATATTCACTCTCTCTCCCACTTTGAGGCCATTGTGATTGTCTTTCAGGTTCGTCGAAGAAACGTGATTGTGTGCTCACGTATTCACTGTGTCTCCCATACTGGCCCTCTGCAAAGAATGACGACTGAGAAAAACGATCGGAAAACCCCCCCATGGACTGGTATCCTGAAAAGTCGGTCGGGAAAATTGAACCAACTTGGATTTTTGAAGACCGGAAGGTGCTGTATTTGTCGTTGGTATGTTAATGTCGGGCACCTGCAACAAATAATAGATCAATTAATTGGACTTCGAATTATAGGTTAAAACAGGGTGCACTTACATATAAGAAATCAATTAACTATACTTCGAATTATGATTGGACGTACTTGAGGTATTTTTTTCTTTGCTCCGATTGGTCTTCCAGTTTATTTTTAATAACGGAAGGGTCTTTAATTTTGGTTCTCCCCGGATAGACGATGTCTTTTATTTTTGATATCCAGTTTTTCCCCTGGGCCTTCGGTTGCTGCTTCATCTTTACCTTAACATCCTTTACTAAATCATTTATACATTCGTCATCATCTGAGTCTTTTCGATAATCATTGTCTGGCAGGCACGTCGACGGTGTTAAGTCTAGCTTTCTCCAAAAGCAATCTATGTTATCCACCTCAACACGTTTGCCTACATTATTTAAAAGTAAATATAATTTTTTTGCATTTTAAAAAAAAACATCAAATATGGACTAATTAAATATACTTACTGTGATGCATGTATGAAGCTATTTGGCAAGCACATGGTAGCCCACAACTAGCCCGAACCTTACACCCGCACTTTCTCCAGTCTTTACCCATCTTAGTTTTGAATCGATCAATTTCTTCAACCATAATATCCAGAGCTGTCACAGATACAACACAAAGCAGGTCCTTCAAACATGGATAGTTGTGTTTACCGTGTCTATAAATCCTGCTCGCTTCCAGTTGTCCCTTTATTTCTGTGTGTTGACCGACGAGGATAGAATTAACACATTGAATTATTCTGTAAAATGTACATCGGCCCTTCAACTCGGACTTCGGGAGTGAATGCTCAGCCTCAACTCTGTTGGTAGTGTAGTTACGGTAGTTGAGATGTTGATCGACCCAAAAGGACACAAAATTTTCCTTGTACGGTGAAAGCCACTCCTTCTGCAAGTACTTGTACATCTCTGTAAATTTACTATTGGGTTAAAACGGGTGGATATATGTGATTTACCAAAAAAGTAAAAAAAAATAAAAATAAATCATGTGCACTAAACATACTGTCTAAATCTTTTCCCATCTTCTCTTTTAAATCTTTTTCATTTTCGGTGTACTCTTCTAGCGTCCGCGATTCATAAAGTTTTTTCCACCATCCGTAAAAAGGCCCCCATTTGCCTTGCGCGATGAATGCTGGCATGCAATGTTTGTCGATGTTTCTCCATATGTGGGTTCTACAAAGTAAATGGTATGCTTCCGGCATAACAGTTTTGCATGCTTTCATGAGGGCCAGATCCCTGTCCGTGAGTACGACACGTACATCAAACCCTTCACCTAGGGTCGACTTCAAACACTCCAACACCCATCTATAATTATGTTCCTGTTCACTTGTGATAAATGACGTACGATATGCTGAAAGTCCTGTTTGTTGAAGTCACCCCGACAATCTCGACCAACGGCATGTTGTACAAGTTGGTTTTGTACGTGGCGTCTATTTGGATAACCCAAGGAAATGCACGCCACAACTCAAAGGAAGTCGGATGTATAAAAAAAAGATTTTGCAACCGACCAGTTGCACTATTTGTGGTGTAATAATACAAGTATTTTTGCTCTTGTAGCAAACTGAACATAACCTGCGACGGTTGAACAAAATGGCGTATGTGGTTCGTTTCAAATACCATATCAAAGTAAATAAATATTAAAAAATGTATATTTTATATATGTAACCTGCATTGGAGTTTCCCCATGTTTTTCGGCCGCCCTCTTCCGTAACGTTTTTAGAAAATTGTGAATGTCCTCCTTGCGGCTCAAGTTTCCTGGAAATTCATCTTTCAACCGCTTTAGAATATGACGGGGATCTGTACCGCGATGATATTCAGCTTCCACAAATGATTTTTCAGCTTCACTCATCCTTCTTGCGTACGCGTAACCCTCCAGATTGTTAGCTGAATAGTGATTATGTCTCGGGTCTATAATGTTGACCGTCCAACCACCATCGCTTGTCAAGCGGCCGTCCAATCTAAAGGGGCAGTCAATTTTTACTGACCTTGTAACGAGCCCAAGTAACCTTTTATCTTTTCCCCCATGAAGATTACACATTAAGGTCATTTTATTGACAACACCATCTGAGTTGAAATTTGTTCGTCGTTTGATTAAGACATAACCAAGCGCATTTGCTGTTCTTTGGGCCCAGTTGAACAGTTCTTCGTGTGAATGAAAAACTTGAAATAGTAAAGTGTTCCCGAAACAAACAAAACTCATTATCGTAACAAAACTTTTAAATAAACGTTGATGTCATCATTTAATAATACCTCCTCGGTGTAAAAATCGTTAGCGTCATAGTCAAATTGGGGGGCCACCTCCGGGGTCTCAAATTCTTCATCAGGCTCTTCTAAATTAAACTCAAAATTTTGATCTCCCCACAAATTCTCAAAAGAATCCATCTGAAAACACATTTATATCAATAATATGATTAAACATAATACATATGTATGGATAAATATCTAAAGTTATAATATACTATATATATATATATATTAATATGGCATATATATATAATATATATGATATAAACATAATACATATGTATGGATAAATATCTAAATTATGTATGGCAATATTGGTAGTTCAATATGTTCGGACAAGTTCGGAATGAAAGCGAAATGTATATTAGTAATATGGATATATATGGTAAAATGAAAGCGAAATATATGGATACATACCTTTGCAGTAGAAAAATCTATAAAATGAGAGCGATAGTAAGTATGGACAAATTTTCACGTACCTTATTGAAAATGATAGCCGAATGAGCAAACACCTTTGCACCAAAACGCAGTATATAAGTACACAGATACACTGTTGACCAATAGTATTGATTTGTCTTTTTCGACTTTCCGCGGCGATGTCGCCGCGGATAGTTGAATAAGACAAAGCAACAGTGATGGCTGTGACAGTCGACAGCTACTTTTGTCTTTTTCGACTTTCCGCGGCGATGTCGCCGCGGATAGTCGAGTAAGACAAATCGACACTGTTGACTGTCATAGTCAACAGTGTACGGATAAAGGTACGTGACTTTCCGCGGCGACATCGCCGCGGATAGTCTGGTCGGGTTACTAATTTACTGGTTGGACTACATGGCGCCATTAAAAATCCTAATAATCATTATCCAAATATATTATTATATTAGTATTTATATTAATTTGTAGAAAAAGTCTCATTAATTTACACTTTTTTGTTTTCCATCAATAATTTACACTTTTTTGTTTTCCATCAATAATTTACACTTTTTAGCCCTGAATACTTAATTTTTATTTATTTTTAGCCATCAACTTGAGAGAATTTTTTAAAATTTACAATCATTTAATTAATTAAAAAAATTTCAACATATGAAATATTGTCTACAAAAATTTATTTCAAAACCTAATGACTTATTAACAAATATTAGATTAGATTTTTATAAATTATAAATATTAATATTTAGTTTAATATTTAATATAAACACAATTTGAACTCTAGATACATATATCAACATAATAACAGATGACGATATACAATATCATTATCCTAAACACAATAGAATCACAGAACATGGGACGATCACAAAACAAAACACGATTTACAACAGAGGGTTACTTGAATACTAAATCCAAATCAATATGAACTCCATTCAAGATTCATTATATCTCCCAATCAAAAAGGTACATAATTTTCTTCTTTTTATATATTAGTTTTGCGTATTAATGTTTAAAGTTACAGTTGTCACTCAAATCAAGAGTCCTAATTGTTATCAAAGAATATAAAAACAATCCTAATTGTTATCTAATTATCATAGGACATGTGATTGAAAATAAACCTATGCGTGTTATGGGCCCGCATCATGATCAAATACATATACTTCACGAATAGGTTTACTTTCAATCACCTGTCCTATGATAATTAGATAACAATTAGGATTGTTTTCATATTCTTTGATAACAATTAGGATTTTCTTCTTTGATGAACAATTAATATATGATAACAATTAGGATTGTTTTCCTATTCTTTGATAACAATTAGGATTGTTTTCTATTCTTTGATAACAATTAGGATTGTTTTTATCTTTAAACATCAATCACCTGTCCTATGATAATTAGATAACAATTAGGATTGTTTTCATATTCTTTGATAACAATTAGGACTCTTGAGTTGAGCGACAATTGTAACTTTAAACATTATTAATACGCAAAACTAATATATAAAAAGGGATAAAGTTTTGTACCTTTTTGATTGAGAGATAGAATGAATCTTGAATGGAGTTCATATTTATTTGGATTTAGTATTCAAGTAACCCTCTGTTGTAAATTATGTTTTGTTCTGTGATCATCCCATGTTCTGTGATTCCTATTGTGTTTAGGATAAGGATGTTGTATATCGTCATCTGTTATTATGTTTGGGATATATTTCATATGTTGAAATTTTTTTAATTAATTTTGCAAAAGATGAACGATAATACTTTCTTCTAACTTTCATGTATTACATTACTTAGTTCTCTTTTTCCTTACATTTTCTTATTTAGTATTCATTTTGCAAACATTTCTCCATCTAATTATTCTCATTTGAATAATATGTATCAACTTTCAAGCTAGAAGTTTCTGCATGTTAAATATATGAATATATCTAATATTGAAAATGTCATAAGCCCCGTGTCAAGTATTGGACACGGGTCTAAAATCTAGTTTGAGCTAAAGCATAGGCCCATCTCATCTATACTCCTTTATAAAAATTATCACACCCCCATTTTTAGAAATAGTTACACAATAGTTACATACGGAATTACTAAATTACCCTTAATAAACACCCACTATGGAAAGAGTTTTTATAAAATACCAAATTTGCCCTTAATGAATTAATTTACACTCTAAACCTTTATTTTAATAATTAACACTTTAAGCTCTTATCTTCTAAAAATTTCACTATCACAATTACATCAACCTACACCACTTGACACCACCACCACCAATACACCACTAGACCGCCTTCCCCACCACCGCCGCCGCATTGCGCGGGTACCATGCTCGTAAACTGAAAACCAAGCATTTACAATTTCATTGGTGACAAATCCCATACAACTGACTTAGGACTCAACAACTTGTATTGATCGGTGAGACTATAATCAACTTGTTGAGATCCAATGCAGCAACTTGATTCTTTCTTCACTTAATCTTTAACTTCAATGACTTTATTTATACTTGTCATTTTAGCAATAAACCTTTACATATTTATAAACAAATCATCAAACACGATTTGATACTAACATGTTGATTCTTTTCAATACCAAGTCATCCTATATCATGTCAAATGCACATATGTGAAAGATAAATGGAATGAACTAAAAGTTCAAACAGGAAATGCATCAACATGATATCGTCGTGTATATAACCTCAATAAGCCGAGGCAATACAATTTGGAACACATGCAGTGTCTCTTTTTTTTTTGAACGGCAAAATAGATATATATATATTAAAGAAGCTACTAGCAAGGAGCTAGCGGCAAAGAAAAGCAGAATTACAATCTAGAAATCGACAAATACCTATTCTAGGTCCATCTCGGGACTTTAACAGCAAAATCTACAAAAACGAAGAAAAAACTCGTGCCAATCACTCCATTCATACTCCAAAAATATGTAAGCTTACCTCCCAATACAATTACTTCCATATAATTGCTCCACACAAACACACCATATAACAGAACACCGAACTATCATGTGCGAGCGGAATCTCGAGCCGAACAATACAAAAGTGGATTAAGAAGCCATTCATCCCAGCTAACAGTATTCTTTTTGTTCCTCTTCGAGTACCAAGTGTAAGAAAAGACAACAACAAGATCGAAGAGAGTGTCACCTTTCTTTTTTTTTGGAGTAAAAATTTCTTCATTGCGATATCGCCATAGGTTCCACCAAACTGTATTAATGATAGTTTCAATGATTCTCTTGGCAATGGATGAAAAATTTGAGGACTCCACATGCATCATCAACAATCGAGGGTCAGACTCAAATGGTAGATTAATGTCGAGCCATTTCGAAACCAATTTCCAAACTTTGGTAGCAATATCACAGTTGCACATCAAATGAAGAGTGTCTTCGAAATCATTTTCACAGCACGAACACATGATAGATGGAATGTCTATGCCTCTAGCGATTAGATTTAGCCGAGTCGGCAACCTGTCCAGTAAAAGTCTCCAAACGAAGATGTTAACCTTAGATGGAACGTACGGGTTCCATCTAGTAGGATAAGAAACAGAATTAAGGATGTGAGAGTCGATGAATTTTCTCACGCTACTAACAGTAAAGTCATTACTTCCGTTTAGGGACCAACGCCATTTATCATGCAAGTCGCTTAACTTAATTGGGTTAATCTTTTCCTTAATTGTAGCAAGCTGAACCGATTCTACACCACTGCGAACATCACGACGCCACTGCCAAGACACCTGGTTACCATTCCATCTTTGAGAAATGGAGCAATGCTTGTCCGTTTCTAAGGCATAAAGACGGGGACATAACTCTTTAAGTGTAGAGTCGCTAGCCCAATGATCAAGCCAAAAGCTGGTGTCACGTCCATTACCAATTTGCTTGTAAATGGTATTTGCTGGAATAATGTTATCCCTGCTCAACTGTTTCGTCACCCCACAAATAGATCCCCACACGCTAGAAGATCGAAAGTCTGAGCTTACCCAAAAGGATGAATGAGTGGGTTTGTAAATGTTTTTAAGAGTATCCACATGCAGTGTCTCTTTTAGTTCTTGGAGTTGTAGTTTATTTCAACTAAAAGTTCAAACAGGAAATGCATCAACATGATTTAAGTGGGGAAACTGATTCTTGGACTTGGTCTTTTGATGGGAAATCTATCTTCACAGTAGCTCAAATACGCAAGTACATTGACTTCAAAAGCTTGTCTCTTTCTCCAACCAACTGCAACTTGTGAAATAAACTTATTCCAAAAAGGATTAATTTATTTGTGTGGAGACCGATAGGTAATGGTATCCCTACAAATGTAAACTTATTTGGTCGTGGTGTGGACATTAACTCGGTTGGATGTAAGCTGTGTATGTCGGAGATTGGTGACGTTTCTCACATTTTTCATCAATGTTACCTCATGAAGGAAATCAATGGGAAGATTAACGAATGGACTAAATACAACATACCTGCGGCGGATCCTAAAGACTTAATAGATTGGGTCACAGGCATCCATTGTACCTCTCAATCTAGAAGAGTTTTTTCAAGCCATCTTTTTTGTTTTGGTGGTGGCATATATGGAAAGAAAGAAACAATGTCTTGCACAATGGAAATCACGAGAGCAGTGAAGACATCTTCAACTCCATCGTTTCAACTTCCTTTTTGTGGATCTCTAATCCGGATAGAAAGCATCATTATGAATGGAGTAGCTGGAACGAGAATCCTCTTTCTCAATGAGGTTTGGCGTATGCACTTTCGAGGTTAATATGTTCCTTTTGTTAATCTTTGTCTTTTGGCAGGTCTTAAGTGTTGATTTAGTGGTTGTATCGGCTATTTGTTACATCAAGTTTAGGTTGATGGAGTTGTTCCTCGAAGTATGTTTGGGATTACATCAAAAACAATACGAAGTGAAAACCGGTGGCTCGGCCTTCGTGGTTGGGAGTTTTTCTCGTGTCTCGGATCACTGTAATCGACACGAGTTTTTTCACTCCTTTTGTAGTCCTCGCAGTTAATGCTTCGGGAAGAGTCTAGAGTTTTGTTATATTGTCTAACTTCTAGATTTAGTTGTATTTGTACTTGTTGCTTCTAGCACCTTGCTAGTTGCTTCTTTTATTTTTATAATAAAAATTTGTCGTTCTAAAAAAAAATTAACATTGTAGTCCAATTGAAGCTTGCTACACTCAAGTCTAAAGAGCACGACAAACACTTCTAAAGTGGTGACTAGATGGAGATTACAGATTAGATGTCGCGGTAAGTTATACTTAAATTACTATTAAAGTTTGTTGGTCAAAGCCAATGGGTTGGTGGACCATTGGTAAAGTCTTAGACCTTGGGGAAATCCACCAGGGTTTGAATCTCACTTCCTACATTTGTAGGAGTGGATTAATAGGGGGTTTTCGAGAGTCCTGGGTTTCATCATAGACATGCATAGTTCGAGCTCCGCATACGCCCCAATTAGATGTCACTGTGGTGTCTCGATGCTAACTACTAACTAGCTCGTTGTTAACAAAAAAAAACTTGCTCGTCAAAGTCTTGGCCACAGGACCAGCGCTCGAACTAATAAGTGTTGGATACATAACGTTCTAGTAGTATGTGACAAATAATGAATGGCAATATACAAGAAAAGCAATGGTATATATATGAACAGTGGGTTTTGTTTTTGTGAAGAGAAAAGGAGAAAGGATAAAACTAATAGAATCTTGAGTTAACCCCATATACAAGAGCATAAATGGTAGTTAAAAGCAGTTTGTTTCCAACCGATTGCAAGTTTTAAAACAGGGGATATGTTGCCAATGGGGTTGGTGGCCCATTGATAAGGTCTTTGACCTTAGGAGGATCCACATGTGTTCGAGTCTCACTACCCACAATTGTGGGGTGGATTATTAATAGCGGATTTTTCGAGAGTTCTGGGTTTCATCTCAGGCACACGTGTAATTTAAGAGTATGATTAGATTAAAAAGCCGTTCTAAAAAAAAATAAAGGGTCTGTCAAGAAAAATCACAGCCCTAAAAGAAAGGATGTTAACCAGCTCATTTTTCTACTAGTGGAGTAGTGGACACTAATTAACTTGAGCTTTTATTCAGATTTCAGAATTCACATAGCCCAGTGACATATGACTTCATCGAGCTAAGGTGTATCATAGGATTTCAGTTTATCGAGCTTTTGGTTATTAGTTGATGTCGAGGTCCAAAGTTAGTGGTCGAATACTAACAAGCCTTGTGTATACATACTACTATTAATGGGAGTTCCATGTTGGACTGCATATTTGTAACACTCCGAGCTAGGCTCGAAATGCTACTGAAAAGATATAGCATATGCATGGAATTATCGTAGAATAAGACTAAATGAATAAAAGGAATCCGGTAAATCCAAATATCAAATATAAAGTACAAAATGCACAAGGAGCAAGTAACCATCAAAAGTTTACAAAAGGCTATCAATAGATGGCTATCGATCCTAAGCATGATGCAAAACAATGGGCAAATGAATCTGAGATCCACGTAAGTCCAAGCCCGAGTTCAAACATAAGCTACAATCAAACTTCATGTCCAAGATTCGCCTGATTACCTGAAAAGTGTACTAAACACGGTCAACACTAGGTTGGTGAGTTCGTAGTAATGATTCACGAGGAACCATCGTCAATAATCACAATGTATACAAAGTAAAGGCAAGCATTAACTTACTATAAGCCCTTAATCGTCACACGTCAAACATATGAGGTTATCAAATAGTTCAACCTTGCCACATAAGTAATTCAACAACAAACAATACAAAATAGTTCGTATGCGAGTAATAACCAAGTACAAGTAGTATCATTACCAAAAATGCATCAAATGTATATCAAAGTCATGCCATGTATTAAAAGTGCATAAACGTCAATAAGTGCATCATATACGTGTCAATGCCATGCAATGTGTCACAAAATCATCAAGTATCTCAATACTTGGTCCACATCGTGGCGTCAATAGTTTCAAGTCATCAAGTATCACAATACTTGGCCCATATCGTGACGTCAATAGTTTCAAGTCATCAAGTATTACAATACTTGGCCCATATCGTGGCGTCAATAGTTTTCAAGTCTCACAAGTTTGAAATGCAAAACAACGTCAAGCGTATCAATACATAATTGTCCAACTCAATCACAATGTCCAATATCCAACAATCCAACCAAACCACAATGCACAAACACTTCATACGACTTTACATTTAAGGAATCATAGATGTTTATATATAGGGTCACCCGCAGCCTTCCCACCACATCTATAACTCTTTAAAAGTATCATCGTCTTCCATGCATGTACAACTATCCTAATCACATCATATAATCGAAATCAAACGCATAATCAATCAAACCATAAGTTAAACCGTCAATCAAATCAATCAATGAATTAAACAAGTACGTGTACACTTTTCAGCCTGAATCTCAATCGAGTAGGGGACTACGGAACTCACCTTGATCGGCAACAATGAGCTAAGTTCAAGTTATAAGTGTTTAACGAACGTCACACGTCCAAACCTATTAACAAACACAACGTGATTTACAATTTATTTCACTTTAAGTTCCTTAAAGGTTAAACAACTTTAGACAACCACCGGGACATCATTAAGGCTCTAAAGAAGTCAAATAAAGGTTTACATAAGTTCTGGACTCGACCCAAGGAAAGTCAGCTCGAAGCTAGAAAAAGGAAATCAAGAAAAACAAAAGAAACAATGGGCGTAAATTTACGGTGGAGGGCCGTAATTTTACGGTGGTTCACACAGCAGCATAACAAACGGTCTGTCCAGCGTCTCGAATGGTGCCAAGCCTGAACCACCGTCTCACACGCCATGCCAGGCGTCCCACACGCTGGGCTAAGGGCTTGCTTGGCGTCTGAAACGCTAGAACCACCGTCCAAGACGGTGGCTTGCAAAATGTGTTTTCGGCGTCCCGTTGGCGTGTGGTCAGCGTAAAACAGGGAAGGGGAGTGCAAAGGCTGAAGTTACAAGCTAGAGGCCACCGTCCAAGACGGTCCCACAGGCGTCCAAGACGCTGGTTCGCAGCTGAGCACTCACAGTTGACCACAAGAAAGTCAAACTCGTCCATTTACCTTCAAACCCTAATTTCATGTAATAATTCGACTTTTGTTCATTTAAAAACCTAATTTCAGTATTTTTACACATAATTAAACTTAAACAAACATAACCCATATCACAATTTCGATCTAGAGCACCAAATTCGTGTTAAATTTGTTTTTGATCCGTTTTGACTTTTGGGCAAAACCCTAATTGATCTAAAATCGGTTCTTGGAGGTTTGGACCTCAATTTTGCAGTTTGTATGAACATATTTAGACACAACCCACTTCAAAACTTGATTCAAAATAACAATTTTATGCTTAGATCCGAATTTGACCTAAATTACCCACTTTGTAACCCTAATTTTTACCCACTTCGTTTTTGACTTGCAAATTGACTCAAGAATACTTGGGTTTGACTAGAAACATGATAATAAACATAAAATGATGAATTTTAGTGAAATGTAACTTACCAAAACCCCTTCCAAGTTGTTGACCCGAAATTTGAGCTAGATGGGAAGAATTCTTGCACTTTGACTTCCAAAATTTTGATATGATATAGTAATGATGATAATGATAAGGTTTCTTGCACTAATTTAATTCAAACAACATTTAATGAAGAAGAAATTTAGAGAGAGAGTGAGAGTGTGTTTCTTGCATTTAAGAGAGAAAGAAAAGATAGGGAAATGAAATGAATGGATGAAAGAGTGGAAGGGTGGGGTGGGGATAGGGTTGGGTTGTCTTGTGGGTCATGGCTCATGGATCCTAACCATGGGTTGACCCGTCTACACAGCTACTTAGGGATGAGCAAAAGACCCGGAAACCCGCGCCGACCCGGAAACCAACCCGGAACCGGCCCGAACCGACCCGCTCGAAGCCCTAACGGGCCGAGTCACGAGTCACGTTTTTAGTGCATTCGCGGGTCACGGGTTGGTCGGGTCGGGTGAAGCCAAAAATCGAAAAATTGTAAAGAAAACCCATGACCAGCCCGAACCCGACCCGAACCTTCACGGGCTGGGTCACGGTTCCATTTTTCATGCTCTCACGGGTCGCAAGTCATCCCGGTTCGGGCCGGGTTTCGACCCGTGCACATCCCTACAACTACTAGCTTAATCAATCGTTACATCGTATCGTTTAGCATCATAACATATAATAAGTTGGTCAATCGACCCGTCAAGTGTAATTGTCCGTCATTTAGTCATGAAATAAATTAAATTATGTCGTTAAATCATAAAATGGCTCCAAGTACATCACAACTTATAATTTGTTAGTCAATTTGCATATAAAGTCAATCGGTCAAAATCTCGGATGTTACAATATTGCTGTTATAAGTAATAATTTAGCAAACAAAAAATATAGGCTATATCTGTTGGTGTTGGTGGTTCAAAAGAACCAAAATCAACTTTTAAATCACAAGGTGGAAGTTTATTGCCATTAAATTCCAATTAAACCTATTGTCATCACTAAAGTGCATGATCTGTTCATGTAACAAGATCAAGTAATACCAACCATCAATAGATGGATTGGTATTTGGAGGGACTTGAGATCTTAAAAGTCTTAGGTTCAAATCTTGGTATGAACAAAACGCTCCGAAGAATGGAGACAGAGGTCTTCCAATAATGGGTTCCTCTAGATTTGGAGTTGGGTATATAAAGAGGCCTGACGTTAAGCACAAATTTTCCATTCAAAGAAGAAAAAAAACAAAATCAACTAATAACACTATATTTTCTTCATGCAATTTGGGAGAACCGCAGAAGTAATGTTCATTACAGAGAAGCAGAAAGTAATTTAATTTATGTTGTAAGAAACTAAGAGAAATTCCCATGTATATATGTATCTTAGCTAGCATTTATCGATCCAATGGTGGAGACTCGCCGAGAAGAAAGGAAGTGAAGAATGCCAATGACTCGCTTGGCTTGAAGATGGGCACAGCATGACCAGCTCCTCTAAAGGTAGCAAAGGTAAGTCCTTCATACTCTTGCAGCCAACCAGCAACCTATATACATATACAACAGAAAAATCCTTCTTTAGTTGCTGAGATTGTTGAGTGTGAAGCAAATCTTTCCGGTTCTAGTTACGTAGAAGAAAATGAAAAAAATAAATAAAGAAAGAAAACCAGAAATAAAATCATAAACTTTTAATATAGCATAAAAAATGCATTATTAATTAGTTATTTTATGCTAATTTAAATTTCTAAAAAAGCAGGGCCAAGTGTCGAAGAGCAGGTCATTTTGTATCTGGGTCCGTTAAAATGAGCATTACTTAGGATGGAACTACGTTTTGGGCGTGCGACCAGTCAACTTTAGGAGCCAAAAGCGTTCTATTTTATGAGTTATTTGCATTGTTATGTTTTTATTTCAGTTTGTTGGACCTTGTTTTGGCTAATTTTTCAGTCCCTTTGTCTTTTTAGGCGCATTCGAAATTCTGAGTCCTATTTTAAGGTACAATACCAATTCCTTAGGATAGAACATTAGGTTTTTGATTATATTGAAATTTTATTTTTTTTTCTACCATATCACAAAATTTGTGTTCGAGTAAAATTTACCATAGTTATCAGTATTCATTGAATCAACGATAATGAAAAGAATTGTGCACGCCATTTGGAGGTTCATTTTTGGGATTATCATTCACGGCCCTAAACTCACAATCCAAAACATACCAATATACCTACCTTGCTCGTGAGTTCTAGTCCAATATATTTGAGTATATATATATATGCCTTCGAAAAATGGCAGCAGATAAAAATCCGATTAGGCAAGTATCTGTGTTTTTTACTTTGATGGTCAAATGTGGAAAGTTAAAATCTGTATTATCTATGCTTCTATTGCCAGTTAAGTATATTCTGTAGCAAAAACTGATAACATTACCTGCTTTTGGTGATACCAGGGCCTCCATGATCGAATAATAGGCAGGCCAAGAGCGCTTAAACTATATCTTGTGGACAACACAGGGACTCTTCCATCGGTATCTCCACTGTTGCACCCAAAAATGATATTTATAGTATAGACATGGATAAATAGCAACATATATAGCAGATTATTTATCAGGTGACATATATACCTGTAGACCCATATTCTAAGTTTGGCATCAATTAGTTTCTTGTATATTGGAAGAACAGAATCTTGTGTTTGTTTCCATCCATAAAATATGCCCATACTGCAGGATAGGTTGTAAAGTTAATATAGTAAAATTGGCATATTTTTAGATCATGAATCTCACTATGCAAGTTTTTTTATTACTTGCAACTGCTCCAGTTCTTGAGTTGAAGCCCGTCTCCCACATGCAGAGCCTTCTGAACATCGGGTTTGTTATAATAACTTTTTGCGTAGTCGTCTAGGCAAGGGTCATATCCTCCCATTAGACGTGGCATCTGAAAATAAACGTGATCAACTTTTTAGTTTGCCTACATATGCTTTTTTATTAGGCTCTTTAGCAAGTTAATAATATACGAGTAGCTAATTAACGCTCTTGACTTGTTTTTAGTCAGCAATTTGCTGCTAGTATAGATAATTTACTTGTACCTATTCGCTTTACGAACATGAACTTTTTTAATGTCTCCCACAAATAGAGAAATAACTAATCAACGCTCTTTCCATTAAAATGTTGTAAGAGATATTGTATCTTTTTAGGTTATTAAAACATGCAAATTGCGCAGAAGATAACGATTACAGATTACTTACCATCTTAGATGTGGCCTTCTTAGCCACAGCATACATTGACTTTGTTTCTGCGTATGCTGAATTTGCAATACAAACCGGTGTGTAAAGACTGTATATATCTATCTTTTCATATTGAATAAGAACTTCATCCACGGCTTGGTAGCAGTCATCACTGTTCTTATTCGTGGTGAAGTCACAGGAATCTCTTATAATTCTGTGAGTTTCGTCGGATACCACAGCATGGCTCCAAGCATAATCAATCATACCTTTCCAGTCCTCGGCGTCACTTGTTTCAGGGTTTCCTAACTGCATTTCGAAGGATACCTTTTTTACGCTAACATAGTGAAACAAAACGGAAGGAAAAATATCTATAATACATATCCAAGTTGTTTCAAGACAGTATGTACCAATATGCCTTTTAAATTTATAAACAAGAGAGGGACTTTGTTTTTATCATGGATAAGCTCTGCCAATTCGGGAACATACTTTCCTGCATAGCGTAAATGAAGTATATATATGACACATATGCTTCAGTACTTTAAGATCTAACTTTCTGAAACATGAGAGATGGATATACCTGCATAGCTCTCGCCAGCAATATAGAAAGTTCTATTCTTATACGAAGGGAACTTAAGGAACCAGTTATGAAGGAATGCATAAGCATCATTAGCTGAAATAATATATATTTCACAGAACTAGTCAGTGCTGATGATAACATTATTTAGTTAATTAGCTGTGATACTAAGTGAGATTACTCACCAGTGAAGTCATCTCCAAGATTATCGTAATCATTAGTTTTGTTGGAGTATGAAAAGCCAACTCCAACAGGAGATTCGAGGAACAACATATTTGCTTCTGCAGTGCCAGCCATTTAATACACATTGATCAGGAGATTAGAACCTATACTAATACAATTCCGTAGGAAGACTGGTATAGTAAGGATGGTGTTAAAAGAAATATTTACAGGACTCAAGTTATCTGCTTGAAAGAAACTAGACACTTATGGAAAAATCGCACCCAGTGCATGTAAAAATTAAGTCCGAATGATACCTCTGGTCCATGAGTAGGGATTTAGTTGCAGATCTTTTCCATCTGTTCTCACAAGGAATGGCCCAATCTCTTGTGTAGCTCCATATCCCACCGACGAACAACCAGGTCCTGAAACACAAAATAGCTTGTTACTATATTGAGCAGCAGCCAATATATCTCGATTATACTCAATATATACAAAAAAGAAACGTTAGTATCGATCGTTGCTTTACCTCCATTAAGCCACAACACCAAGGGCTTCTCATCTGGAAGAGTCCAAGCTTCATAGAACCAGTAAAATAACGCCCTTCCATGGCTCTCATTTACGTTCACATATCCAGCATAATGGCGGAAGTCTACATTAGGCTGACCAGGCAAGTTTATCACAAGATCGTCGACAATGTTCTGGACCGTTACTGATTTGTCAACGGAGACTTGAACACGCCTTGAAACTACAAATAAACTCCTCCTCGAAAACAATATCACAATAACTATATTAAGAAAAGTAGACATTAACTTTAGTGTGAAAGCCATTAGGAGTAGTTACTGAAAAAGCTTAAATATACTTTGCCAAAATATACAAAGGGTTGCATACATATTTATACATGTTAGAAAGTTATCAGCACCCACTAATTAATTTGTGTTTGGATAATAAAGATTTTAAATGTTATAAGTGGCAACTTGACTATATCAACTACCAATTATCTGACATATGAGGTATAGATTTTCTTCCATAGACTCTTTTTGTTTGGGCTCCATATTTGTTTTATGTTTGATCTCTTTGTGGAAAGCATGTTAACTTTTTAATGAATCTTACTGCATTGTCTTTTCTAAGAAATTTACATAAAGTTACTTGCGAAAAATATACATATGGCCATCTAGCAACAGGAACCTAACTAGTTGATATCAATATTCGGCTAATCATTTATCCAATTCTTGGTGGCTATTAATTTAGGAATAACTCCGTAAAATACAAATGAAATTTATTTGGCCATGTACGTAGTTTGTATAATTTGGTGTAGACACTCGCCTTTGTCATTGCCTAAGTATATGTATGCGGAGCTTGACCCATGCTTGCGATGAAACTCAGGACCATATATATATTAGGTTCTCTTGTTATACCAAACTCATACCTCTTATATATATATATATATATATATATAGAGAAATGTTATATAGATATATTATTACATATATATATCAAGTTCAACATTCAGAGAGACCAGTGGCGGAGCCAGGATTTTCAGTCTGGGGTCGCCGAACAGTTTTAATGATACTAATATGCGTAAAATTAAACTACAAAATTAAATTACATCAGTCTGGGGTTGCCAATTACCTTTAAACTAAATAAATACATAAAAATAGTACTATAAAAGTATAGACTTTTATAAATATTGTGGGGTTGTCATGGCCACTCGTGGCACCACATAGCTCCGCCACTGAGACGATTAATGAAAAAGTGAACAGATATACATATATTATATTTGATGCGGAAATGACCAGATTCATTGAACTGGAGGAACCCAGTGAACTGAAGAAGGCAACTGAACTGATCATGCCCTCTGAACAAGCCATGTTGATTCTGTCAGCTGTAGCCCATTTCAGACAAGTCTTTTCTGAACCAGTTCAGTCACCAGTAGTAACATTTCTCCAGTGGCATGCTCCAGATGACTGCTCCAGATGAATGCTCCAGTGACCACTACTGAAGGTCCTCCAGATGACGTGCTCCAGTGACCACTACTGAAGGTCCTCCAGATGACGTGCTCCAGTGACCACTACTGAAGGTCCTCCAGATGACGTGCTCCAGTTTTTGTCTCCAGTTGCGGTCCAAATTTATGTTCCAGTTACCAATTAATAAAGTCTCCACTGAAGTTGTTTGTGGGCCCAATAATAAAGAAGAATGACAGCCGTTAAAGAAGGCGCGTGTGACAGAACGTTTCTAACAATATTATGGGACCACTTGCAGGGGAATGTTTCTAGAAGCTTACGTGTCCATATTTTATTGGTCCAAATTACTTAGTGGCTTGCACATGACAGCTTTTATGTATTATTTTATTATTTCATCGTTAATTCCTAGGTAGAGTATGTGACTATAAATAGAGGTTTATCTCTCATTTGTAAGGAGTTGATGTTGAATGAAATTAATAGAGCAGCCTCTATTTCTTACAAAAATCTTCTTTTACCTTTATAGATCTTTTGATCTTGGTGGTTAGGAGTGACCCCTTTATCAATATTTGTGGTGACTTGTTCTTTATCAAATATTGTGGTGAGGTCTTTTAAATCTTCGGTTTCCTTTATCTATAATCGTGGTGGCTAGACCTTTATCGATTGTAGTGGTGGGGCAGAGTGTTTCCTTTATCCTTGATTCCGGTGGCTTGGCCTTTACGAATCTTGGTGGTGGATTCTTTTATCTATCATTCTAATTTTATTGTTTTGTTTTATTGTTTGTTTCATATAAAATCCAGAAAATACCAAAAATAGTCTTCCGCTGTCGTTTGTCGCGTGATTTACGCATCAATTTGGTATCAGAGCCAGGTTTAAAAAGGTTTCTTAATCTTTTTGTCCGTTGGGTTATTGTTTGTTTTATTGTTTGTTTCATATAAAATCCAGAAAATACCAAAAATAGTCTTCCGCTGTCGTTTGTCGCGTGATTTACGCATCAATTTGGTATCAGAGCCAGGTTTAAAAAGGTTTCTTAATCTTTTTGTCCGTTGGGTTATTGTTTGTTTAGATCTGTTGATTGATTGTTTAGATCTATTAGTTATTTGCTTAGATCTATTGATTGTGAGTTATTTGTTGGTTATAAATGGCGTTTAGAAGAAATATGACTTTAGATGAAGCTAATAATGCTAGGAGAGATAGACAGATTGAAGATCTACAAGAAGCACTTGGTAGAGTTGTTCATATGTTAGAAGATGGTGGTTTACGATTTAATCGAGACAATGTTGTTGCCAGTGAAAGAGATTCTGAATCTCAAGGCCCCAGTGAAAGATCAGATAGTAATCCTAGGCACTCTAGTGATTCTGATGAACCACATCCTAGAGAAAGGCATAGGAGGCATAAGGGTGATGATACTAGGGATATTAAGATAGATCCACCAGATTTTAATGGATCTTCTAACCCAGAAGAGTATTTCGAATGGGTCCAGGTGATGGACAGGATTATGGAGATAAAAGGTTATGATGATAGGAAAAGCTTCAAAGTTGCCATTATTAAACTGAAGAAATATGCTTCATCCTGGTATGATAACATGAAATCTGAAAGAGAATACAAGGGCAAAAGTAAAATCAAGACCTGGTCCAAACTGAAGGAGATTATGCAGAAGAGATTTGTTCCCCAGTCGTACAAGCAAGATCAGTATCTACTGATGAACAATCTAAAGCAAGGAGCCAAGGAAGTTGTGGAATACATTAGAGAATTTGAGCATCTGAAGACCAGAACTGGTGTGAATGAGACTAAAGAGCACACCATTGCCAGATTTCTTGGTGGTCTGAACGCTGCCATTACTGAGAAGATTGAGTTGCAGCCTATCTGGACGTATGAAGGTGCATGCAAGATGGCTATCCAGATTGAGAGACAACTGAAGAAGAAGGTTCCGTACAAGTCATTCAGTAAGGTTCCTGCCAGTGCAAGTCAACCAGTTGCCAGTCAACCAGTTGCCAGATTTACTGAAACTGTCCAGAAAGCCTTCAGAGGCAAAGAAAAGGAAACTGGAGGAACGAAAGAACCAGTTGGAAGAAAATGTTTCAAGTGCCATGGTTTTGGTCACTTCCAGGCCCAGTGTCCTAATCAAAGAGCATTGACTGCTAAAGAAATCGAATGTTTACCAGATGTCGACACTGAAGAAGGTGAGCCAGTGTACGATGAAGAAGAAGAAGAAGAAGAAGAAGAAGAAGAAGAAGAAGAAGAAGAAGAAGAAGAAGAAGAAGAAGAAGAAGAAGAATGAGAAGAAGAGAAGAAGAAGAAGAAGAAGAAGAAGAAGAAGAAGAAGAAGAAGAAGAAGAAGAACTCTATTAAGAAGAAGAAGAAGAAGAAGAAGAAGAAGAAGAAGAAGAAGAAGAAGAAGAAGAAGAAGAAGAAGAAGAAGAAGAAGAAGAAGAAGAAGAAGAAGAAGAAGAAGAAGAAGAAGAAGAAGAAGAAGAAGAAGAAGAAGAAGAAGAAGAAGAAGAAGAAGAAGAAGAAGAAGAAGAAGAAGAAGAAGAAGAAGAAGAAGAAGAAGAAGAAGAAGAAGAAGAAGAAGAAGAAGAAGAAGAAGAAGAAGAAGAAGAAGAAGAAGAAGAAGAAGAAGAAGAAGAAGAAGAAGAAGAAGAAGAAGAAGAAGAAGAAGAAGAAGAAGAAGAAGAAGAAGAAGAAGAAGAAGAAGAAGAAGAAGAAGAAGAAGAAGAAGAAGAAGAAGAAGAAGAAGAAGAAGAAGAAGAAGAAGAAGAAGAAGAAGAAGAAGAAGAAGAAGAAGAAGAAGAAGAAGAAGAAGAAGAAGAAGAAGAAGAAGAAGAAGAAGAAGAAGAAGAAGAAGAAGAAGAAGAAGAAGAAGAAGAAGAAGAAGAAGAAGAAGAAGAAGAAGAAGAAGAAGAAGAAGAAGAAGAAGAAGAAGAAGAAGAAGAAGAAGAAGAAGAAGAAGAAGAAGAAGAAGAAGAAGAAGAAGAAGAAGAAGAAGAAGAAGAAGAAGAAGAAGAAGAAGAAGAAGAAGAAGAAGAAGAAGAAGAAGAAGAAGAAGAAGAAGAAGAAGAAGAAGAAGAAGAAGAAGAAGAAGAAGAAGAAGAAGAAGAAGAAGAAGAAGAAGAAGAAGAAGAAGAAGAAGAAGAAGAAGAAGAAGAAGAAGAAGAAGAAGAAGAAGAAGAAGAAGAAGAAGAAGAAGAAGAAGAAGAAGAAGAAGAAGAAGAAGAAGAAGAAGAAGAAGAAGAAGAAGAAGAAGAAGAAGAAGAAGAAGAAGAAGAAGAAGAAGAAGAAGAAGAAGAAGAAGAAGAAGAAGAAGAAGAAGAAGAAGAAGAAGAAGAAGAAGAAGAAGAAGAAGAAGAAGAAGAAGAAGAAGAAGAAGAAGAAGAAGAAGAAGAAGAAGAAGAAGAAGAAGAAGAAGAAGAAGAAGAAAAGGAGAAGAAGAAGAAGAAGAAGAAGAAGAAGAAGAAGAAGAAGAAGAAGCGAGAAAAGAAGAAGAAGAAGAAGAAGAAGAAGAAGAAGAAGAAGAAGAAGAAGCACTTACCTGGTAGAGAAACTGGAACTACCAACAGTGAAGCATCCCAGACCTTACAAGTTGCAATGGTTAAGCGAAGGTTCTGAAGTAAAGGTAAATCGACAAGTTACTATTCCCTTTTCAATTGGGTCAGTTTACCAAGATAAAATTATATGTGATGTTGTTCCCATGGATGCCTGTCACATTTTGTTGGGTCGACCATGGTTATTTGATAATTATGTTCACCATGATGGTCGTATGAACTCATATTCTCTGAATATAAGTGGAAAGAAGGTCACACTGACTTCTTTGAAGCCCACCGAACTGATGAAAGTCGAGAAGGATCAGCCCAGTAAGCCTTTGTTTTTATCTCAATCTGAAGTTGAAGAAGAGTTATCTGAAGGCTCTCCAGTTCTAATGCTACTGGTCGTTGAAAAGTCTGAAGAGAAGAAGTCCACTGAAGTCCTGATGTGACCAATTTATACCCATCGCCCACATCGTTATTGGCCTTTTTATTATATGTTTTTAGTCGATTTTGCTGGCATTTGGCGCGTTTATGGGTTTTGTTAGTGGTTTCAGGTTCTAAACAGGTGACGTGTCCGTTTGGTGCAATTTCGAGTAATTTCGTGGCCATGAAGTTGATTGGAGAGTTCGAGAGGTGAAAAGAGATTGAAAATATGCAAGTCTTCATACGCTGATGTGTGGTATTTGGACCAGTACATTTACACTGCGACGCAGTGGGCAAGTTTGCCTTCACTGCGCCGCAGTCATCTATATGGAAAGAGGCATCTAGACCAGAAAGATATCACTGCGACGCAGTGGTGGTGAACTGGACCACTGCGCCGCAGTCATCTATATGGAAAGAGGCATCTAGACCAGTAAGATATCACTGCGACGCAGTGGGATGTGCATGTGCTCACTGCGCCGCAGTCAGCCTTGTCAAATGAGCATTTGGACCAGTGTATATGCACTGCGACGCAGTGGGGGCATTACACGCTCACTGCGCCGCAGTGAGGGGACGGTTCTGAAAGGTTTTTGGGCAGTTTTTGCACCAAAATGATGGGAGGTATAAATAGAAAAATAACCTATTTCCCAAGCTATCAAAATTTCTTTCTAAGGGCTGCACTTCAAGGAACTCCTTCAAGGATCAATTCAAGATTTCAACATCTTCCGATTCATTGAAGATTCATGTGCACCCACTTAGATCGTATCTATTTTATTGTCTTGCAATTTCTATTCCGAAAACAATTGGTACATCATGTTCTTCCTTTACTTTGATAGTTATTTCAATTTGATTATGAGTGGCTAATACTTCAATCATCCACCTTGATGTAACTAGACGAATGATGTGATTGCTAGATGTTTTAATTCAAAGAGTTGATTTCAATTATCGTTGTGTCGAGATCTTGATGATTTAATTCCTTTATATTTATTATTATGATATTGGTGGCATGTGTGTTCTTTGTTAGTGGTACTAGTCGAATACATATGTGATTTTCAAACGGTTGCTTGTCTATGAGCAATTATCACTAGTTCATGGTATGATAGTGAATGTCATTTTAATAAAAGGAATAATTTTGTCAACGTGCTTTGTAACGGTTGGTGGTACCACGTTATTTTCACATAGGCGCAATTGGTAATTTGATAGTCAAGCAACTAATTGTTGGTAAGGTTGTCTAGGCATTGGTGGTACCGGCTTGGGTAATTAAACTAGCAACTTAGGTGTTTGGGTGATTTGTGAGCGGTTGGTGGTACCACGCGAGCATTTTATTCTTTCACGATTATCTTGTCAACTCTTACTGAATTTGGTCTTAATTGTATGCAATCATGTTTGAAGTTTAGCGAAGTCAAGGTGGATGATCTTTACCATTATTGTTTGAGTTTACCTTTACTTTATGCGTTTTGTCCTTAAAAGTTATTGTCGAAGAGAGAATCAAAGCAACACCCTTTTTTCCAAACCATTTTACTAAACAATTGATTCAAACCAATCCCCGTGAACGAACCTGGACTTACTTTATAACTATATTGCATACGATCGGGTCCACTGCCCGATAGTGTGTAGTAGTGAGTTTCAAGGTATTTCTAGTTTTAATTTTTAAACTCGATTTAGCACATCAAGTCCCCAGTTTACTGAAGTCATTACTGAAGGAGTTCAGAGATATTTTTCCTGAAGATCTACCTGAAGGTTTACCTCCAGTTAGAGGTATTGAGCACCAGATTGACTTGGTTCCAGGCTCAGTTCTTCCAAACAAAGCTGCTTATTGTTGTTCTCCTAATGAAGCCAAAGAATTGCAAAGACAAGTAGATGAACTGGTCGAGAAGGGTTATGTCAGAGCAAGCATGAGTCCTTGTTCAGTTCCTGCTCTACTGGTCCCAAAGAAAGATGGAACGATGAGAATGTGTGTTGACAGCAGAGCCATCAACAATATAACTATTAAGTATAGAAAAAAAAAAAAAGGAAGAAAAGAAAAAAAAAAAAAAAAAAAAAAAAAAAAAAAAAAAAAAAAAAAAAAAAAAAAAAAAAAAAAAAAAAAAAAAAAAAAAAAAAAAAAAAAAAAAAAAAAAAAAAAAAAAAAAAAAAAAAAAAAAAAAAAAAAAAAAAAAAAAAAAAAAAAAAAAAAAAAAAAAAAAAAAAAAAAAAAAAAAAAAAAAAAAAAAAAAAAAAAAAAAAAAAAAAAAAAAAAAAAAAAAAAAAAAAAAAAAAAAAAAAAAAAAAAAAAAAAAAAAAAAAAAAAAAAAAAAAAAAAAAAAAAAAAAAAAAAAAAAAAAAAAAAAAAAAAAAAAAAAAAAAAAAAAAAAAAAAAAAAAAAAAAAAAAAAAAAAAAAAAAAAAAAAAAAAAAAAAAAAAAAAAAAAAAAAAAAAAAAAAAAAAAAAAAAAAAAAAAAAAAAAAAAAAAAAAAAAAAAAAAAAAAAAAAAAAAAAAAAAAAAAAAAAAAAAAAAAAAAAAAAAAAAAAAAAAAAAAAAAAAAAAAAAAAAAAAAAAAAAAAAAAAAAAAAAAAAAAAAAAAAAAAAAAAAAAAAAAAAAAAAAAAAAAAAAAAAAAAAAAAAAAAAAAAAAAAAAAAAAAAAAAAAAAAAAAAAAAAAAAAAAAAAAAAAAAAAAAAAAAAAAAAAAAAAAAAAAAAAAAAAAAAAAAAAAAAAAAAAAAAAAAAAAAAAAAAAAAAAAAAAAAAAAAAAAAAAAAAAAAAAAAAAAAAAAAAAAAAAAAAAAAAAAAAAAAAAAAAAAAAAAAAAAAAAAAAAAAAAAAAAAAAAAAAAAAAAAAAAAAAAAAAAAAAAAAAAAAAAAAAAAAAAAAAAAAAAAAAAAAAAAAAAAAAAAAAAAAAAAAAAAAAAAAAAAAAAAAAAAAAAAAAAAAAAAAAAAAAAAAAAAAAAAAAAAAAAAAAAAAAAAAAAAAAAAAAAAAAAAAAAAAAAAAAAAAAAAAAAAAAAAAAAAAAAAAAAAAAAAAAAAAAAAAAAAAAAAAAAAAAAAAAAAAAAAAAAAAAAAAAAAAAAAAAAAAAAAAAAAAAAAAAAAAAAAAAAAAAAAAAAAAAAAAAAAAAAAAAAAAAAAAAAAAAAAAAAAAAAAAAAAAAAAAAAAAAAAAAAAAAAAAAAAAAAAAAAAAAAAAAAAAAAAAAAAAAAAAAAAAAAAAAAAAAAAAAAAAAAAAAAAAAAAAAAAAAAAAAAAAAAAAAAAAAAAAAAAAAAAAAAAAAAAAAAAAAAAAAAAAAAAAAAAAAAAAAAAAAAAAAAAAAAAAAAAAAAAAAAAAAAAAAAAAAAAAAAAAAAAAAAAAAAAAAAAAAAAAAAAAAAAAAAAAAAAAAAAAAAAAAAAAAAAAAAAAAAAAAAAAAAAAAAAAAAAAAAAAAAAAAAAAAAAAAAAAAAAAAAAAAAAAAAAAAAAAAAAAAAAAAAAAAAAAAAAAAAAAAAAAAAAAAAAAAAAAAAAAAAAAAAAAAAAAAAAAAAAAAAAAAAAAAAAAAAAAAAAAAAAAAAAAAAAAAAAAAAAAAAAAAAAAAAAAAAAAAAAAAAAAAAAAAAAAAAAAAGGAACAGAAGAAAGTCATTCTATCGAAGGTTCAAAAAGAACTTTTCTACAGTTGTGGCTCCTATCACTGATTGTCTGAAGAAAGGTGTGTTCAACTGGCCAAGTTCGGCTCAACTGGCGTTCGAAGCACTGAAGGGGAAGCTCAGTTCAGCTCCAGTTCTATCCTTACCAGATTTTGATATGCTATTTGAACTTGAATGTGATGCCAGTGGAGTTGGTATTGGTGCAGTACTGGTGCAGAGTGGGCGTCCAGTTGCTTATTTCAGTGAGAAACTGAACGGGTCAAAATTAAAGTATAGCACTTATGATAAAGAATTTTATGCAATAATTCGTGCTATCACTCACTGGTCACATTATCTGAAGCCAAAACAGTTCGTATTGTTTTCTGATCATGAAGCACTGAAGTTCATTAATGGTCAGCATAAGCTTAATGCCAGGCATGCAAAATGGGTGGAATTTTTACAGTCTTATTCATTTGTTTCTAAACATAAAGCTGGAATAGCCAATGTTGTTGCTGATGCACTTTCTAGAAGATATTCATTGTTGTCAATTCTGGAAGCAAGAGTACTTGGATTTTCTTTCATAAAGGAGTTATATGCTGTTGATCCAGATTTTTCTGAGAAAACTACTGAAGCTAATCTGAAAGGACCATTCACTGTTCAAGATGGATTCTTATTCAAAAATGGAAAGTTGTGCATTCCCAGAGGTTTGATTAGAGATTTACTAATAAGAGAAGCCCATGGAGGAGGTTTAGCTGGTCATTTCGGAATAAACAAAACTGGAGAGATTCTCACTGAACACTTCTACTGGCCAAGTCTACTGAAGGATGTCCAGAATCTCATCAGTCGCTGTCCAACTTGTCACCAGGCGAAGACAACTTTTCACAAAGGACTGTACACTCCTCTTCCAGTTCCAAACCAACCTTGGGAAGATCTTAGCATGGATTTTATCGTTGCACTGCCCAGAACCCAAAGGGGAAAAGACTCAATTATGGTGGTTGTTGATAGATTCTCAAAAATGGCTCATTTTGTTGCTTGCAATACAACCAATGATGCTTCAGCTATGGCGAGTTTGTTCTTCAAGGAGATTGTTAGATTGCATGGGATTCCCAAATCAATTGTGTCAGATAGAGATGTAAAGTTTCTGAGTTATTTCTGGAAGACTCTATGGAGGTTGATGGGTACCAGATTGATGTTCAGTACGTCTCACCATCCTCAAACTGATGGACAGACTGAAGTCACGAACAGAACAGTTAGTATGTTGTTAAGAACACTGGTGAAGAAGACGCTGAAGGATTGGGATCTGAAGCTTGCTCATGCTGAATTTGCTTTCAACAGAGCTCCTAATTATTCGACCAGTAAATCACCTTTTGAAGTACGTTATGGTATCAATCCACTCCCCCCCCCCGCCCCCCCCCCCCCCCCCCCCCCCCCCCCCCCCCCCCCCCCCCCCCCCCCCCCCCAATTATTCGACCAGTAAATCACCTTTTGAAGTCTGTTATGGTATCAATCCACTAACTCCCATTGATTTAATCCCATTTTCGATTGAGCCAAAAGCAAGTATTGATGCTGAAGCCAGAGCCAAAGAAATAAAAAAGATTCATCAAGAAGTAAAGTCCAGAATTGAGAAAGCAAATGCCAGTTACAAGGCCAAGGCAAACAAGAACAGGAAGCAGCCTAGTTTTTCACCAGGTGATCTTGTGTGGGTGCATCTTAGAAAAGAAAGGTTTCCAGCAAAAAGAAAGAGTAAACTAATGCCCAGAGCTGAAGGTCCGTTCAAGATTCTGGAGAGATATGGTGATAATGCTTACAAGGTTGAGTTACCTGGAGACATGGCAGTTTCAAGTACTTTTAATGTGGGAGATCTAATTCCTTATCTGGAGGATGAGTACCTCGAAGACTTGAGGACAAGTCTCTTTTCAGAGGGGAGAATGATGCGGAAATGACCAAATTCATTGAACTGGAGGAACCCAGTGAACTGAAGAAGGCAACTGAACTGATCATGCCCTCTGAACAAGCCATGTTGATTCTGCCAACTGTAGCCCATTTCAGACAAGTCTTTTCTGAACCAGTTCAGTTACCAGTAGTAACATTTCTCCAGTGGCATGCTCCAGATGACTGCTTCAGATGAATGCTCCAGTGACCACTACTGAAGGTCCTCCAGATGACGTGCTCCAGTGACCACTACTGAAGGTCCTCCAGATGACGTGCTCCAGTTTTTGTCTCCAGTTGCGGTCCAAATTTATGTTCCAGTTACCAATTAATAAAGTCTCCACTGAAGTTGTTTGTGGGCCCAATAATAAAGAAGAATGACAGCCGTTAAAGAAGGCGCGTGTGACAGAACGTTTCTAACAATATTATGGGACCACTTGCAGGGGAATGTTTCTAGAAGCTTACGTGTGCATATTTTATTGGTCCAAATTACTTAGTGGCTTGCACATGACAGCTTTTATGTATTATTTTATTATTTCATCGTTAATTCCTAGGTAGAGTATGTGACTATAAATAGAGGTTTATCTCTCATTTGTAAGGAGTTGATGTTGAATGAAATTAATAGAGCAGCCTCTATTTCTTACAAAAATCTTCTTTTACCTTTATAGATCTTTTGATCTTGGTGGTTAGGAGTGACCCCTTTATCAATATTTGTGGTGACTTGTTCTTTATCAAATATTGTGGTGAGGTCTTTTAAATCTTCGGTTTCCTTTATCTATAATCGTGGTGGCTAGACCTTTATCGATTGTAGTGGTGGGGCGGAGTGTTTCTTTTATCCTTGATTCCGGTGGCTTGGCCTTTACGAATCTTGGTGGTGGATTCTTTTATCTATCATTCTAATTTTATTGTTTTGTTTTATTGTTTGTTTCATATAAAATCCAGAAAATACCAAAAATAGTCTTCCGCTGTCGTTTGTTGCGTGATTTACGCATCAATATTATATGCTTTTCCTTCCAAATAATTATGCTTTTGACATGGGTCTAGGTGGAATGGTGGTATGAGAAACACATTGTTATCCATACATGGATATAGATGCTTCCATAAGCAAGTATACTCCCTAACGAAAAATTCTAATGCATATCTATTACTATAAGTGTGAACATTGGTGGAACATGACCAATTTATTTAGGGGTCAAGTTAGCTTGATCTTTATATGATGTGTAGTAGGTTGGCGATTAATACCTAAAGTTTTCCTTGAACTGCAAATCTATCTTATTTCTTTAGTAATCCAATCAACACTTGTGTCAGGGATTAAATCCTTATCTTCTTTCCAAAACGTAAAAAACTTTACTAAATGGGCTAACCTTAATTACATTGGTTTATACCTAAAAGTTAGGAGGGGTGAAATAAAGATTATGCCATATTGCCATTTGTAATCTATCTTGGATTAACTCTAGGAACAAAATTTGTAATCTTTCTTGAGCAGATAAATTCATAAATTGGTATTGCGTTCCGAACCCTTAATGGTTACTCATGCCATTTGTAGTCTATGTAAGTTCTAGCTAGTAGTACACTGATAGAGCCCATATATTTATCAATTCAAGAAATAAAAAAAAATGTATTAAAAGAAAAAAAGAACCCCTATAGTTAGGTCACTTTCAAAACCTAATGTAGTAAAAAAAAAAAAAAAGATATACACAAGCTAAACTTATTAAATCAAACAAAGCCATAAATAATTAATCTAATTATCGTTGATTCAATGAATACCAATAATCAAGGTGATTTATAACACAAATATTATGATTTGAGGGGGGGGAAATGAAGATTCATATATTCCTACTTTCTATTTTCTAACCTTTCAAAAGAACCCTAAAATAGACCAATGATTTTAAATGGGCCTAAGAAGACAAACGGACCAAAAAATAGTCCACCAACAACATCCAACAAACTAGAAGAAAAAAACCTAAAAATGCAAATAACTTATAAAATACCACGCTTTGGCATTCTCCTTGTTATATGCTTCGATTTAACTAGTTGGCCTAAAGCAGAACTCCGTAGCTCAGTTATGCTTATTTATTTAAGGGAAGCCCTTTGGACCCGCTTTAAACCTTACATAGAAAATGTCACAGGGTAATTAAGACAACTATAAACAAAAGTAAGAAGTCCTACAACAACGTAAATTTGACTAAGTCCACTATTTAAAGGATGTATCATGAAATATGGTCAACAAAGGGAGGACGAGTAAACGAGATAAATATGAGGCAAATCGCTGTTTTCTTTGAAGTCTAAGTCATCATGAGATGAAAACTAAACCAAGTTTCATGAATTGAATCATGACAAGGATTCCATCTTAAATTGTTGTATACTGGCATGGTCATTTCCTTTTTTTCTTTTTGCTTTTCTTTTTTGTTAAACAGTTTTGTATTTTGTTCGGGTGTCAATCGTTAAATATATCCATACTCAAATAACCCAACCCAATCTGATTGGGTATGGGTCACCTTATTCAGGTTTTGATGGATTATTCGGGTTAACCCGAACCCAAATTCTTGTATGGTGTTAAACATACAAAGATTTGGTTGCAGCTAGATTTCTCACTAAGGTATACTAATGGACTATTAGAAACAAAGTAAGGAGTTGGACTATGGACAGAATAACCAATTAATTGGGGTCTAGAATTATCCATTTATTTATATATATATATATGAAGTTGAACAATCTTTAATCCTTTTATTGAAATCAAATATCAAAATTCAAACATCAAGTTTAAATCACGATATTTAATTTTTTTAATTACAAAGTTGAAACCTTTCTAACTTTATAAAGTTGATTTAATTTCAAAGGAGTTTATCCATCTTTAAAGGGATGTTATATCCGTACCACTTATTCTGATAGATTTACCACAACTGTAATACTCACTTGTATAGTTAGTTGTACACCTTGTACAATGTGGTAGATCCATTAAATATAATGGTACGAATTTAAAGAGGTATAATAATATATTTTTTAACAAAATAAAAAACAAAATGAAAAGAAGATTGCTACACGTGGAACATGTTTCTTGCATTATAGAAAAAAGAACCGGATTATTTAATTGGCCCATTCTTGTGGTCCATGGTCCTCCCCTATGGCCCTATCCACGCGGCCACGCCCCATATGGACATGTTGAAAAGCTAAGGTTATCTTCAATGTTAAGGACGTCCTTAGGTGTCCTTAAGTCGCCACATCATATCATTATAAATCCTTAAAATTTTTTAGTTTTACCTCCAACCATACAAACATCCTTACATATCCTTACATCTATATACAAACAAAAAAAATAGTATTGAAGATAGCCTAAGGACATGCCCTTAGGTAAGGACATACATCAAAAAATCCTTAGTTTTGGACAAGCTTCAATGGCAAAGGACATCTATGAACAACTAAGGGCACCTAAGGGTACCCAAAAACACTCTCATTGGAGATAGTCTAATGAAGTCTCTTGACTAGTTTTATACAGTACTTTTTTAAATCCATATTTTTGCATCCAATTATATTAAGGGCACCTAAGGGCACCCAAAAACACTCCCATTGGAGATAGTCTAATGAAGTCTCTTGACTAGTTTTATACAATACTTTTTTAAATCCATATTTTTGCATCCAACTATATTTAGCTCAATATGACATTAGGGGTGTTGATGAGAGCTATGAAGTATGACCATTTGGTTATAGTTCAAGTTTTTATAAAGAAGACTTTTTTATTTAAATGGGTTCTTCCAATTAAAATAGATGTATGCAAAAATGCGGGTATTCATGGAATAATCTTGTTTCCTCTGTAATTAGATATGAGTATATATGAAAAAGCAATGTCGCTGAAATCTTATTATCATTCAACGGGAAAAAATTATTTGCTTTTAGAATCTAAACAATAATAGTTAATCTACAATCAATATTTTTTCCACTAATGTAAGTACAACGAATGTGAAGTGTGAATATATTCAAAGGGTAATGATGTTTTGATTAGGCTTATAAACAATTATTAAATTCTTATAGTGTCTCACGTGTAACTCGTGGAAATTTCATTACTATATATTGGTAATGACATGTATTTCTCATTATAGCTCACTGGTTGAGCACCAACTTTATATGCTGGAGGTCTCGAGTTCGAGACATGAGAAAGACATTTAAAAGGAATTTCACAAATAAAGTTCTTCAGTGAAGCAGGTTTGAGTCCTGCAGAGGGGGCAGGGTTTTATCCCAATTAAATGTCGTACTTTCGGACGGTTTAGTTGGGGGTTTCTCCTCCTACTAGGTATTGAGGGTGAGGGAACTCTCCAGCACGGACCCGGTTAAGACAACGTAAGCTAAATCCCCTGTTACGAGTAAGTGATCCACACCTATAAAAAAAAAAATTGGTAATAACATGTTACATTTCCTTCTAAGAATTTCTTCTCTTTAATTTTTCAGAAACTCACTTTGATGCTAGGAGAAAAAAGATAACTTTCTAAATAAGTCTAGCGAAGTAATGAAGAAAATACAACGAAAATAATATAATTATTCACGTTTTTAGTAAACGTAGAAAAAAATATAAGAATTTGTCATATATATATCTATACTCCTTTATAAAGATTATCCCCCCTAAAAATAGAAAGTGTTACACAATAGTTACATACGAAAGTACGAAATTGCCCTTAATAAACACCCTTATGGAAAGGGTTATTAGAGATTACCAAATTTGCCCTAATGAATTAATTTACACTCTAAACCCTTATCTTGCTAATTTACATTCTAAATCCTTATCTTATAAAATATTTCCACTATTATCTTTACATCAACTTACATCACTCGACACCAATTGTCGATGTCATCACCACCCGTCACCAACACCACTAAACCGCCGTCTCCGTTACCGCCGCCGCATTGCGCGGGTACCATGCTCGTAGAAGTGATTGGTCGAGCTTTCATCTAATTACACATAAAATATAAATAATTATTATTATAAGTTATAAAACTCCGTGTAGATATTTATCCATACTTAAATGCGTGGAGTTTTCAAAGTCCATATTCTGTTTATAAATTTTTGTATTTAACTTGTCAAATTATTTTTATCTTTATCAATTTTTAATTTGACACACAGGATATATTATCAATAATGTATGGACATATGACTTTTTCTTATAGTAAGTATAGATTGAGTTAATATAGAAATGATCTTTTGCAATATGCAACTATACCATTATCGTAAAATGTACTTGTAAAAATATAAATTGCAAAATGTGAAATGTTCATTTGAAAACTAAAATTTCTGTGAAAACTGGTCAAAATACACTATAATCTGAATCTAACACAATGTGTTTTAATTGTGTTTTCTAAAAACACAATGTGTTTTTATTGTGTAATCTAAAAACACATTGTTAATTTTTAAATCACAGTGTGTTTTTGATAGCGCGTGAAAATCAGAAAATTGTTCAAACACACTGTGATATGAACTTAACACAATGTGTTTTCTAAAAATAAGTTAAAAACACATTGTGTTAAATTTTGATCACAGTGTATTTTAACCAGTTTTTTAGTTTTCACGAAAACTTTAGTTTTTAAATGATTAGAGCCCAACCCAAAATATCAAACATATCTCAAACGGCAAGGCATGCTTCACAGTTCACACGGATGGCCATCCAATATTCCAATGCTTCTCTTTTTATTTCCTTTCATTGATCACTAGCATATAATTACTAGTATTCATCCCGTGATGATGATATACCCTCCCAGCGATACGCAGAACTTGTCATACGAAGGTACAGTAACACGCTACGACATGAAGCTTCTCCGTAACGAAGGCTCCCACATAAGATAAAAAGAGATAAGAATTGTTCCCCTATAAACTCGGGATTTGATCTTATCACTTAGGTACAGTAAAGAAGGAAAGAATCCTACTGGACTCTTATAACCTAAGACTAGGGAAACCCTAAAGAGGCTTAGTTTTTCCTCCAAGATAAATTCTCCTTATAAAAAGAGAATCCTAAAGACCTTTCAAGGCATTCATATTCATTCATAACATACTCAACTCGATCAAACAGATCAGAATACATTTTAAACACGATCAAACAGATCTAAAACACTCAATTATATTTGATTGGCGTAAAGAGGCACGAACCCTACCTTCGGGGAATCGCCAACAAATAACCAAAAACACCCATCATCCCCTTTCTAAACCTAACCTCGGTTTGGTGCACAATCAATATATACAAAGACTATTATACAATTGATTTTATATAAATAGAAATAAAATATAATTAAATTACTAATAACTAATAACTAAAACTTAATTTATGCGGAAATGGACATTAAGTTTAATGTTAAATAATAATAAAAGATGTATTTATACTATATATATATATATATATATATATATATAATATATATATATATATATCCATATCCCACTTTTGCAGGGATTGTGTACAATTGTTGTTGTTGTTAAAAAAAACAAGTGTTTAACATGATATATGATGATATACCCTCCCAGCGGTAAGCAGGACTGTCACACGAAGGAACAGTAGCACACTACGACACGAAGCTTCTCCGTAACGAAGGCTCCCGCTGAAGATAAAAAAGATAAGAATTGTTCCCCTATAAACTCGGGATTTGATCTTATCACTTAGGTCCAGTAAAGAAGGAAAGAATCCTCCTGGACTCTTATGGCCTAAGACTTAGGGAAACCCTAGGGAGTCTTGACTTCCTCTCCAAGAATATCTTTTCTATAAAAGGAGATTCATAAGACCTTTCAAAGGCATTCATTCATCATTCACACGACCAACATAATCCACTTCATAACATACAATACGATCGATCAGATCTAGAACCAATTCACTAGCACGGTCACAATCGGCTAACACTCATATACACATTTGATTGGCGTAAAGAGGCACGAACCCTACCTTCGGGGAATCGCCAACAAATAACCAAAAACACCCATCATCCCCTTTCTAAACCTAACCTCGGTTTGGTGCACAATCATTTGGCGCCATCCGTGAGACCATAACATTACTTGGACCCAAAAACTTACAAGACAAGATTTTTGTGCACTAGCGTTACGAGAAATGGTTAAGAAAAACAAAAGTCAACCACTCAAGAATAAAAGATCCCTTTTGGAAATCAATCAAACGACGACTTCGGGTGCCGACGCCTCAATGACTGCACCCGAAGGTTTCTATTCTCTCCCTCTAGAGGAGAATAAAGCCTCTAATGACCCTCTGATCATCCAAGCCACAATATTCTTCATCGAGGTACACAGAGTCTATTTAGACAGCGAAAGCGAATGTGATGTCATCTTCGAGCATTGCTTCCTCAAATTACCGGAAGCCATACAAGCCCGAAAGTCCGACCCCCGAGGTCCCCTCGTTGGTTTTTCAGGAGAACATGCAAGGCCCTTAGGGGAGATCGACTTGGACGTCAGCATCAAGGATGGGAAACACGAAAGGACCAGAACGTTGGACCTCGCGATAGTACGATCCCCATCACCTTACAACATCCTTCTGGGAAGGACCGCTATGCAACGACTAGAGATGGTCCCCTCTGTGATCCATAGGATAGAAGACAATAAACCCTCTGTCCTGAAAGTGCAGCAGGATCCATAGGATGCCACAAAGGTAGTGATCAACCCAGCATTCCTAGATCAGCCAATCACCATAGGCGCCCGACTCTCGGACGGAAGTAAACACAAGCTCCGGAAACTACTACAATCTAATATAGACATCTTTGCATGGGAATATGCTGATATGACGGGAATCCCCCGGATCTTAACATTAGATGGAAAACCGTTCGTAACGGAACATCGTCTAAAACGAACGAAAACATATAGAGCCCGTTCATCAGAGCAAACACAGCCTCTCCACCGAAAGAGACGAAGCTGCCAGGAAAGAAGTAGAGGAGCTGTTGAGAGCAGGAATAATTAGGGAATCTACCTACCCGATTTGGATCACAAACCCAGTAATGGTGAAAAAAGGAGACGCGGGATGGAGGATGTGTGTTGACTTTATAGATATTAACAAGGCGTGTCCCAGAGACTGTTACCCCCTGCCAGAGATAGATTGGAAGGTAGAGTCATTAACAGAACATAAACTAAAATGCTTCCTAGACGCATATAAGGGCTATCATCAGATACAGATGGCAGAGGGAGACGAAGACAAAACGGCTTTTTACACAAGCAAAGGAACTTATTGTTATCAAAAGATGTCGTTTGGCCTAAAAAAAGCAGGGGCTACGTATCAACGCCTGATTGATAAGGCATTCGCCACACAGATAGGAAGAAACCTGGAGGCATATGTTGATGATATGGTCATTTTTTGATCAAATAATCGCACTATGACTCAACAAAAGGTGTGAGGTAGGTTTTAGGTGTTTTGTTGGAGATTCCCTTCCGGTCAGAGGGTAGTAAGCCGCTTTACACCTTTAGTTGGTTATTCCCAGCCGATTTAGGAGGCTGAGGGTTTGTATGATATAGTTAGGGTTTTTAGAGGTCGAATGTTGTTGATGATGATGTGCCGTATGGAACCTCCTCTCTTTATATAGAGGGTAAAGTCTTAGAGAGGAAGATAGAAATTTAGGGTAAATCCCTTCCTCCTTTTGTGATATCTTCTAAGTATGAAAGATATATTTAGGACTCTTAAACCGTGTCCTTGTTTATAGGAATGTTTGATTTCATTCCTTCTTAGGAGGTCGGATAAACATGGAGTAGGTTTATGTGTATCCATTCTCTATTTATTATCTTGAGAGTTCCGGAATAACGGAGGTATACATCGTAGCTTCGGCTACGGAAATGTTTATTTAGTACAATATGTTGGTACCTTCGCTGCTTACGAAGGGTCCTTCGTATCCAGTCTTTTATACGGAGGTAAAGCTCCGTATACGGTATATCATCGAGCCCCCCAGTCTGATGGGAGAGTCTATTTGTAGAGTATCGCATTAGACTTCATAAATATCCAAAGAATAAAATAATGGCGTACCTTTTTAACCGGAGCTCGAAAGGGCTTTGGTTTTTGGATGCTTCGTTGCTTCTCCGGAACTCTCTCTTTTTTTCTTTTTCGCTCTCCCTACTCTCTTCCTGTCTTTGAAAATATCTGCTCTCCCCTTTTTTATCTTCTCTATACTATGGATCGTAATCATTTTCGGGTTATTAGTACCACGTATTCAGAGATGACTGATGAAGATGCCACATGATTTCGCCGGTGCTTTTGCCGCCCCAATGATCCTAAGGGTTCCGGGACGGTCGGAATCAATTCTGGATGCGCCGACTGGATTCATAAGTATGTATACCGCTCCTTTTTCCGGTGGCAATCTTAGGTTCCCTTTGTCCCCTTGGTTATTAGGGTTGCTTGATTACTACGATCTATATTTATCCGTGGTGCACCCCTTAGCGATTACCATGATAATGTCGTTTATCGTTATTTGTCGTGCTTATGAGATAGAGCCATCGATGAGTGTGTTTCGATATTTCTTCAAACTGGGTATTCGTGATGGTTGGGTTATGGTTAAGGATAGGCCTGGTAGGTTATTTTTTGATATAGGTGATTCTGATAAGTTGAACTGGAGATCGGGGTTTTTATTTTTCAGTGAGGAATATGTTCATCCGTTGTTTAGGGGTTTGTTGAGTACGGATAGGTTGGTGTTTTTGGTTTTTGGATGCTTCGTTGCTTCTCCGGAACTCTCTCTTTTTTTCTTTTTTTAAGGGCAAAGTTGTAATTATACCTTGTCGCGTTTGCATCCCATCAAGAATTAATTCGGACGCGCCTATCCCAAGAAGAAAACTGATCGACGGTTGGGTAGTTTATGCGCCGGTTTTTCAAACCATCCTTTTTGTCTGCTATTTATTCTTGATAGCTTCAAGAGTTTTTTTCTTTTTTTTAAGGGCAAAGTTGTAATTATACCTTGTCGCGTTTGCATCCCATCAAGAATTAATTCGGACGCGCCTATCCCAAGAAGAAAACTGATCGACGGTTGGGTAGTTTATGCGCCGGTTTTTCAAACCATCCTTTTTGTCTGCTATTTATTCTTGATATTTTTTCTGCCAATTTCTTTTTTACTTTCATCTTATTTCTTTACGTTCTATTTGTAGAGTATCGCATTAGACTTCATAAATATCCAAAGAATAAAATAATGGCGTACCTTTTTAACCGGAGCTCGAAAGGGCTTTGGTTTTTGGATGCTTCGTTGCTTCTCCGGAACTCTCTCTTTTTTTTTTTTTAGTGAGGAATATGTTCATCCGTTGTTTAGGGGTTTGTTGAGTACGGATAGGTTGGTGTCGGGTATGTCTTTTTAGGACAATGTGCATGATTAGATTACTCTTGATAATCCATTGGTCCATCAGGTGCGTAGGTCTCCATTTGAGTTGGTTACCTATCCCTCTGTGATTCTATATCTTTCTGGCATTCTGATGTCATGGGAGGGTTCTCCTGATGAGCCAATCTTGATATGGTGTTGTGAAGGTACTATTATTCTTGTTATTTTTTCTGCCAATTTCTTTTTTACTTTCATCTTATTTCTTTACGTTGTATTTGTAGAGTTATCGCTTAGGGAGGCTGTGACCATGAATCCTCGAGGCATGGTTGTTGGTAGAAGGCCTCTGTCTCATTCTGATGATGTTGAGGAGGGTCCCCCTTTTGCTGGTGTTGTTGGTTCTGGACCTCCTCCGAAGAGACAGAGGGTGAGCGGTGGTCCATCCGGTGCAGCGGACCCTATGGCTGCAGACTCCTCTGTCATTATTCTTGATTCTTCTCCAGTAACGGATGAGGTTGCTGTTGCTGTACCAGTTTCTATTACTGAACAGGGTATGTGTGCTTTCCCTTAATTCTGTTACTCATGTCTCCATGAATCTGATGTGTGTGTCTTTCTTTCTTTTAGCCTGTACTTATGATCCTGGGCGTAGGCCTGGTAAAGAGCCTGTTGAAGAAACTGGAGCCACTACAACTGGTAAGTGGCTTTACATGTTTGATGCTTTTCTTCAATTGTTGTTTCCCTTTGTATTTATAACTGAACCTCTTCATGTTTTAGGGATTCCTCTTCAGAATGAGTTGCCTGATCCACAGCTTTGCCGGATGAGTTTGGACATGCTAGTTCCTGATCACTTGAGGACTATGTTGGATACCATGCCAGATCAAAGGCTTGCTGAGATGACCAACCAGGCTCTGTTTGCTGCTGATATGATTGGTTCGGCTAGCAGTGCTAGGGTGCACTTTCTGGAGGAGGATCTGCGGAGGTACAGGGAAGATGTGGCATCTTTGAGGGCTGCTCAGTCTGGCGGAGGTGATGCTTCTTTGGTTAGTTCTTTTCGGAGGGAGCTCACTGATGCTCAGGAAGCTTTGTCCCTAGCTACGCAAAGTTTGGATGCTGCTCATAAGCGGATTGCGACTCTAACTGCTCCTGGACCATCTGCGGTGATCAACAACTTGGAAGAGAGGATTGCTTCAAGGGAATTGGATTTGGAGAATAGAACAAACTCCATGCGCTAGGTGATTTCTGGTGTCATTCCTCATCTTTTCCGTATGTTGATGGCAAGCCCTGAGTTCGATCAGAGCCTTGATGAGCTTATCGAAGCTAATCGGGCTGATGCAAGAGCCTTGTTACTTTTTCGTATGGAGAGTCTGAGGATCAGAGCCTTGATGAGCTTATCGAAGCTAATCTGGATGATGCAAGAGCCTTGATACTTTTTCGTATGGAGAGTCGTGGACAAGTTGTCTTGAGGGGAAGAGAAAGGCTTCTTGGTACTGAGGAGAGGATTATTAATGCTTCAGTAGCTGATCTTTATAACATTAGGCCCCATGGAATGTAAAATTTTAATCCCATGTACTTTGTACATATATTTTTTGATGCCTTGTGCATATAATATGACTTGCTTTTGTATGTGCCCTGCTGTTTGTTGATGTTGTTTTCCTTATCTTTGTTTCTGCCATCATTGCTTCGCTGTACTTCAGGGTTTTCTATTCTGCGTTCTTCTGTAAGGAAGTGATATTTTCTTTTTCTTTATTTTTGTTATGCTTATACACTCTTAAAAGAGTGTCTTATGCATTCATGCTTATGCACTTCCATCATAAGGAAGGAGTGTCTTATGCATTTTATTCATGGCTTTTTACCTCATGATTATGTTGAAAAGTCTTATGGGCGTCCCCTTGACTATTCAAATTAAAGTTTTATGCGCATTTAGAAAATTATTACGATCGTTTTATATAATTTTTTGGGAGCTTGTAAGTACATGGCAGGAGGAAGTTACAATTTCTTTGTATTGTTCCTAGCTGCTACTTTTATGCTACCCTGTTTGCTCTGTTAATTTGGCTTATCCCGAAGAGCAAATTATGCTCCAACCGGTCTTAATGCCTATCGGAGTCTTTGATATGTGGGTTTCTTTTTCCCTTGCTGAACCCGATGCTTCTGGTCTTTCTTCTGCAATCTCCGGTTGTTCTCTGGGTCCTTTCTAAATCATCCTTCTGTTGTGTTTGTACCACCGTACGGAGCTCTTTCCCTTTTCTTTTTCAGTAAATGAAGAGAGTATTGTTTGCATCCCCCCGTGAGATTTGTATTGTACGCAACCATGTATTGTTGACGCTATCATATGGAATTTCCTCATTCCTTCACTACCCAAGAGCATGTCTTAGGGCGAGTCTGCTTTTATCACGATTGCCAGGATCCTTTCTGTTCTCCGGCAGGGGTATCCTCCGATAGTGGCGTCCAGCCATATTTCTCCCAATGGGCGGATTCGTTCACTGGCAAATCCTACCACCTCCGTGTCAAGTGGCGTGATTGTTTCTCGGAGTTTCTTTGGAAGTCTGAGGAAGCTTTTTCGTAGATTATATCTCGTCCGCTCCCCGTGTGTACCTGTGTGTTCTTCAGGCATACACTGCCTATGTTTACTTTTATTAGCATCGGGTCTGTCGAAACCTTATCATCCAGTTCACCGAAGTGATAATGTTGTGGTCCTTTCTGGATTATGGTGTTTGACAGTATCCTCCTCCGGTGTTCTCCTGGCTCTGCTTCGTCGACGCTTGGCCTTCTCCGTTTTACCAGGTGAGCTAATTTGTTTTCTCTGGCTGCGTTGTCTATCTGCCTTAGTAGCTCCCTGCAGTAATCTGTACTATGCCCATATCCGTTGTGGAAACAACAGAATTTGTCCAGGTTTCTGGTTCCTCTTCAGGACAACGGTGGTGGCCTGACAAATGTTTTTGCTACTTCTTCGGATGATAGGATCTCTGATGGAGTCTTCCGGAGTTTGCCTATTGTTCTTTTGTAGCTGTTCGTCCTACTACCTGTGATGGGAAACTCTTCGGCTGCCACGTCCTCTGTGACCTCCGTTTGTTTCCCAGTCCATTTTATCATGGACTTCCATTTGGCCATAGCTTTTTCTGCTATTTCCTCTGCACTCCTCCACTCGTGGAATTTCTCCATCAGTTCCAGGTAGCTCTTTGGTTTGCTAAGGCGTAAATGCCGTATTAGTTCTCCTGACCGGAGGCCATGGATGGCTCCGGATATCCTTTCTTCCTCTGATATACGCACCAAGTTTCGAGTGTTGTCTCCGTACCGCTTCAGAAAATCTTCCGCCTCTTCATCCTCTTCCTGCTTGATGTCATGCGCCCGTAGTTGAGAGGCAAACTCTTCCTTCAATTTAGATTTAAAATATTTGATACCATGTATACTCTCTTCGGGTAAGCTTTCGAGCCACCCCCTTGTCCTTCCATGTAAGAGGTAGAGGATGACGTGGCAAGTTGCCGGAATCGCTCCATCCTTCCACCTTGGCTGCTTCGTCGACACCCCTCAGGAATTCATTGACATCGGAGGTGCCATCGTACCAAGGTAGCTCTTGGATTTCCAGTATCTTCACCGGAGGTACATGTTGGCGTAAATCTTTGGTAAATTGCGCACATGACCCCTTGTATTTAGGCTCTAGTTCCTTTTGCTCCACCTTGTCTTTTTCGACTCTGGTTGTTGGACTTGCCTTAAGCGCGTATTCTTGATATTGTGGGGTTATAATACTGTACGGGTAGTACCATGATGCCTGCATATGTCCTGGATAGCTTCCGTCGGAGTGGAGTGTCCCCATGTACTGGATAAACGGTCCTACGTAGGGATAAAAATATCCTCCGGAGTGATACGGTGGATATGCACTCGATACCTGATATGTCCCTAGCTCAGGTGTTGTCTGCACAACATCTGTTGCGGTCATCCCAATTGAGGTTCCCCGATACATCGGGTATGGTGGGTATACCGGCAGTGGGATTTTTATTGTTCTCGAGTCATTTTTGCTTCCTGCTTCCTTCTTTTTGTTCAGATTTCTTTTGGTCAGTTGCTGACCGATTTTCTCTATTACTGTTGGGTTGCCTTCTGCGTCTTGGGTTTGATCTGTATCTTCTTTCCTGCGTTCCTGCACTGCTGGTGACGGGGTAGCTTGTGTCGTGCACTCAGGGTGTGACGCAGTATCTGGGGCTCGAGTCGTACCATCTTCGTCGTTACTCTCCCTTGTGTTGATATCGTCGTCTGTTGCTTTGCTTAGAGCCATTATCTGGCAGATCACTTGATCCGCTGTCTGGCCATCTGGCGGCCGTTGACCTACTCCGGTTTTTTGTTCCTCCGGAAAGCTGCGTTCTTCGACAGGGAGAGTCTTGTCATTACTTGCCTCATGGTTATGGGCAGTGTCTGACTTTTGTTGTTCCGGAAAGGAATTAGGGTTTGACATAATGCTTCTTTTTTTTATCGTGGCTGGATTCGATTTTGGGAGCAAAGATCCCACGGATGGTGCCAATTTGTTTGATCAAATAATCGCACTATGACTCAACCAAAGGTGTGAGGTAGGTTTTAGGTGTTTGTTGACGATTCCCTTCCGGTCAGAGGGTAGTAAGCCGCTTTACGCCTTTAGTTGGTTATTCCCAGCCGATTTAGGAGGCTGAGGGTTTGTATGATATAGTTAGGGTTTTTAGAGGTCGAATGTTGTTGATGATGATGTTGGCACCTCCTCTCTTTATATAGAGGGTAAAGTCTTGGAGAGGAAGATAGGAATTTAGGATAAATCTCTTCCTCCTTTTGTGATATCTTCTAAGTATATATGGAAGATATATTTAGGACTCTTAAACCGTGTCCTTGTTTATAGGGATGTTTGATTTCATTCCTTCTTAGGAGGTCGGATAAACATGGAATAGGTTTATGTGTATCCGTTCTTTATTTATTATCCTGAGAGTTCCGGCATTACGAAGGTATACATCGTAGCTTCGGCTACGGAAATGTTTATTTAGTACAATATGTTGGTACCTTCGCTGCTTACGAAGGGTCCTTCGTATCCAGTCTTTTATACAGAGGTAAAGCTCCGCATACGGTATATCATCAGTTATCAAAAGTAGGGATGAATAAGCACTCATAGAAGACATCCGCGAGACCTTCAGTAATCTTCGAGCCATTAACATGAAGCTCAATCCCAAGAAATGCTCCTTCGGGGTAGAAGAAGGGAAATTTTTGGGATATTATGTTAGCAACAAAGGAATACATGCAAATCCCTCCAAAGTAGACAAACTAAAGAAGATCTCACCACCAAAGACAATCAAGGAGATCCAGAGTCTAAACGGTAAGCTCGCCGCTCTCAGCCGTTTCCTTTTCCGAGGAGCTGATAAGCAGTTACCCTTTTTCAAGACACTAAAAGGATGCATCCAAAAGAAGGACTTTGCATGGACAGAAGAGGCAAACAAAGCTTTGGATCAAATGAAAGAACACATTGCAAACCTACCGACACTAACAGCGCCGAAACCAAAAGAAACACTCTTCGTGTACCTAGCGGCCTTGTCCGAATGTGTCAGTGCTGTATTAGTAGCCCAAAGGGACCGGCAGCAAATATCGATCTATTTCGTAAGCAAGGTTTTACAAGGAGCCGAAGTCAATTACCCAGAACTAGAAAAACTCACCCTGGCTCTAATATACGCAGCCCGAAGGTTACGAAGGTACTTTCAGGCACACCCAATCGTCGTGCTATCAGATAAACCATTAAAACAGATATTATTGAAGCCGGAAAAATCAGGAAGGGTCGCCAAGTGGGCCATCGAACTAGGAGAACACGATATTGAGTTCAAGGCCCGGCACGCAATCAAAGGACAAGTCTTAGCCGACTTCATCGCTGAGATACATGAAACCAAGGATTCAATGACGCACTCTACGTCTCTGGAAGTAACAGGAACGGTTGAATGCGATGTCTGGAAGTTGTACACCGATGGTGCTACCAGCTTTGATGGTTGTGGATCTGGCCTTATATTGGTTAATCCGGAAGACAAAGAATTCACTTATGCACTAAGGTTTGAGTTCACGGTGACGAACAATGAAGTTGAATACGAAGCATTATTGGCAGCGCTTCAGATCGTAAGAGACATGAAGATTCGTAACATACAGGTATACGTCGACTCCCAATTAGTGGCATGCCAGGTGAAAGGAGAGTACGAGGCAAAACAGGAGACGATAAAGCTATATCTCCGAAAGGTACAACAATTAATGGAATATTTCAGTCATTTCGAAATAGAGCATATCCGGAGGAACCAAAATAAGAAAGCAGATGCCTTAAGTAAGTTAGCCTCCCTAACATTCGACCGCTTAGGGAAAAAGGTGTTGGTAGAAGTTTTGAAAGAAAGGTCAATCAAGGAAAAGCAGGCATCGGATCTTGTACAAGAAGAAGGGAAAATTTTGGGATATTATGTTAGCAACAAAGGAATACATGCAAATCCCTCCAAAGTAGACAAACTAAAGAAGATCTCACCACCAAAGACAATCAAGGAGATCCAGAGTCTAAACGGTAAGCTCGCCGCTCTCAGCCGTTTCCTTTTCCGAGGAGCTGATAAGCAGTTACCCTTTTTCAAGACACTAAAAGGATGCATCCAAAAGAAGGACTTTGCATGGACAGAAGAGGCAAACAAAGCTTTGGATCAAATGAAAGAACACATTGCAAACCTACCGACACTAACAGCGCCGAAACCAAAAGAAACACTCTTCGTGTACCTAGCGGCCTTGTCCGAATGTGTCAGTGCTGTATTAGTAGCCCAAAGGGACCGGCAGCAAATATCGATCTATTTCGTAAGCAAGGTTTTACAAGGAGCCGAAGTCAATTACCCAGAACTAGAAAAACTCACCCTGGCTCTAATATACGCAGCCCGAAGGTTACGAAGGTACTTTCAGGCACACCCAATCGTCGTGCTATCAGATAAACCATTAAAACAGATATTATTGAAGCCGGAAAAATCAGGAAGGGTCGCCAAGTGGGCCATCGAACTAGGAGAACACGATATTGAGTTCAAGGCCCGGCACGCAATCAAAGGACAAGTCTTAGCCGACTTCATCGCTGAGATACATGAAACCAAGGATTCAATGACGCACTCTACGTCTCTGGAAGTAACAGGAACGGTTGAATGCGATGTCTGGAAGTTGTACACCGATGGTGCTACCAGCTTTGATGGTTGTGGATCTGGCCTTATATTGGTTAATCCGGAAGACAAAGAATTCACTTATGCACTAAGGTTTGAGTTCACGGTGACGAACAATGAAGTTGAATACGAAGCATTATTGGCAGCGCTTCAGATCGTAAGAGACATGAAGATTCGTAACATACAGGTATACGTCGACTCCCAATTAGTGGCATGTCAAGTGAAAGGAGAGTACAAAGCAAAACAGGAGACGATAAAGCTATATCTCCGAAAGGTACAACAATTAATGGAATATTTCAGTCATTTCGAAATAGAGCATATCCGGAGGAACCAAAATAAGAAAGCAGATGCCTTAAGTAAGTTAGCCTCCCTAACATTCGACCGCTTAGGGAAAAAGGTGTTGGTAGAAGTTTTGAAAGAAAGGTCAATCAAGGAAAAGCAGGCATCGGATCTTGTACAAGAAGAAGGGAAGAATTGGATGACCCCCATTTATGAGTTCTTGGTGAGCGGAATACTCCCGGAAGACAAGGACGAAGCCCGAAAGATAAAAATCAAAACACCGCAATATAAGGTCTTGGACAAGAAACTGTACAAAAAGGGGTTCGTCACACCATGGTTGCGTTGCGCATGACCTAAATAGGCAGAAATGATCATCCGAGAAATCCACGAAGGAAAATGCGGATCACACTCGGGAGCAAGGTCGGTCGCTACGAAGGCAATGCGGTTAGGATATTTTTGGCCAACAATGCACCAAGATTCCGCAGCGCTACTAAAGAACTGCGAAGCATGCCAATTACATGTTAATGTACCAAGACAGCCTAAAAATGATATGACTTCGGTGATCTCGGCGTGGCCCTTCATACAATGGGGTATCGATTTAGTAAGACCACTTCCTAAAGCCCCAAACAAGAAGAAATTTTTAGTGGTAGCTATCGACTATTTCACCAAATGGGTAGAGGCGAAGCCGTTAGCCACGACGAATGGAGATCATATCAAAAAGTTCGTATGGGAGCACATCATATGCAGATTCGGGATACCACAGACGATAGTGTCCGATAATGGAACGCAATTTGCCAAAGGAGTCTTTCCCGAATTTTGCAAGCAATTGGAAATCAAGAAATCATTTACGTCCGTGTACCATACTTAAGGGAACGGACAGGTGGAGGTAACCAATAGGAAAATAATTAAAGGAATAGAGAAACGACTGGGACGAAGCCACAAGGGGTGGGTAGATGAGCTGCCATTAGTCATTTGGGCTAATAGGACAACTCCGAAACGAAGCAACGGAGAGACCCCATTCAGCTTAGCCTTCGACACCGAGGCAGTGGCACCAGCAGAATTCCAGGTATCCACCCACAGGATGTTAAATACAGAAGGAAATTCAGATGAATTAAGAATTGACCTAGACTTGCTAGAAGAACGAAGAGAAATTGAAGCCATTAGAGAAGCTGCATTCAAGAAGAAAATTGAAGGATACTGATGTGTCCAATTTATATATATCGCCCACATCATTTATGGCCTGTTTCGTATTTGTTTCGAGTTAATTTTATATGCATTTGGCGCGTTTATGGTGTTTGTTACTGCTTTCAGGTTCTTAGCAGGTTGCGCGTCCATTTGGTGCACTTTATGACGAATTTAGGCCAAGATGTTAATCCTAGTGTTCGAGAGCTGTTGATGTGACCAATTTATACCTATCGCCCACATCATTATTGGCCATTTTATTTGTTTCGAGTTAATTTTGTGTGCATTTGGCGCGTTTATGTTGTTTGTTAGTGTTTCAGGCTCTAAACAGGTTACGCGCTCATTTGTTGCAAGTTCGGATGTTTCTTTGGCCAAGATGTTGATTTGTGCGTCCGAGAGTTGTTCATAGTGAAAAAAGTGTTATTCGGACCAGCATGATTGGACTGCGCCGCAGTGGGGGAATGCATGTACCCACTGCGCCGCAGTCATCTCAAGGAAAAGAGCATCGAGCCACTGCGCCGCAGTGGGAACATACCCACTGCGCCGCAGTGGGAACTGACTGGTCTTCGGCTGCATAATCCCCCACTGCGCCGCAGTGATTGGCACTGCGCCGCAGTGGGGGAATGCATGTACCCACTGCGCCGCAGTCATCTCAAGGAAAAGAGCATCGAGTCCAGTAATATTATACTGCGCCGCAGTGGGGGTGATCAAGGCCCACTGCGCCGCAGTCAGCTAGTGGAAAAAGGAGATTCAACCAGTAATATTACACTGCGCCGCAGTGGGATGTGCGTGTGCCCACTGCGCCGCAGTCAGCCTTGACAAACGAGCACCAAAGGCAGTGTATAAGCACTGCGCCGCAGTGGGGGCATCACTCGCCCACTGCGCCGCAGTGAGAGTGCGGGGCTGAAAGGTTTTGGGCAGCTTTTGCATCTGATGGAAGGGGGTATAAATAAAAAAACAAAACCTAATTCCCGGGGGAATGAAGTTTTCTTTCTAAGAGCTGCACTTCAAGGAACACCTTCAAGGATCAAATCAAGATTTCATCATCTTCCGATTCCTTGAAGATTCACGTGCACCCACTTAGATCGTATCTATTTTATTGTTCTGCAATTTCTATTTCTCAAACGATTGGTACATCATGTTCTTCCTTTATTTTGATTGTTATTTCAATTTAATCATGAGTGGCTAATCTTTTAATCATCCACCTTGATGAAACTAGACGAATGATGTGATTGCTATATGTTTTAATTCAAAGAGTTGATTTCAATTATCGTTGTGTCGAGATCTTGATGATTTAATTCCTTAATATATATTATTATGATATTGGTGGCATGTGTGTTCTTCGTTAGTGGTACTAGTTGAATACATTTGTGATTTTCAAACGGTTGCTTGTCTATGAGCAACTATCACTAGTTCATGGTATGATAGTGAATGTCATTTTAATAAAAGGAATAATTTTGTCAACGTGTTTTGTAACGGTTGGTGGTACCACGTTATTTTCACATAGGCACAATTGGTAATTTGTTGATCAAGCAAACTAATTGTTGGTAAGGTTGTTTAGGCATTGGTGGTACCGGCTTGGGTAATTAAACTAGCAACTTAGGTGTTTGGGTGTTTTGTGAGCGGTTGGTGGTACCACGCGAGCATTTTATCTTTTCACGATTATCTTGTCAACTCTAAATGAATGTGGTTTTAATTGAATGCAATCATGTTTGAAGTCTAGCGAAGTCAAGGTGGATGATCTTTACTATTATTGTTTGAAGCTTTTCTTTACTTTTAAGTGTTTTGCCTTTTTAAATTTACTTTAATTTAATTGTCAAAGTGTTCCACCCTGTTTTCCAAACCACTTTATTAGACAATTGATTCAAACCAATCCCCGTGAACGAACCTGGACTTACTTTGTAACTATATTGCATACGATCGGGTCCACTGCCCGATAGTGTGTAGTAGTGAGTTTCGAGGTACTTCTAGTTTTAAATTTTAAACTCGATTTAGCACATCAAGTTTTTGGCGCCGCTGCCGGGGATTGTGTGCCGTTTTAGTTGTTTATTTAGTGGTTTGATCCTTCCTCACGCGTGAGGAAGTTACTTGCTTTATAGTTTAGTTTTTCTTTTCTTATCACAGGTGCAGTTGACGTGTTTGGTTAGTTGTGTTTTGCAGGTCTACTTCTTAGTTGATGAACTTGCGGTCTTCGGGTTTACCGCTAAATAGTCCTTTGAGAACACCAACAAGACGTAGGTTTAACTTCACAACACCTACACCATTCTCACCTATTGCTAGACCCACTCCTGATTCGAACGAGGAAGGGTTCTATTTGGACGAATTTTTCAATTTAGAAGTTAAGTTAGAAGAGGAAATGGGAGACGAAGAAAGGGATCCGAATGATATACGTTATGGTGAGAGGGTCCGTACTATTCCTACCAACCGTGGTAGTCCTATAAGACCTCCGGCCATTGCTCATGATTTCAATCTGAAAGGTAATCATCTTAAAAGTATTGAGGAGCAACAGTTTGACAGTAAAAGGAAATGGGATCCATACCAACACTTGGAAAGGTTTGAAAAGTTGGCACAGTTATATCAATATGGGCAAAACCAAATGAATGCCGTTAAACTTGAAACATTTCCCATGTCCATTACCGGTGATGCTTTAGATTGATTTAATGATCTTCCGGAAAATTCCATAACAACTTGGGACCAACTCAAGCAAGCTTTCATTGGTGAGTTTTATTCACTTAGAACTCAAAGAAAGTTGGAGAATTTGATTAGATCCTTTGACCAAGATGAAGATGAAGATGTGGTGGATGCATGGATCCGTTTTAAGGAGATGTTAAGAAATTGTCCGGGCCATAACATGACTAAGGAGCAATATGTTGAGCTTTTCTTTGATGGCCTAGATAAGAAGTCCAAGCGTGAGTTAGGATATGCTTTCGGGGGTGGTTTCAACAAGATCACACCCAATGAAGGTTTTGAAATTTTGGAATCCATGGCAAAGGACAATGCGAATATGGATGATGATAGATTTTTGAAGAATGAGAGAAGATTAAAGAAAGGTACTAGCCAAGGTAGGGTTGCAAAGGTTGAAGCTAGTCATGATTCTGGGATGATTGGAGAGATTAGAGCGCTATCTGAGCGCATGGAAAAAGGATTTGCTATGCAAGAGAATCGGTTTGGAGCAATTGAAAGGGATGTAAAGGTAGTAGCCGATGGATGTGATCATTGTGGTGATATGCATTATTCTGATGAGTGTCCCAATCGGGGACCCGAAGATGTGAGTTACGTCCAGAATCAACAACAAGGGAGCTACCAGCGCAATACCAGTTTCCAGAACCGTTCTTCAGGTAATCCTTCTTATAACTCTTCTTTTCCTACTAATAATTCTCGTTTTTCAGGAAATAGGTGGCAAAGGGATAACTTTCAGAGTCAACCACAACAACAAACTCAACAAGGCCAAGGATCAGGTTCTTCTTCCTCTAATACCGATCCAAATGCCGAGTTGAGGGAGATGATGAAACAGTTGGTGAGTAATCAGGCTGAAACTAACACTAGCATTCAGATGATTCGGGATGATACTAAGGCGTTGAATGAGAGGTTGGATAGGATAGATGGCAAGGTAGAGATAAATATGAAGAATCAATGTGTTAACTTTAAGGATCTTGAGAGTAGGATGGCTGCCCTTTCTAGGCCTCCAGGTACTTTACCTAGCAATACACAACAGAATCCTAAGCCTCAGTTTAGCATGGGGCCAAATCAGGGACAGAATTCGGGGCCGAAGTACACTCCACCTCGAGCCCGTAATGAGGAAGCCAAGGCCATCACCACTCGTACAGGTAAATCATATGACCCTCCTACTATACCTGATGTTGTTGTTTCAGATGTGCAGGATTCAGGTAATGATGATGAGGTTCATGAGGAGATTGAGATGGAGGAGAATCCGACCGTGAAGACTCCGGTCACACCTCCAAAACCAGTTGTGGAACCCGAGGTTAAAGTTTATAAACCAAAAGTTCCATTTCCACAACGGTTCAGGAAAGCAAAGCTAAAGGAACAATATAACAAGTTTGTTCAAATGATTTCAAATGTTCATATTAATGTGCCTTTAGTTGATTTGATACAGGGGATGCCTCATTATGCCAAGTTCATTAAGGAACTTGTGACGGACAAAGGAAAGATGGAGGAGGCCAAAGCTACTTTTCTCAATGCCGAGTGTTCTGCTATCTTGCAGAACCGCATTCCGCCTAAGCTTGAAGATCCAGGGAGTTTCCTTATTACTTGCTCTATTAGAACCATTATTTGTAAGGCTTTAGCTGATTTAGGTGCTAACATTAATTTGATGCCTTATTCGGTTTGGAGTAAGTTGGCTTTAGGAATCCTTCGCCCGACTCGCATGAGTATAAGATTAGCTGACCATTCATTTCAGTACCCCATGGGGATTGCTGAAAATATTAGAGTCAAGGTGGGCCATATTGTTTTCCTAGTTGACTTTGTTATCCTCGAGATGGAGGAGGATGCACAAGTACCCCTTATTCTTGGACGACCATTCCTTAATACCGCGGATGCTATCATCCGTGTGAAGGATAAGGAAATTTCTTTGGGTGTGGGTACGGATAGGATTGTTTTTAATGTTGAGAGGTCTATTAAGCATTCATATTCTAATGATGAGTCATGTTTCAGGATTGATGTGATTGATGATGCTTTAGACCGAGAATTTCAGGAATTGATGGAGACAGAGATTGAAAATGAAGAGCTCACTTGCTTAGGAGCTGGAGATATTTCTGATGATGATTTGTTTGCAGAGGTTATGGCACTTAGCTTGGATGAGACACCTCCAGTGGATGAGAGCTTTGAGAGAGTTGTTGCTGATGGAAGCTCAAGGGTACCTAATTCAGTTGATGTACCACCTACAGATTTGGAGCTCAAGCCATTGCCTACCCATTTGGAGTATGCTTACTTGGCAGGTAAATCTTCTTTACCAGTGGTTATCTCGTCCTCACTCTCGAGTGACGAGAAAGATTGTCTCTTGTCTGTGCTCCGAGCCCATAAGCGGGCTTTTGCTTGGAAGACTACCGACATTCCAGGTATTAGTCCTAACTTTTGTCAGCACAAGATTGATTTTGTCGATGATGTTAAGCCCGTTGTCCAGCGACAAAGGAGGCTAAATCCTAATATGAAAGAAGTGATTAAGTTGTTAGATGCAGGGATCATTTTCCCTATTGCTGATAGTCCTTGGGTTAGTCCTGTTCATTGTGTGCCCAAAAAGGGGGGTATGACGGTTATTGAGAATGAAAATAGGGAACTCTTGGCTACTAGGACTATTACGGGTTGGCGGGTTTGTATTGACTTCCGTAAGCTTAATGATGCCACCCGAAAGGATCACTTTCCATTGCCTTTTATTGATCAGATGTTAGAGAGACTTACAGGTAATGAGTATTTTTGTTTCCTTGATGGGTTTTCCGGGTACTTTCAAATACCCATTGATCCAAAGGATCAAGAAAAGACCACTTTCACGTGCCCCTTTGGTACTTTTGCCTACCGGCGAATGCCTTTTGGTTTGTGTAATGCCCCTGGCACCTTCCAAAGGTGCATGATAGCTATATTCCAGGACATGCTTGAGACCTCCATGGAGATCTTCATGGATGATTTCTCGGTTTTTGGGGACTCATTTCGTACTTGCTTGCATAACTTGGATAAGATGTTAGAACGGTGTGAGAGGGCTCAACTTGTTTTGAATTGGGAGAAGTGTCACTTCATGGTGACCGAGGGTATTGTGCTAGGTCACAAAGTGTCTAAGGCAGGGATAGAGGTTGATAGGGCTAAGATTGATGTTATAGCCAAATTACCCCCGCCTTCCAATGTAAAAGGGGTAAGGAGTTTTCTTGGACATGCCGGTTTTTACCGCCGTTTCATTAAAGATTTTTCTAAGATTACTCGTCCTATGACCCACTTGTTGGAGAAGGACGTCCCTTTTGTGTTTGATGATTCTTGTTTAAGTGCTTTTCAGGTTCTAAAGGAGAAGTTGACCAATTCACCTATCATGGTCGGGCCGGATTGGGAATTGCCCTTTGAATTGATGTGTGATGCAAGTGATTTTGCTGTGGGAGCCGTGCTTGGGCAAAGGGTTGATAAGCATTTCAAGCCCATTTACTTTGCTAGCAAAACTTTGAACCCCGCCCAGCAAAATTACACCACAACTGAGAAGGAGTTGCTTGCCGTGGTTTTTGCTTTTGATAAGTTTAGATCTTATTTGGTGTTAAGTAAGACCATAGTTTTCACGGACCATTCAGCCCTTAAGTACTTGTTCTCGAAACAAGATGCTAAACCTAGGCTTATCCGTTGGGTTTTGTTGTTACAAGAGTTTGATATAGAGATTAAGGATAAGAAAGGGGCTGAAAATTTGGCTGCCGACCATTTGAGTCGCTTGGAAGATCCTCACCGGGAGGAACTTCGTGATGGGGAGATCAATGATCACTTCCCTGATGAGTGTTTAATGTTTATTTCTACTTCTGATGATGCTCCTTGGTTTGCAGATATTGCTAATTATTTGGTTGCAGGTGAGATACCGAATGATTTCACGCATCAACAGAAGAAGAAGCTCATTTCAGATGCTAAGTATTATTTTTGGGATAGCCCATACTTGTTTCGTGTTTGTGCAGATGGGATGGTAAGGAGATGTGTAGCTGGAGCTGAGACTAGGGAGATTCTTGATGCTTGTCACTATGGTCCAACTGGAGGTCATTACGGTCCTTCAGTAACCGGTAAGAAAGTGTTTGATGCAGGTTTCTATTGGCCTACAATTTTCAAGGAAGCTCAAACTTTGGTAGAGACTTGTGACATTTGTCAAAGACAAGGAAATATCACTAAGTGGGATGAGATGCCTCAACAAAGCATTCAGGTATGTGAGGTATTTGATATTTGGGGTATAGACTTCATGGGACCATTCCCACCTTCTAATAAGTTCCAATATATTCTTGTTGCCGTTGACTACGTGTCTAAATGGGCCGAAGCCAAGGCTTTGCCCATGAATGATGCTAGGGTAGTAATTGATTTCCTTAAACAATTGTTTTGCCGATTTGGTTGCCCTAGAGCCTTAATTAGTGACCGAGGAACCCACTTTGCAAATCATCAGTTAGCTAAGGTCATGAAAAGATATGGTGTTGTGCATTACTTTTCTACTTCCTATCATCCACAAACTAGTGGACAAGTAGAAAACACCAATAGGGCTTTGAAAAGAATTTTGGAGAAAACTGTGGGAGATAACCCTAAGGTTTGGTCAAAGAAGTTGGACGACGCCTTGTGGGCGTTTAGGACGGATTATAAGACACCGATTGGCACCACGCCATACCGGTTGCTATATGGCAAGACTTGTCATTTACCTATTGAGATAGAGCATAAGGCGTATTGGGCGTTGAGGAATTTAAACTTGGATATGATGGAAGCCGGTGAACTTAGAATGTTGCAACTTCATGAGCTTGATGAGCTTAGGTTAGGAGCCTATGAGAATTCTAGGCTTTACAAGGAGCGAACCAAGGTTTGGCATGACAAGAGGATCCGTAGAAAGGAGTTTAAGGTTGGGGCTAAAGTTTTGTTGTTTTTGTCTAAGTTTAAGATCAAGCAACCTAAGCTAACTTCTAGGTGGATTGGACCTTTTGTTATCAAGCATGTTTATCCGTCAGGGTATATTGAATTGTTTAAGAGAAATGGAGACGGATCTTTCATTGTTAATGGCCATAGACTTAAGTTGTATTTGGAAGAAGAGCAAGTTGAGGGGATAATCGAGGAGATCCCCGTTTTTGAATATGAGGCTTGAAAGGTAGTCGAGTCTAGCTAACAACTCGTAAATAAATTAAGCGCTTCTCGGGAGGCAACCCGTGTTATTTTCTTGCATTTTATTTTGTTTTTGTTAGTTAGATTTGATGTTGTTTTGTCAAGAAAAATGCAGGTACAATTTGATGTGAAGCGGATTGAGGTAAGTGTTCAAAATTTTCATTGTCAAATTTTTTTCTAAGGAAAAACTGGGGGGGCGAGATCAGTGAGATCATACTGCGCCGCAGTGGGAGCATCACCAGCCCACTGCGCCGCAGCTATAAGCCCTGGGTGACTGCGCCGCAGTGGGAGTGTGCCTGGGTGACTGCGCCGCAGTGGGAGTGTGCCTGGGTGACTGCGCCGCAGCCTATTTGTTCTGCCATCTGGGAGCAAAATTGCCCCACTGCGACGCAGTGGGGGAGGCCGATGCCCACTGCGCCGCAGTAGGCCTTTTGACTGGTCAACCAGAGGAGCATGTATTATTGCCAGTCAAAAGAAGGGGTTACTTTTTACCGCTCAAAATTTTTATCAGTTTTGTTTTCTCTCTTACTTTCAAAACCGATCTAAGTACCAAAACCCTTCCCTAGGCTCTGATTTCCTTCCTTATTTCACCATCATTCTTGCATTTTCTTCTTCTTTTTCTCCTGCATTACCAGTATTCTATCATCATCATGGGAAAAGAGGTAAGATTTCTTGACTAGTTTTTCTTTTTATTTCTTTAATTTTAATTTTTTAATTTTTAGGGTTTTAATTTTCAAATTAATTAGTGGGTTTTGTTAGTTTTGTGATATTGAGGCTTATGTGGTGTTTAATTTTTCGATTCTAACACTTGTTCATCCGATGTTGAGATAAAATTAAAGCTAGGGTTTTGAAAAAAAAATGGGGCTTTTTGATGAACAAGTGTAGGGGGAGGTTAATGATAGCCTAGGTGTTTGTAAATAGTTGAAATAAAGTTGATTGATGGTATAAATATACCACCTTTGCTGGAAATTGTGAAGAACACCATCCATCTTGCCCAGATTTTTAGGCCACTGCGCCGCAGTGGTATTGTGTGTTAGCCACTGCGCCGCAGTGGCTGGCTTCTGACCTGCACGTGACTATTGCCTCACTGCGCCGCAGTGAGGACCACCCAGCCCACTGCGTCGCAGTGGGATGTTTCTGTCCAAAAGTTGTGTAGATGATTATTGAGATTTCAGTTTTGCATTCCTTATGTCTCAAGTTTGTTTGTTTTAATGGTTGTGTTTGCAGACCGCAGACCAGAGAAGACGAATGGAGGTTGGACAAGGGAGCGGGACCGCAAGTACCCCCGCCAAGAGAGCTAGGCAAGAGCCAGAAGTGCCTGATTTAAGGTTTGGAGAGTACGATATGAACGAGTCTCACGCATGGTTAGAGTTCAATGGGGCTAGGCAACCCCATAAGAACAACTTCTTGAATAATCTCTATGCTCTTCATCGTCAGGTAGTATGCCCTCCCAAATATCTTGATCCAATTTTTGCTAGAAATTATGGGATACAGGAGGATATCCGTAGGTGGTTTCGTATTGAGGTTCAAATCGGTGACCAGGTTGTTAGTAGTGATATGTGGCACAATATTTTCAATAATCGGGAACCAGTTTTTCGTGAACTTTGTCTTGAGTTTTATTCTTCATTAAAATTGACTAAGGAGTTGCATAAAGTGAAGGATATTTTTGAGGAGAGGATTGTTACATTTTTCTGCGGGGGACAGCCTAGGAAGTTATCTATTCCTGAATTTGGTTTTTATTGTGGTATGTATACGAGGGAGCAGTTAGATAGTCAGGATTTTAGGGCTTTGTTGAGGAAGGGTTTGTATGTGAAACAGGATTTGGGAGATGGAGAGTCGATATCTCAGTATTGGACTCATATTTCGGGGGGACACGATTGGCCTTCTGGTGGCTCTGGTAGTGTGTCTAAGATTAGAAGTGTCAAGCTGAGGATGTTGCACCGGATGATTGTCACGTTTCTGGTACAAAGGTCCACCCATTGGGACAAGGCGTACCAGCTCGATTTATGGTTGGTTAAGTTGTTTTCTGAGGGGGCACCGAGGAGGTTTGCTTTGGCCCCGATGGTTGTTCTGGATAGGATGGTGAATCACTCGGATTCAAAGTTGGTACTTGGGCAGTTTATCACCCGTCTTTACAAGAGGATGGGAGTTTTTGATTCTGATATATGTCATGAGGGATTGTCTTTGCAGGTTAGACAGGAGCATTTAACTGAGAAGGAGTTGATAATAGCCAAGATAGTGAAGAAGCCAAAGAAGAATGAGCAAGCGAGGTTGTTGGATGATACGGGTGTTATCGCTGCACCGCCTCCAGAGGTGGAGGATTCTGATGATGAGGAGATGGGGGATGCTCCTCAGGAGCCTCAGAGGAGGCGGGGCCGTCCAAGTATTGATTTGACTGATATAGGGTCCCAGCTGCAACAAATTTTGGATGGGCAGCAGGCTAGTGGTAGGGCATTTGATGATTATCAAAGGAGGATGGATCAAGATATGACTTGGATGGGATCGCAGCAGGCCCGCACCAACTATACCCTAGATTATTATCAGCCTATGTGGGATGCTCAGTACCATGGGCAGTCGTTCGTTCCAGATACTCCTATTCCTGATTTTTCACCACCACCTATTCATGTTCCGACATATCGTCAGGGAGGCGGATCTTTCTTCCCACATGATCTAGGAGGATCTCCTCGTGGTCCTGTGCAGTTTGGTTCTTTTGGCGGTAGATCTTCTTTTGATGCAGGTACTAGTGCAGATTGGAGACCATGGCCAGGTGCCGCTAGTCAAGCAGGTGGAGATGCTGGTGGTTCTGGGGGATTTGTTGGTGGTTCATTTTCTTTTATTCCTGGTTTTGTTGCAGGTTCTGGCTCAGGCTTTGGCGGTGGACCGTTTGGAGGAGATGTTGGCGCCTCTGGTTCGGGTCAAGAAGGAGACCGCAATTGGATCACCGATCTTTTTGATACATCTGGTCTTCCCCATGGCTATCATGGACAGTCGCAGTGATGATGATTATGGTTCCCATCCGGTTCCGTGGGATGGAATCATTTTATGATTTATGATGATTGGTATTCAGGATGACTGTACTTTATACATTGTGTCTTATTTTCTGTTCTCTATTTTCTGGTATCCACCCTACGGGGTGATGAGACATTGTACTTTCGTTTGTTTTCTTTCTTTTAGGTTTTTATTTTTTTTGCATAAAACAGTAGTTACTTTGATATGCTTAGAAATGTGGTTTGTTTGTGGTGCAAGTGACAGGACTATTCAATTTGATGGCTATTGTGCAACACAAGTGTGGGGGGGAAACCCATTGGATTCTCTTCTCATCTTTACTCTGTGGCATCAAATGGTGATTGTGTGATGGTGTGCATATGCTGGCAGTAAGTTCAGCGCCGCTATATTTGTGTTTGGTATGTTTGATGCACACACAACTCTCGCACTTTCCGTTTTGGTACAACTTGTTTCTCCCGCCAAGCAAATTGTTCTTCCTTTTTCGGAAGCGCAATTTGTGACACGGGGTCGACTAACTTGTTTCAAAACGGGATGTGTCCTTACTCCGGTATGTGTTCTGATTTTTCTATGTTGATTACCCCTATTTCCCTTTGTTTGACCGAATATGGACATTGAGGGCATTGTCCATCTTAAGTGTGGGGGGTGGCAAATAGGTTTAAGCTACCGGGTTTATCTCTGTTGTTGTTTTGCCATTGAGATTTTAGCCGTTCTTGTGGATGTGTCCCTCTCGTAGGCTTTTGGGTTTTTATCCAAGAGTAAGGGTTCTATTTTGAACTTTGAACTATGATGTGCATGTTTGAGAATTGGTTGTTTCAATTTGGCGGGATGATAGAAGTTGATATGGTTTTGATACTTGTGTTGAGCTTGTCCTTGTGGTAAATTGCTTTTGTCACTTAATTCATAATAATTTAATGTGCAATTTTACTACAAATTTTTCCTTGGTAAAATTTTAACCGGCGAAATGTGTTCTGAACGGTTATTGGGCTTATCCTTGTGGATTGATAACATTACTTGCATACTCAAATTTCCCAAACACCTAAAGTTGTGAGATTCATTGTTCATATATAGATGTGCTAGGTGTTTACGGTTTTGGTTTGATTACCTTGTAATTTGTCCCTCTCTTAGGCTCTTGGATTTATTCGGGAGTAAGGGTTCCATTTCGAACTCTGCACTAAGATGTGCGAATTTGAGGTTAATTTATTCCATTTCCGGGTTCTTTTCTTTGATTTGAGTGTGCCGGTGATGTGTTGAGCTAGAACTTGGCCTTGTGATCGTGACGAGACCGCAGTGAGATCACTTTTGTGATAAAAGTACATCGGATGACGAATTGGCATATAGGTTTGACCCATACTTTTCTTTCTTTCTTTATTTTCACTTTTCCTTTTGTATATTCATACCCTTACTATACTTATACTCACTTACATATACATCCTTCCTTTCTTTGCAAACCTTTCTTATACATCCTTTTAACTTAGCCTTTTCCATTGTATATATCCACTCATTTATGTAAACTTTACCTAATTATACCTTACTATACCGATAGTCTAATCTGGGGGGCCATTGATTGTCATTGGTTTGTTTGGACGGTTTGGGAGAGCTTCAATGGGGTGTCGGTGGAATATTGTTGGTCTATGGGAATGTGTTGGATTGTTCAAAAGGAAGTAAGTGTTTAGACATGATCATCATTGTAAGAGGGTGCCTACTAGTAGAGTAAAAGTGGTTCAATAATAGAAAAAAGAGAAAAGTGAAAAAATTTCAATTAAAAAAAAAAAAAAAGAACTTGGGCTACTAGTGGGTACTTCTCATTTTTATATGTCTAGAGTTGTGTTGTATCGTTAAGAATGGAGAGCTTGGTTGATTTTAAGTTGTTTGAAGTTGATACACCACAGCGGTGTCGAGTTTGCTTGGTATTTTTGAGGTGTCTTAGCGGAATAGCAATTTATGGGTTGTTGGCAATCAATGGTACGGGTTTTGATTAGACTGTTTTGTACATATTTCATACATACCTTATACTTATGATTGTTTCCTTTCATTTCTAACCTTCACTCCCTTACTCATTGTAAATATCCATTACATATACCTTAGCCTAACTATACAACCATCTTATATGCCTATTTTGATGATGTACTTGGTGCTTACGCCATGTCGGTGGAGCTATGATCCTTGTTCAAGCCTATGGTAAGATATGCATCACGACTGTGCTATGAGTGATTCTTGATATATTCAACCCCAAAAGTAAGTTCGTTGGAGTAGAATGATATTGATAGGTTCATTTGTTTCACTTGTGCTTAGTCGTGTTATTGAGGCTTGTGGATTGTTCAGATATTGTCAAACATTTCGAGTTTTCATTTAAGATTAAAACTGCTTCACCCAACTTTTTGTCATTGACATACTTGGTGTTGCTTCTTTTTGATACTCGTGATTGTTTATTTAGCTTCATTGCCAAGGATTACTTTTTCTTTAAATGTTGGATTTGCTTGAGGACAAGCAATGCTCAAGTGTGGGGGGATTTGATGTGACCAATTTATACCTATCGCCCACATCATTATTGGCCATTTTATTAAGCGTTTTAAGTCGATTTTGTGTGCATTTGGCGCGTTTATGTTGTTTGTTAGTGTTTCAGGCTCTAAACAGGTTACGCGCTCATTTGTTGCAAGTTCGGATGTTTCTTTGGCCAAGATGTTGATTTGTGCGTCCGAGAGTTGTTCATAGTGAAAAAAGTGTTATTCGGACCAGCATGATTGGACTGCGCCGCAGTGGGGGAATGCATGTACCCACTGCGCCGCAGTCATCTCAAGGAAAAGAGCATCGAGTCCAGTAATATTATACTGCGCCGCAGTGGGGGTGATCAAGGCCCACTGCGCCGCAGTCAGCTAGTGGAAAAAGGAGATTCAACCAGTAATATTATACTGCGCCGCAGTGGGATGTGCGTGTGCCCACTGCGCCGCAGTCAGCCTTGACAAACGAGCACCAAAGGCAGTGTATAAGCACTGCGCCGCAGTGGGGGCATCACTCGCCCACTGCGCCGCAGTGAGAGTGCGGGGCTGAAAGGTTTTGGGCAGCTTTTGCATCTGATGGAAGGGGGGTATAAATAAAAAAACAAAACCTAATTCCCGGGGGAATGAAGTTTTCTTTCTAAGAGCTGCACTTCAAGGAACACCTTCAAGGATCAAATCAAGATTTCATCATCTTCCGATTCCTTGAAGATTCACGTGCACCCACTTAGATCGTATCTATTTTATTGTTCTGCAATTTCTATTTCTCAAACGATTGGTACATCATGTTCTTCCTTTATTTTGATTGTTATTTCAATTTAATCATGAGTGGCTAATCTTTTAATCATCCACCTTGATGAAACTAGACGAATGATGTGATTGCTATATGTTTTAATTCAAAGAGTTGATTTCAATTATCATTGTGTCGAGATCTTGATGATTTAATTCCTTAATATATATTATTATGATATTGGTGGCATGTGTGTTCTTCGTTAGTGGTACTAGTTGAATACATTTGTGATTTTCAAACGGTTGCTTGTCTATGAGCAACTATCACTAGTTCATGGTATGATAGTGAATGTCATTTGAATAAAAGGAATAATTTTGTCAACGTGTTTTGTAACGGTTGGTGGTACCACGTTATTTTCACATAGGCACAATTGGTAATTTGTTGATCAAGCAAACTAATTGTTGGTAAGGTTGTCTAGGCATTGGTGGTACCGGCTTGGGTAATTAAACTAGCAACTTAGGTGTTTGGGTGTTTTGTGAGCGGTTGGTGGTACCACGCGAGCATTTTATCCTTTCACGATTATCTTGTCAACTCTAAATGAATGTGGTTTTAATTGAATGCAATCATGTTTGAAGTCTAGCGAAGTCAAGGTGGATGATCTTTACTATTATTGTTTGAAGCTTTTCTTTACTTTTAAGTGTTTTGCCTTTTTAAATTTACTTTAATTTAATTGTCAAAGTGTTCCACCCTGTTTTCCAAACCACTTTATTAGACAATTGATTCAAACCAATCCCCGTGAACGAACCTGGACTTACTTTGTAACTATATTGCATACGATCGGGTCCACTGCCCGATAGTGTGTAGTAGTGAGTTTCGAGGTACTTCTAGTTTTAAATTTTAAACTCGATTTAGCACATCAGCTGTTAACGAGAAAGAATTTTGAGGAGGTTAGTATCAATGCGCCGCAATGGGAGGAATGATGCCCCACTGCGCCGCATTCAAAGGTCGAGAAGAATACATTAATTTCCAGAAATATTCCACTGCGCCGCAGTCAGCCTTGACAAACGAGCACCAAAGGCAGTGTATAAGCACTGCGCCGCAGTCAGCCTTGACAAACGAGCACCAAAGGCAGTGTATAAGCACTGCGCCGCAGTCAGCCTTGACAAACGAGCACCAAAGGCAGTGTATAAGCACTGCGCCGCAGTCAGCCTTGACAAACGAGCACCAAAGGCAGTGTATAAGCACTGCGCCGCAGTCAGCCTTGACAAACGAGCACCAAAGGCAGTGTATAAGCACTGCGCCGCAGTCAGCCTTGACAAACGAGCACCAAAGGCAGTGTATAAGCACTGCGCCGCAGTCAGCCTTGACAAACGAGCACCAAAGGCAGTGTATAAGCACTGCGCCGCAGTCAGCCTTGACAAACGAGCACCAAAGGCAGTGTATAAGCACTGCGCCGCAGTCAGCCTTGACAAACGAGCACCAAAGGCAGTGTATAAGCACTGCGCCGCAGTCAGCCTTGACAAACGAGCACCAAAGGCAGTGTATAAGCACTGCGCCGCAGTCAGCCTTGACAAACGAGCACCAAAGGCAGTGTATAAGCACTGCGCCGCAGTCAGCCTTGACAAACGAGCACCAAAGGCAGTGTATAAGCACTGCGCCGCAGTCAGCCTTGACAAACGAGCACCAAAGGCAGTGTATAAGCACTGCGCCGCAGTCAGCCTTGACAAACGAGCACCAAAGGCAGTGTATAAGCACTGCGCCGCAGTCAGCCTTGACAAACGAGCACCAAAGGCAGTGTATAAGCACTGCGCCGCAGTCAGCCTTGACAAACGAGCACCAAAGGCAGTGTATAAGCACTGCGCCGCAGTCAGCCTTGACAAACGAGCACCAAAGGCAGTGTATAAGCACTGCGCCGCAGTCAGCCTTGACAAACGAGCACCAAAGGCAGTGTATAAGCACTGCGCCGCAGTCAGCCTTGACAAACGAGCACCAAAGGCAGTGTATAAGCACTGCGCCGCAGTCAGCCTTGACAAACGAGCACCAAAGGCAGTGTATAAGCACTGCGCCGCAGTCAGCCTTGACAAACGAGCACCAAAGGCAGTGTATAAGCACTGCGCCGCAGTCAGCCTTGACAAACGAGCACCAAAGGCAGTGTATAAGCACTGCGCCGCAGTCAGCCTTGACAAACGAACACCAAAGGCAGTGTATAAGCACTGCGCCGCAGTGAGAGTGCGGGGCTGAAAGGTTTTGGGCAGCTTTTGCATCTGATGGAAGGGGGGTATAAATAAAAAAACAAAACCTAATTCCCGGGGGAATGAAGTTTTCTTTCTAAGAGCTGCACTTCAAGGAACACCTTCAAGGATCAAATCAAGATTTCATCATCTTCCGATTCCTTGAAGATTCACGTGCACCCACTTAGATCGTATCTATTTTATTGTTCTGCAATTTCTATTTCTCAAACGATTGGTACATCATGTTCTTCCTTTATTTTGATTGTTATTTCAATTTAATCATGAGTGGCTAATCTTTTAATCATCCACCTTGATGAAACTAGACGAATGATGTGATTGCTATATGTTTTAATTCAAAGAGTTGATTTCAATTATCATTGTGTCGAGATCTTGATGATTTAATTCCTTAATATATATTATTATGATATTGGTGGCATGTGTGTTCTTCGTTAGTGGTACTAGTTGAATACATTTGTGATTTTCAAACGGTTGCTTGTCTATGAGCAACTATCACTAGTTCATGGTATGATAGTGAATGTCATTTAATAAAAGGAATAATTTTGTCAACGTGTTTTGTAGCGGTTGGTGGTACCACGCGAGCATTTTATCCTTTCACGATTATCTTGTCAACTCTAAATGAATGTGGTTTTAATTGAATGCAATCATGTTTGAAGTCTAGCGAAGTCAAGGTGGATGATCTTTACTATTATTGTTTGAAGCTTTTCTTTACTTTTAAGTGTTTTGCCTTTTTAAATTTACTTTAATTTAATTGTCAAAGTGTTCCACCCTGTTTTCCAAACCACTTTATTAGACAATTGATTCAAACCAATCCCCGTGAACGAACCTGGACTTACTTTGTAACTATATTGCATACGATCGGGTCCACTGCCCGATAGTGTGTAGTAGTGAGTTTCGAGGTACTTCTAGTTTTAAATTTACTTTAATTTAATTGTCAAAGTGTTCCACCCTGTTTTCCAAACCACTTTATTAGACAATTGATTCAAACCAATCCCCGTGAACGAACCTGGACTTACTTTGTAACTATATTGCATACGATCGGGTCCACTGCCCGATAGTGTGTAGTAGTGAGTTTCGAGGTACTTCTAGTTTTAAATTTACTTTAATTTAATTGTCAAAGTGTTCCACCCTGTTTTCCAAACCACTTTATTAGACAATTGATTCAAACCAATCCCCGTGAACGAACCTGGACTTACTTTGTAACTATATTGCATACGATCGGGTCCACTGCCCGATAGTGTGTAGTAGTGAGTTTCGAGGTACTTCTAGTTTTAAATTTACTTTAATTTAATTGTCAAAGTGTTCCACCCTGTTTTCCAAACCACTTTATTAGACAATTGATTCAAACCAATCCCCGTGAACGAACCTGGACTTACTTTGTAACTATATTGCATACGATCGGGTCCACTGCCCGATAGTGTGTAGTAGTGAGTTTCGAGGTACTTCTAGTTTTAAATTTACTTTAATTTAATTGTCAAAGTGTTCCACCCTGTTTTCCAAACCACTTTATTAGACAATTGATTCAAACCAATCCCCGTGAACGAACCTGGACTTACTTTGTAACTATATTGCATACGATCGGGTCCACTGCCCGATAGTGTGTAGTAGTGAGTTTCGAGGTACTTCTAGTTTTAAATTTAAACTCGATTTAGCACATCAGCTGTTAACGAGAAAGAATTTTGAGGAGGTTAGTATCAATGCGCCGCAATGGGAGGAATGATGCCCCACTGCGCCGCATTCAAAGGTCGAGAAGAATACATTAATTTCCAGAAATATTCCACTGCGCCGCAGTGGGATTGCGCCAGTCTCACTGCTCCGCAGTCGGCGGTACGGGGAGCCTAATGTTTCAGCTTTTCAGCCGTTCAGATGGGAAGGGGTATATAAGCAAGAAAATAAACCGTTTTTGATCTATCTAAGTTTTCTTTCTAGGGGTTGTTCCACACGAATTCCTTCAAGGGTGATCTCAAATTCCATCAATTGGATTCATTGAAGATTCAAGAACACCGTCTAGATCGTATCTACTTTTCCGTCCTTGCAATTTTAATTTAAACAATCATTGGTACAATATGTTCTCTTTCAATTTCTTTTATGAGTTTCAATTTAGCATGAGTGGCTAGAATTCTTAATCATCCACTTTGATGAAACTTGACGAATGATATGATTGCATAATTTTAATTCAAGAGTTGATTCAATTATCGTTGTGTCGTGATCTTTATCAATTAATTTCCTTGTGATTTATTCTATTGATGTTGATGGTTTATGTGTTCATCGTTAGTGGTACTAGGTGAATATATTTATCGTTTCAATTCGATTGTCTTTGATCGTTTGTCACCGGTTCATGGTATGACGGTGGATGTCAAGTCGATAATAGGAATTAATCGGTAAACGTGTTTAGAAACGGTTGGTGGTACCACGTTTTAATTCACATAGACATAATTGATATTTGGATAATCAATCAAACTAATCGTTGGGGATATTTTCTAGGCATTGGTGGTACCGGCTTAGGTAATTAAACTAGCCATTTAGGTGTTTGGGTGATTTGCGAGCGGTTGGTGGTACCACGTGAGCATTTTTATCCATTCACGATTATCTTGTCAACTCTTTAGAATTTGGTTTTAAACGAAGGCAATCATAGCTGTAGTCGAGTGGATTCGAAGTGGATGATCTTTATTAATATTGTCTGAAAACTACTTTATTTTATTTTGTCTTGTTATTTAAATTTCTTTTACTTCAATTGTCAAAGTTAGGTAGCAATTCGGCTACGGTTCCATCCTTTTTCTAAAACTACTTTAGCAAACAATTATTTCAAAACCAATCCCTGCGAACGACCTCGGACTTACTAATTACTATACTATATGCGATCAGGTCCACTGCCTGAAAGTGTGTAGTAGTCGGTTTTTGGTCGGTACTTGTTTTAAATTTACTTTAATTTAATTGTCAAAGTGTTCCACCCTGTTTTCCAAACCACTTTATTAGACAATTGATTCAAACCAATCCCTGCGAACGACCTCGGACTTACTAATTACTATACTATATGCGATCAGGTCCACTGCCTGAAAGTGTGTAGTAGTCGGTTTTTGGTCGGTACTTGTTTTAAATTTACTTTAATTTAATTGTCAAAGTGTTCCACCCTGTTTTCCAAACCACTTTATTAGACAATTGATTCAAACCAATCCCTGCGAACGACCTCGGACTTACTAATTACTATACTATATGCGATCAGGTCCACTGCCTGAAAGTGTGTAGTAGTCGGTTTTAGGTACTTCATTGTTAAATTTTTCAATAAACTATAAAGGCCAAATTGCCTTAATTATTCAATAAAGTAGAAAGTCCCCTCGGGGGACAATTCGTTTAAAAGACTAATTGTCTCAAATATTCAATAGAGGGTCGCCACCTCAGCAAATCAACAAAGCGACCAAGTGGGAACAAGCTGACAGGGACGCCTGAACAGACACCCCAATGTACGCACCAACATACACACAAATATGCAAAATAAAAATAATATAGCATAAAACTTGTTCGATACATAAAATCCCATAGCAAAATAAGTTCACAACAAACCTAATCAAAACGGGGCTTCACGAGCAGGAAGTCGTAAACCCCAGGATCACGAAGATGAGTAAGATCATAAATAAAGTTGCAATGATAACTTGCCAACTTCAGAATAGCTTGATCAAAAGTTTCCTTGGCTTTCACATACTCGGGAGAATCTTCAGCATGTAGGGCAGAATGCACACCCTTCTTCTTAGATGCATTCGCGACAGAATCAATCAACCCGACAGCTTGAGGACCAGTAGCAAGAGTTTCACAAACATAGGGGATAACCCTATCAATCAGACTACGAACTTTTTCCCGGAGTTCCACATTCTCAAGGTCCTTTTGAAGAAGCTCGTCATGACGTTTCCCCAAGCCAGTACGCAGTGCCTTCACAACAACATCTTGTTCCGCCAACCGCTTTTCCAGATCTGCAATCCTATCAAAAAGGTTCCCAACAACAAGCTGAGACTCCTTCAACATGTCCTGAGAATACTCGTACTCCCGACACAAACCATGGATCAAGAGATTCTTCCTATCGCCCAAATCCTCCTTAAGCAACTCCTCCTCCATGAACGTACGAGCAGTCGAATCAGAAAAAGATATTGGCAAAACACCAGCAAGACTTTTTCCTTTCTTCACGGCAGCAGCACCATCATGCCCAATGCGATCTGGAGCAACAGAAGATCCGACGTCAGCAACCTTCTTCTTTGATGACATTGTATTCAGAACAGTGGAATTCAAGAAACGATCTGCACAAATAACAAGATTAAGAAAAGAAAAAAGGAAAGTATAAACAGTAAAAGGAGGCGGAATAATTAGAGAGAAGAGAATACTCACAGAAGACGGATGGTGACATTTGAGGAAAATTGAATGGGAAATAAAACGGCGACGTCATATATATAAAGAAAAACCCTAACCGTCAATTACACGCCTCGGGATACGCATGCTGACACAAAGACTTTTTGGAACCCGGAAATTACAGCATGACCCCATGGAAAAGACGAAGTGGCCAAGAATAGTCCAACGCAATGCTTATTTTGAAAAAATCATCACCTTGGACTGGGGGGCTTGATGATATACCCTCCCAGCGGTACACAGGACCTGTCACACGAAGGAACAATGGCACACTACGATACGAAGCTTCTCCGTAACGAAGGCTCCCGCTGAAGATAAAAAAGATAAGAATTGTTCCCTTGTAAACTCGGGATTTGATCTTATCACTTAGGTCCAGTAAAGAAGGAAAGAATCCTCCTGGACTCTTATGGCCTAAGACTTAGGGAAACCCTAGGGAGTCTTGACTTCCTCTCCAAGAATATCTTTCCTATAAAAGGAGATTCATAAGACCTTCCAAAGGCATTCATTCATCATTCACACGACCAACATAATTCACTTCATAACATACAATACGATCGATCAGATCTAGAACCAATTCACCATTACGATCACAATCGGCTAACACTCATATACACATTTGATTGGCGTAAAGAGGCACGAACCCTACCTTCGGGGAATCGCCAACAAATAACCAAAAACACCCATCATCCCCTTTCTAAACCTAACCTCGGTTTGGTGCACAATCAATATATACAACAACACTAAATCAAAGTATGCACCAACACTAACTTCACTTCATAGTTCATTCGCATTACAAGAATATCTAAGAAAAATCAATAAAAATGTTTAAAAATCCTGGAAGACCATGGTCGAAATCAAGCACCAAAGAAGGGATCAACTTTATGAAACCATTTGACCTTATTGGTTGATAACAACCCAATATAATGCTTTCACAATCACATACGTGGGTGGTTTTTTTCTTCCTCTAACTTTTTTGAACCATGAGCTCATCAAGCATTCATTAGATCCACTCAACTTTTCATTTATCCATTTTCTTCGTTTCAACGTTTGAGCAAGAACAAGAAAAGGATAATACGACTAAGAAGTTACCCAACTCAAACATTTTTGTTATATTTTTTCTGTGACAGCATCAGATTATGCTAACTACATCATTTTTAATACTCTCGTTTTTTATTCTAAGGATTTACGTTTTTACAATTACGAATTAACATTTCTCTCTGTATTAATTAATATAATAATTATTATAGATATAGATATTTACATATTCTTGATAACGCTAAAGAACGTCTTTATCAAAACCTTACTTAGTTTCCAAAAACGTATACTTAAGACAATGTTATTTATTTTAAATACTGATGCCTTATTAGTGCTCCACCTATTTACTTAAGTGATCTCCTAAAAATATCATAATCAAATAATTTATATAATATATCTCTCAACATCTAAAATTACTACAATACCCTATTTACATTCTATATTAAGAAAGAGAGAGAGAGAGACTTGAAATGATTTATTTAATATTATTGTGTTTTTGAATCTAATATTTTGATGTTCATGTGTCACAAACAAACTGAATTTCCAAAAGTGGGGTTGAATACAAAATAAGTAGAATATGTTGGTTCAGTGCTGAAACAATTTCGTAACATGGTGTTGATGTGTGCGATATGCTTAAACAAATTGTATTTATCATTGAAGATGGTCTAATTATGCCTTAGAAATAATTTATAGACTTCTTGTTCCTAAGGTCTACCACCTTACAACGACAGTATAAAAGTTGTTAACCAATCCACTTAGATGAATTCGCTACTAGGGTATTTTAAGGTGGGTCAGGGAGGAGGTTTACCTAAAACCCAATATCTTGACTTCAAGCTTAGTCTTGACAAGAGAATTTTTCTTTTCGAGGGTTTAGTTAATGGGATATGCTCATTGAAAGAGTCCTCTAATGCAGACCCGGTTAATACAAGTATACAACATAAATTAAATCTCATGACATCAGCGAATAACTCACACCTTTAAATATAATTGAAAAGTTGTTGCCAAGAAAATGACACTTAAAAATTGCTCTATTTTATAATTTTATTTTAGACATAAAATAAATGAGTGGCTGAGGGCTATCTCCCTATATCTCCTTATTATTATTATTATATTATTATACTACTATAAAGGAGGAATCCTCATGACATAAGAAAAGCTTATGTGTTAGCCACCTAGACTAGCCAACAATGTTTTTCTTATGTCATGATCCACTAACCAATTTTTTTTTTGTTTTAGTAATATTTATGTGTGTTTATATATTATATGTGTTATATATATATATTTGTCTTAAAGAAAAAAACACCAAAAGAGAAAAATTATAAAACCCACCGGAAACTTGTAGTTTTCCGACGAAGTATAGTGGTTGCTAGCCCAAATAAAAAAAACATATAAAAAAATACATTTTACTCAAATATTTATTGTTTCACCTTAGGGGGAAGGGAGTCATCTAACTAAAATTCTCAACCCTCCCAAATCTCATCAATAACATCTCTCCAACTCATTTTACCTTTTCAACCCTCCCAACCAACTCTCCCAACCATTTTCCATGGCATTCATCACTTTCTCAACCCTCCCATTTTTTTTCTTTTTCATTTAATTTAATCAAACATTTTTTTTTCTTTTTTAATAAAAACTTAAACATTTCATTAAATTAAACTAAACATTACATAAACATAATTTAAAAAGTACATAACAACATATTAGAAATTTAAATTCTACATGATAATAAAGACACCTAAATCAAACTCTCAATCGATGGTGGCTACATCGCTGGGTCATCAAGGTATAATAAGTCTAGACCCGATATATGCGCCGTCAGATCATATCGGAGCCGATGATGCACGTCTTCGTCCTGTAACTCCCGGTTTGCATCCCGGTTATAAACTCTTGGCACCGGTGGATCCATAAAATGAACCAGTGATATTGCCCTCCCGTTGTCTTTTATGATCATGTTGTGCAATATTGTACACGTGGCGACGACTTTTCCAAACTTCTCCTTTGTCCAGAACCGGAAGGGACGGTCCAAAATCTTCCATTTTCCCTTGAGAACACCAAACGCCCACTCAACATCCTTTCTTGCAGCCTCTTGCAGTCTTTTAAATTTCTTTTCATCTTGTTCTACTGGATGCGGATATGCCTTAACAAACACAGCCCACCTAGGATAGATTCCATCGGTAAGCAAGTAACCACGTCAGTAATGTCGTCCATCTACGGTTAATGAACTGTCTGGTGCGGATCCATTACGCTCATTTTTAAACAATGGCGACTGTTGCAAAACGTTGACATCGTTGTTCGATCCAGCAGGACCGAAAAACGAATGACAAACCCACAAGTCATGGGAAGCAACACATTCGATCATAATTGTCGGCACCTTATGATCACCCCTCGTGTATTGCCCTTTTAAGTATTTAGGGCACTGCCTCCATTCGATGTGTGTACAATCAAGACTACCAAGCATTCCTGGAATGCGGTGTCTTTCTTCATGCACTTGTGTGATGAGAGCAACATCATGAGATGTCGGCCTACGTAAGAACTCCTTTTGATATAAAGCAATGACCGCATCACAAAAATACCCGAGGCTCTCGCGTGACGTTCGGGCAGCCATGCTTAAATACTCGTCAAACACGTCTGAAGGTTCACCCGTAGACAGTTGTTTGATCGCCGATGTGCATTTTTGAAGAGCCGTGCAACTTTTTTTCCCCCGTGCGTCGTACCCCTCTTGAAAGTACCCGAATCTAGCTTCAATATCACCAACAATCTTCAAAAACAACCTCTTGCTCATGTGAAAACGATGACGAAAAAATGGTTCGTCAAACTTTGAGTCTTCAACGAAGTAGTCACGCATTAGTGTCGCGTGAGCTTCTTCTCGGTCTCGATCGATATACCTACGAGTGTCGGAAGAGGTGCCAGTGTCTTCAAGCTCATCAAACACTTGTTGAAAAAACTCAAAAGTACTCCCCGTAGACGAGTCGGATATCTCAGGCGGCACACAAAATGAAGAAGATGAGGAAGAGGAATCCATTTTTAGGGAGTAAAAGTGATGTTTTTTGGTAAAAGTGTGTGAGATATGTATTTGTTTTGTGATTTATTTGGTTAAAATAGAAGTGTATATATAGGTAGAATTTAGGGGAATTTTTTTTTTATGTGGGAAACGGTCCAAAAGGGGGTCCCCACACTCAAAACACACGCTCCAACGGCTAGTTTTTTGCCAACCCTCGAAGGCTTCAAAGCCAGCCCAACCCCAACCCGTTGGGATGGCGGTGGTGTTCCCCAGCGGGTTGAACCAACCAGCTAGCCAACCCGTTACCACTCCTCTCCCCCTTATCGGTTATAATGAAAACAAATTTATTCAGCAGACCCGCGTCTTACGCGGGATCTATATCTAGTGTATTATATATAACATATAATTACACTACAGTAAAAATACCTCTTTTGGATTTTAATAGTGAAAACCAAATACTCCAATTTATGTTTTACAAAACAAACTAATGACAACAAAGTGACCTTCTGTAACCTTTAATAAAATCTTGACAGATTATAGTGACAAAAAATGATCATTAAAAATTTAATTATCAGCAATAGTGATCAAATCTAACCTGTTCATGACAAAAATTTAATCATTACATGAAATTAAAATTAAGACCAAATGTCTTTTGTCACTAATCGATATTTTTCTTTTCAAAAATTCATGGCTCATTCAATATATGTTTCTTTTACAGATAGACAAAGATGCTAAGGAAGATGCGAGGAGAAACATTCCATGATTCCAACCTTTATTCCTCAACCGGCCCCGAATGTTTGTCCACAAACCGATCAACGTACCCGATGGTTGGCTGGCCAACATATCTCATTAATTAGTCATGCTGTTTTAAGGATTAAACGAGTCGGGTTATCTTGCAAAGTTGCTATATTTGGGCCTTAATTATTTGAGCATATTGACTTGTTTTATTTGTCCCTGATTTGAGCCCAATGACTATGGTACACCACAACAAACATATAAACCCGAACAAGATGGTAGAAACTAGCACTAAATTAGTAAATACAATTATAATGTCGACCAAAGTGACCCAAAAACTAAAAATTTATAAGAATAAATCCAACAATCCATGGGGTAACCTGTATCCTTAAGCGAAAAACACCAAATTAAGCAGCCGGAAACCAACCATGACTTAATCACCTTGTCAATCGAGTTTTAGATAACTGTCTTTTATTAACATTATTAGAATAAAGATGTGTGTGGCTAAACACGGTATTTACGTAAGGGAAACTTTAGAGCAGTCAACTAATCTTGTGAACCATACTTGGGATTAGCCACCCTTTATGTATGAACAAACAAGTTGGTAGTAAATATATCAAGAGAATGGAGTTTCAGTGAGATTGTTGCAAACCACTACTTTAGATTAATTAGAGACCTGATCGTGTCACGATATGTTTAATGTCACGTTGCAACTAAGGGTAGAAAGATAGTTATTTCTAGATGACTTCCTCCGGACATTTTGCAAGGAGTGAAGATCGACCATTTTAACTTTTCTTTTTAAAAAAAAGAGATTTTTTAACTGATTCAACCCTTTTAATTGAGTTGTGTAGTACAAATCAATTGCTAAAATACGTCTACTTTAATTGTGTTGTGGTAGTAAAAACATACTTGAACGGCAACTTATTATTTTATTATATATTTGCTTGTCTAGAATGAAAAGTGTAATTTTGACGCCAAGTAAATATAAATTCTTGTAAGTTGTAACCACTAACTGTGTTCATATATTTATTGAAATCTGATGTAACATGTTATATTAATTTTGTCCTTAATTTTTAACTTATAGTCGGATGATAGCTCTCTGGTTTGGAGATCATATATACTATGATAATAATCGTTCTTTATAATACTTTAGCATGTTAATTGTAACAACAAAATTAATACGAGTACATGTATTAACAACTAATACCCTTATATACTCATCCATATATATATGACCTGTGAATATAATACCAAGTAGCATGATGAGTGATTTTTAATAAGATTTACATTTTATATAATTGATCAGTCTAAGGGCTGTTCACCTACATCACAAGTATACTGGTAATATTTATTTTACCAATGTTGGGCTGCTTGAAAATTCTCCTTCCATTCACTTGAATAGTGGGAAATACGTGTGGTTTCAATTAGCTGTAATATTTTAAGTGAAAAAAGATAATGTTTACAAGAACATATAATAATATTACCAATATAATAATAGTGATAGTTAATATTACCAATATAATAATAGTGATAGTTATGCAGTTTTTGTAATGCTTAAGTCATTTTCTACAAATAATATGTTATAACACCAAAACACTCATTATTTTCAATAATATATATTTTAATTATAAATTGAAAACCATGCAGAATTATCAAGATTGTAACTTTAAAATCTTTGTTAATTTTTTTTGATACTAGATTATATCCCGCGTAATACGCGGTTAAACATATATAACTAATAAAATATTAATGTTTCATGATATCTTATATTGACAAATTGTAAATAAAAATATTGAAAAACAATAATGTTATATTTGTTTACATATAATTAAATGAGTTAAAATATATGTAAAAAAAGAATTGCATGATGTAGATATAAAAAAAAGGAACAGAGATTCCAGTGATCAATTATCCACATATCTAATTTTCATATTACATTTGTATCATTTTATTAATTAACAATATTAAATAAAATATTAATGTTTCATGATATATTATATTGACAAATTGTAAATAAAAATAATTGAAAAACAATAATGTTATATTTGTTTACATATAATTAAATGAGTTAAAATATATGTAGAAAAAAGAATTGCATGATGTAGATATAAAAAAAAGGAACAGAGATTCCAGTGATCAATTATCCACATATCTAATTTTCATATTACATTTGTATCATTTTATTAACTTAACAATATTAAATAAAATATTAATGTTTCATGATATATTATATTGACAAATTGTAAATAAAAATATTGAAAAATAATAATGTTATATTTGTTTACATATAATTAAATGAGTTAAAATATATGTAAAAAAAGAATTGCATGATGTAGATATAAAAAAAAGGAACAGAGATTCCAGTGATCAATTATCCACATATCTAATCTTCATATTACATTTGTATCATTTTATTAATTTAACAATATTAAATAAAATATGTTGAAAACGATGATGTTGTCATTTTTATAACTGTTTGATTTTTTTATTATTCTAGACACCATATACAGGTCAGAAATATTTTTTATTTAAATATATAAGATATTAAAGATGTAAAATTAAATACTTATAACTATAACTAATATTTATTACGTTATATGATAAAATATATATAAAGTCATAATATGATAAAAAAGAAAAAGTGATTTTAAGAAATAATATAAAGTTTAGGATTATTTTTCATAATTTATTCATTAAATTAATTACTTTCTATAATTATAAATGTAGGAAATTACTTTTCATAATTAATAAACATATTTAAATTTATTATATTAAAATTAAATCTAAAAAAGTTATAAAAAGTATATGATATCAGCATTTTAATCTAATGGTTCTAATTAAAAGTTGAGTTTCATCTAAGGGTTCAAACTTCTTCATTTTAAAATTAAGGTTTCTCTTTTATATATATTTTGATATAATATCCCTTTCGAAGGTATAAATTACTAAGTACATAACTTAACATCTCGAAAATATTGAATTAAAAGATTGTGTATGCATTTAAATACACTTCGAAAGAATTCTAGCACATCTAAATCATTTGAGATAAAATGAAATTAACATGAATCAATCGAATTTGCTACATAATGAATATGTTAAAGTCAGACTGCTTGTCAATCGACATATCCTATTTGTGATTCAGATACATCGAAGAAAACAATAACGACAACAATATCTATTTCTGTCAAAAACGAGATACGGGAAATATAGTGAAGAAAACATAAAATTAAAAAAATTCTTGATGTGACTAGCTAGCTATAAAAATTAAAATACGAAATAATTTCTCCTACATTTTCCGCCACCGGCAAAAGGTCTAACAAAAAGACTAAATAAATATTTAAAAAAAAAACCATATTATTCAAAAACATAAAATGCACACTACATTCTAAAGATGAGCAGGCTCGTCTTTTTAAGCAGAAATACATACGTACTGTTTGCCAGTTTGGTGATGACCACCCAAAAAACAGCATAAGCAGAATTGTTGCCTTTTTTTTATGACCCCACATATCATATCATCACTTTTTTATTATTATTATTTTTTTTTTTTGTCTTAAGTCTTAAATAGTTAAATGCAGGAGCACAAACGAAGCTCATCTTCTTCAGTTGAGATATACATATACTCGTACTAGTAAGTGAGTGAGTTGAAACTTTTGCAAATGTCATCATTTTTAGTCAATATTCTTCTTGATACTCTTTACTTTATGTTTTGTTAGTATGTTTTTTTTTTTTCGTTTCTAACTTCATCTTTAAATAAACTTTTACATCTTTCTTTTCTTTGTCTTGTTTTTTTTTTTTTCTGTAAAAGAAAAATGCTAATTACATAACAGTCATAATTTGTTCTTTAGCATATATGTTCTTTCAATGCTTGAATTTTTACATAATATTTGACTTGATTATGGGAAATGTGTAAGGTAGTTAGTTTTGGTACACTTTTTCATGATTCTTCTCATTTCTGACTTTTATCACCACCCATTCTGTTGTAATGTATATCTTCTTTGTTGCAAGTTTTTACAAAAAAAATTTATATACATTGTTAATTTGTTATTAATAATTAATGTTATGTTCTATGTATGTATATATGTATGTGGTTTTTTCTTCTTGGGTTGCTCTTTTATTTACTCTGTTTATATAATTATGTTGTGGACTACTACTAGTAGTTACACACTTACATATATATATAGATTAAAGATTTGATTATTTTACTTCCTTAGGAACATATAGGACACAAGAGAAGAAGAAGCAGTTAATGTGAATGCTTGTAGCATAATTTGTATTTGATGATGGGGAATTCAGAACTACTCAAGACTTGTATGCTTTCTATTGTGGTTATATTCGCGATTTTCTCTACACCAAATTGTTTCGGGTTTACTGATCCTAGTGATGGTAATAAGTCATCACTCACCTTTTTTTTTTGTTGTTGTATTTGTTTAGTTGTTTGCAATTTACTACATTCTTACATTATGTTTCATTTCTTTCTGATTATGTACTTTTATATTATGGTTGTAGTAGTAGATCATGCTATTGTAAATAGAGAAATTTCTCATTCACAGCCATAGTCATATGGGTTATGGTCAATAACGATAAAAGGATTAATTTGGTGAAAAATATCCTTAGTTTGACGAAGTTAGAGTAAGGGGTCTTGGTCGGGGTGAGGTGATGTGGCTGCATTTGGCGTTTGGTGTCCCACATTGGATGGAGTCGGCATGGGTTTGGACTGAGGGGGCGGCATTTGTAAGCCGATCAGCATGTGGTGCGGTTGTGTGATTGGTTAATAAAGAGAAAGTGGTCAATGTTCGCCGTAACAACAGAATCTTGGTATTGAAGCGGTGGAGTATAAGAAGTGACGTGGCGCTGATGTGCTGGCGTCATCCATGGTCTCGTTACCATACCTTGTGTTGCTATGATTATTAATGTAGAAATATAATATAATTGAAAATTATAAGTTGGTTGCATATTATAACCATATTAGTTAAATAAAGGGTGTTTTATTATTATTTATATTTTATTTTTAAAATAATTCTTTGGGCTATGGCTAGCATAACATTTCTTAGATTAGTTCTGATGCATAGATTATTATTGTTACTTCAATGTTTCTTTATGAAATTTTTATTTCCTTGTTACAGTCTTGGCAATAAATAGTCTATATGCTGCACTTGGCTTCCCTCCTCTTATGGGATGGGTATTTGTTGGAGGAGACCCGTGTCTAGAAGGTTGGCAAGGCATCCAATGTGTAAATTACAACATAACTGGAATGTATGAAAGAATTGTATATCTATTACATTATTTTTTACATATCTTTGAGGTCAAATATTAATTTTTTTTTCTAATTCACAGAGTCCTTAATGATGCGAACTTAGGAGGTGAACTTGGTCAGAATTTGGGAGTTTTCACTTCAGTCATACAAATGTGAGTGTTAGAAAGACTTGTTCATTTTAAAATATTATTCGTGCTGACAACTTATGGTATTTTGTGATGTTCTCATGAGCAGAGATTTGAGCAATAACCACATTGGAGGCAGTATCCCATCAGATTTGCCGCTTACATTAAAGACCTTGTATGTTATGTTCCTGTCATTTCATTTTTATTTTATAAGATAGACAGGTCACACAGGTTAGGTAACGGGTCCAAAGGGGTAATCGATTGTACTGGCCAAAAGGGGCCAGGTGGGATTAAACTGAAATCTTTTGTTACATTTTGTGTTATATGATAACATAGTTTTATGAACAAGGGATCTAGTATCCAGATGCATTAAAAATAGAACTCTATGCGCTTGACCCGTTTCCATTCTAAATTACTTCAGTTTTTTTTCTTTTTGTATATACCTATTAGAGATATAACGTAATGTGAATCGACCCACCATATCTAAAAAGGTCCAGATTATCAAACACATATCTATTGGCTTTATTTAACTGATTATTACATTGCATCTTAGAAGAAATAACATCTTTGGTTTACCTCATTATCTAAGCTTTCTCTCTGGGAATCAACTTAAGGGAAGCATACCAGAGTCACTGTCTATGTTAAGTCAATTGACAGACTTGTAAGTTTCATAATCGATTTTTTTCTATATTGAGCTTTTATGTTATATTGTTTAATCAACTCTTTTTTTTGTTGCAGGTCTTTCAGCAACAACCATTTGAGCGGGGTCATTCCAGATTCCTTTCAACAACTTACGGCCTTGACTACTTTGTACTCCTTACTTTTTGCTAATTCAAATGTTGCATTTATCATTTTCTCAAGATTAGTCTTTCTATGATATTGCAAAATGAATCCCATGAAGATACATCATGAATTTGATGTCTTATTGCAGGGATTTGTCTGCTAACAATCTAAGTGGCCCGTTGCCTCCTTCGATGGTGAACTTGTCATCAATTTCCACATTGTAAGACATACCATGCTTAAGATATGAACTACATGTATTTGATACATAAGGATATGCATAGACTACTTATATATGCATTCTATAAAATTAAATGATACTCTCATTCGATCTCCTGCTCCATATTTTCTGCAACCATTTTCTAGACTTACATTGTACCACATTTCCATCCTTAATTTAATGTTTAATGTACAATAATCATATTTACATCTTTTATTTTGTTTGTAGGCACTTACAGGACAATCATCTTACTGGTGGACTTGACTTCTTGCGTGATCTTCCATTGATTGATTTGTACTATACTTCTCTTGATTCTTCACATCAAACTTTTCTCAATATTTGAAATAAATATTTTGTTGCAACACAGGGATGTTGAGAATAATCTTTTCTCCGGGCCAGTACCCCCACGATTGTTGAGCATTCCCAATTTTAGGTAAAAAACAATCCTGTTGTAAGCTTGCAAGTTGTGATCGGTGATTCTTACATTGTTTCATTAATGTGCATGGATTATTGATAAGATGTATAGATTACCCATTAGTTACGACAAAATGAATGATTACACATTCAGTTTGAATGTGAAACATTGTATTATTCATTGGCTCGGTCCAGAATGGAATATTTTGCCATTTTCTTCAGATGAAAGTAGTTGTAAGTTCCATTTACAGGTGTCTAGAAAATTACAAATGGTTCCTACTGTGGCAAATTCTTGCAGTCGAATTTATTAATCTGCCGATTATTTTTGTTTAAATATAAGTGTGTTGCTGCTTCTCATAAGCGAGATTTTTCCATTATTGAAGGATGAATTATAGACTGTTCCCAAGTTAAATTGTCCAGTATTTGTCTGTGCACAGAAACAGTACAACGAGTGCAGTCATTCAAATTCTATATAGAATCCCTAACTTTCAAATGTGCAATGCAGAAGCAATGGAAATCCTTTCAATACAACCATTATTCCTTCACCACCGGTCTTATCTCCTTCATCATCAACAACAAATGAGACACGACCTCCTGATGTAAACCCGAGAATTCAAGCATATGGACCATCTTCTTCAGAGCTACCACACTCTTCTGGTCAACAAAAGTCTCAAGTGGCTAAAAAACTCTTGTGGGTTGCCATTGGTGGATTATTGATTCTTATTTTACTTACACTGGCACTTTGCTTCCGAATTTCAAGATGGCGTAAAGAAAAGTCAACCATAAAAATTGGAGATCAAATGAAAAACTCTGTTCCAGATGTGCCTTCTACAAATACATCTCATCATAAAGACACTAGTAAGTTTACCTACTTAGATATAAAACATTCAAAATAGACAAGTGATGAACTTAATCCATAGAGAAATAAGAAATTGTAATTTAAGAGGTTGTTCATTTTGGATACATTTTAATATTAAGGATATATGATATGGTTAACCGTTAACCAGACCAGACCGAAAAAAGTTACCACATCAGCTTCACACTTGTATTTACTATTCAGAAAACAATAAACACACACCTACCTGGCGTGATGAAAAGTTCAATGGACCTACCACCTTGAGAACCGCTGTTCACTCTGTTGCTTAGCCATTATTCAAGTTACAGCATTTGATAGGGCAACTTCATTTTACGTCATTGTTTGGTTCACAGAAGGTCCATCGAATAATAGTGGAAGAAATAACTCATTGCCAAGGTCAGAAGTCAAAGAGGAAAAGATAGAAACAATTTCTAAGAATCCAGCATCACCTTATCCTCCCCAACTTCTTGCCCAAGAAAGGATTGTTGTAAAACCAGTGCCAATTTCAACATCGGGTGGGAATACTTCTAAACATGTAGATCTTCCGCAATCTTTCTCTATTGCATCTCTTCAACAATATACAAATAGCTTTTCTCAAGAAAATCTTATCGGTAGAGGCATAATTGGCACAGTTTATAGAGCCCAGCTTCCTAGTGGACAGGTAATGGCCTCTTATATACATTGTGAGTGCAACGGTACAATTTAGGCCTGTGCCCTGTAGTTTCTCTTTTCTGAAATATAGAAATTCAATCCTTAAGGTCACAGGTGGCAGATTGCGCAGGTCTTTGGTGGATGGGCTTGGGTATCGTTTAAAACCAATATCCTTTGTGTCACAGATATTTCATTTTATGTATAAACAGTTAATGTCTCAACACTCATGTATGAATATATAGAAATATTTTATTATAATATTTCATTATTTGAATAAAATTATTGTGAGGTTTTAGGCAGTCCTTGCAACTGTTGACATATTTTGACCTCTACCCATTAAAGCTACTTGTATTGTTTTTATGTGATTGACCTACTCATTAGTAAATGGGTTGACGTTACCACCTCTAAGCATGATTTAGGCACTATGCTTGCATCATATATAGTTTCTGAAAGCTAGGAGCTTGGTACATCAGAGTCGTTCTTTTTGGTATGCCATTGGCTGGTTGGTCGTTTAATGGGTCAAAGCAGGTAAGTTATTAAGCGGATCAAATCAGACTCGCCAATATATCACCTATGATATAAAACTAATGCTAGAACAATGATCTAACCTCTTTCAATAAAAGCAAACCAAGGGGTTGTAAACACTTTGCTACACTTAAGGCGACTATTAACCTTTCCTTTTTAGTGGTAGTTATTTATCCGTTAGACCCTTTACCAGTAAACTATAAGACATGGACCAAAATTCTTATAAACGAGTTAGATTTTCAACTTCTGCTAAATGTTTATTTATTTACTTTGCATTCTTCTAGCTACTAGCGGCAAAGAAACTGGAGAATGCAGCTTCAAGGCTATGGAATGATGAAGATTTCATGGGGCTGGTGTCAAATGTATCAAAGCTTCAAAATGAAAATATAGTTCCACTTGAGGGTTACTGTTGTGATCATGGACAAAGACTTTTTGTCTATAAACACTGTAAAAATGGGACATTGCATGAAGCATTGCATTTAGATGAAGAGATCCATGAGAAACTTTCATGGAGTGCTCGTGTACATGTGGCGCTTCAAGCTGCAAAAGCATTAGAGTGAGTACATTTCTTAGCTTGTCTTCATACCTCTGTAACATGGTAGAGGTGGCAATATCTGCCCATATGCCAAAAAAATAGTTTAGTTTAGGTTATATGTTCTCCTTCAAGGATTGACAAATTGGTTAGTAATTTGATTTAATCACAGATGAAACAAGTCGAAATGGTTGAATGGGCTATGCAGGTCGATGTAGGTTATATGTTCAATCTCATAAATCACTTTTCTTTTTCTAGAAGATACACAATTATGTAATCATGTCAAGCATATCAATAATCTATAAAATTCATAAAAGGGACAAAAGAAGTGTTTCTGACCCACCCCACCTGTTTTGGTCCTGATAACAATGTTACCCTTCATGACCTATATTATAAATTACACCTGCTCTGATGCTGATAACATATAAACAGGACAGAGGTTTGTCATCCACTTGTATTAATGATGATTGTTTTGTATTCATTGTGTTTTGCTTAAAGGTACTTGCACGAGGTTTGTCAACCACTCGTTGTACACCTAAACTTCAAGTCTGCAAATATTCTTCTCGATGAAGAGCTTAATGTACGTGTTTCGGATTGCGGTTTGGCACCACTAATACCATCTAGCTACATTAGTCTGGTAAATGGCTATTCACCTTGTATAATCTCTGATTGAAGTTATTACAGTGGATGTTGACATGTGGTTATTTTATCAGTTGCAAATTTCCGGATATGGTGCCCCTGAACTGGAGTCGGGAAGTTATACTTACCGAAGTGATGTTTATAGCTTTGGAGTTGTTATGTTAGAACTTCTCACAGGTCGAAAAGCACTTGACAGGTCATTCATCCTAACATCATCTAAATGTTCTTTTTATGTAGTCGCATTGACCAGAAACCCTCAAGTTCTTACTCCTTAGATTTGAACCTTGTTTCAGGTTTGAAGTATAATTAGGGGCTGTTTCAATATACTTAGTTGAAAGTAATTATGTAATAGTAATTGTTAGTCAGATTAAGATGATCTGTTGTGGTAAAATATGTCTTAGAAGACATTAGATAATGTCTGTATGCGCTTTTTGAAAATGATAATATGATATCAGCTAATCAGAATTTGATAAGCAGCTGTATTGAAGTGGGTTGTAGGAGTCCACGAGAGTGTTTGGAAGTACTAGTACTCAGATAATTAATTAACTGCCTCTAAAAATCTGATTATCTAAGTAACTAACAGATAAATGACCAAAGTTGACATTATTGTGATTTGTGAATGAGACCACAAAACAATCAATTTAGGTTTGGAACCTGAGATAAATTTTTATTTCTTTTTAGAAAGACAAATATCAACAGGACATATAACTATTCGCACATTAGTTCACAACCGGACTTGAACCTACAACCTTTTGGTCGAAGGACCAACACACATACTGCCAGGCTATAAGCCCTTTGGTAAAAAAAAGCAGAGAATAAATTGGTAACTTTATTTTACCATTTGATATTCTTTTGTAGCGGCATTATGAACTTGATCGTCCAAACTAATTATTTGTTCATACACATATATATGTAGACATTATAAAATTGATATTAACCAAAACAGAATACTCTTGTTATCCCCGGAACTCCAAATTTAGTCGATTTGTGAAACTTTATAACTGAATATAACAAATATCTATGGTTGGAAAATAACTTATTTGAGGTTTAAAAGTCGAATGTTGGCTTCTTGTAATTATTTTTATCTAATGAATGGAGCTTTGTTTTTTAGGTTAAGGCCTCGTGGAGAGCAATTTTTGGTAAGATGGGCAGTTCCTCGGCTTCATGATATAGAAGCATTATCGAGAATGGTTGATCCCTCTCTTGATGCTGCATATTCGTCCAAGGCTTTGTCCCGCTTTGCTGATATTATTTCTCTTTGCGTTCAGGTTAGCATATATCTTTCTATTTTTCTGGAAACTAATATGCAATACATTTCCTCAAAGTTCTGGTATCAAAAAGAAAGAGCGCTTGACTTTTGGAGAAAGACACTAATATGCCTCATTGGGATTTCATGAGTGTTAAAATTTAACATATATGTTTGATTATTTGTCAAAACAAAGATAATCTACAACGAACAAAATCATAGGATGTCTAATTTGCACTCCATGATATAGGTACTCTTATTGCTTAAAATTGAAATGTTTCAATGTTAATATTCAGTATCAAGGTTATGGTAGACCGTCAGATATTTTGGACTAAATGAACCATCAAACTTAACACCTGATGCCTAGGACTCATATTGTAACATGATCACGAGCCCCATTATGTATTTTGTTAAACCAACTTATATACGTAGTATCACTTTATCATGCCATATTAGGGTAACATTATAGCATATACCGTCCAATATTTCATCCAATGAGGCAGATTCAAAATGCCTTCTGTAATTAATAACAGGTCAAATGCTACTTTTGGGTACTTATTTTGACAATTAAATATATAGAAAGCTGGCCATAAAGACTGTATTCTGTGTCATTTCAAAGTATCAAACAATATGATTTTTGGGTAAATAAACGAGTTATATTGAACATTAAGATTTTATGACTACATTTACATATCGGCATAGCAGGTTTAACATAAGAAGTTAAAGTTCACTTTCCTGTTTATTATCCCTGAAAACTACTATGGAGTAACTCGTTATGTGAATCTGTGCCGGTTCAATCTTTTAATGGTAACTGCAAGAACCTTATGGTAGGAAGTCACTTGTATCTTATACTTTTCTTTGATTTCTGTAGGCCGAACCAGAATTCAGACCACCAATGTCAGAAATTGTCGAGAACCTCTTGCATATGACCAAGATAAACCATTGAACCATATAGTCATCTTCGTTTTTAGCAATGTCAAGGTAGCGGAAACCATATTCTTTGCTTCTAATTTCTTCATCAGATTGCAAGTTTCTTGTCCAAAGTTAAGATTTTAGTAATTTTGTGGTCATATATGTATGTTTTGTGCTCGTGTAACTGTTTGTGTATGTTTTAGCTGTATAATATTGCATGTAGCATGTTACATATTTCCTTTCTGATTTGATAAGATATCAAATGATATTGTGGTGAAACTTCAAAACCCAAGGATCAGGGTTTACATAGGTGATGCAAATTGACCAATGTAGGTAATCCCGTCATCGGTCATTAGGGTATGTATTGGGTACCCATTAGTTTATCATGTAGAAATGGTTTATGCTAACCTTTCCTAACAAAAGATGGATAGTTTAAAATTAAATAGATTAGAGTTTTCCCCTAATATGTTGTGTCTATTAGGAGGGCTTTCTTTTTATTAGGTATTGGGTACCCATTAGTTTATCATGTAGAAATGGTTTATGCTAACCTTTCCTAACAAAAGATGGATAGTTTAAAATTAAATAGATTAGAGTTTTCCCCTAATATGTTGTGTCTATTAGGAGGGCTTTCTTTTTATTAGGTATTGGGTGACATGGACCCGGTTAAGACAACATAATCTAAACCCTCTGTTGTGATATTCGATCCGTACATGTCAAAAAAAAACTTTGAGGATCTATGTAAATATGATATCTAATATAGCAAGAGAATTCATTGAGTAGTTCACAATTAGTTATGTATGTATAATACAAAACCTATTCATTAATAATAGATGAATGTATCATATATCACTATAAATCATTCTTGATTTCTTAACAAACACATATATGACACATGATATAGTTATGGATGACATTTGGATATACACTTCATGTCCAACAAAAATTCCCATTTTATGTTTCAAATCGGAATAAACTATCTAAAACCTGCCTCCATAATTCGGATTATGGATTTCACCATTGGGTCCGGTTTATAGCCAATTAGCCATCATCTCATTTTTTTAAAGTTACGATAAGTAAGTGGGAGTTTGTAGGGATGATATAGGGTTATATACGTATCATTAATTAATTCTCAAATCAATCTCTAAATCATGTATTAGAATTCAAAATAGAAAACACATTTTAACTTTTAGATCAACTTCTAATTTTTCTTAAACTTTGAAGTCAAATATAGAAAATTATCAAGTACAGAAGGAAAATGATGACATGCGGAAAAATCAGGGGGCAAGATTAAGAAAGATAATTGGTGGATAACATGTCAGCATCTTATAGTTTTAAGAGAATTTTAAGGCCGGATTTATCATTTTACACTATAGATAGTTCACACTTGTTAAAAGTATCTAACAATCGATAAAATCCAAAATTTCTTTCTATTTTAAATAATTCTTATTCTTCATTTTTAGATTTCAAAATTTATGCAAAGTTTATTAATTTGATGTAAAAAATATAATTTATATAAGTTGAGAAAGAGGATAAAAAAAAAAAATTAAAAAAAAAAATCTAAAGAACCACATGGACTGTTTCTATAATAATTTATTTTTTCAAAGTAAAAAACTCCAAAATTTTATCTTGAAAGAAAATAAAAAGAAATTTTTAAAAATAAAAAATACTCAGTAATATAAATACGGTCTGAGAAAAAAAGGGACTCATATGGGAGGGAGAATTTCCAGGAATACCAGTCTTCTTTATATCACACAACATTCTTCCATATTCCATTCCTTACCATTTTCTTTTTCTTATCATATATATATATATTTTTTTAATCCTTTTATCCAATTACAGTCAAAACCAATACATATTTTCCAAATTTAACTTTTAACCGACACGGTTATTTTCTGTTTAAACCTGGCGGTTTCCGTCGACAGGGAATAAGACCTTTTCTGCTAACGTGCGCTTTTTCTCCATTATTCTTATCATATATAAATATAAATATAAATAAAATCTATATGCAAGAAGAGGAGTAGGGTGGAATTATGACACGTGGAGAAAGGAAGGATGACGTAATGATGATGAAAAAGAAGAAGAAGGTGGTGTGGGGCACGTGGGAAGAACTTATCCTTGGGGGTGCAGTTATTCGTCATGGAACAGATGATTGGGATGTTATTTCTTCGGAGCTCCAAACCCGAACCCTTTTTCCATTTCACTTTACCCCTCAGGTCTCTCTCTCTCTCTCTCTCTCACTTTTATTAATTAATTAATTATCATTTTTTAAAATTATTTTTGTTTCATTTATTTAGTTTTGAAATTAAATGAAAATGTTATGTTAATGTTGTCCTAGCAAGTATTTATTGCTATTAACGTTGATGACATTGTCTTTTTCATCAATGAATGAATGAATGGACTGGTTGTTTGTTGGTATATGTGTGCGAGATGTTGTTATACAAAAATAGTAGGAATAAGTGATATTTTGGTTAACTTATGGATGTGACATTAAGAATTACACTAAAAGTCGAACATAACATGTGTTACATGTGTTGTCGACTTTATATTATTCCATTCCATTGTCTTGATGGAAATTATAGGTTTATTTCGTGATTACTTGCAAAATAAAAATATTATTCGTTGTCGTTCTTGTTTGATTGAACGATAACTAAATGAAAAGAAAGATTAATTGATCCAACTAAGGTAGGGTCGCTTCGGGTTAGTTCTAGTTTAGACAAGGATTCCCAAACCAAGTAATGTATAATCATAGTAATTTTCCGTTAAAGAAAAAACCTAGTAGATGTGACATACATATTTGTTTTTCTATTTTCTAAAAAATGAAGTTTTGACTCAAATGTATGCCGCTCAAACGGGATAACATCGCCGTCCCTAAGGTGAAAAGGTTCAAACCATAGTTACTTAATTCGCAGTACATTCGCTACGGGTACACAGTTAGGGTAAATTCACTAGAGGTAAGAAATTCGGTAACGACTACAGAGGGGGAGGGTCATTTCAGTACGTAGTAGTGTGGTGTACGGTCGATTCCGGTTCAGCGTACCCTAGTCAAAACATAATTAAACAAATTCCTTAATCCAAAATATCAAATTACAAAAACCAATATTCTAAAGTCCAAATAGAAAAAGTAAACACAAACTAAAAGTCTAAAACATGAACATAACATTTCTAAATTTCTAATCTAGTCCTTTTATTTTTTTTCACGTTGTCAACGCCTTATTCATCAAGGTCCTCCCAAACCATTTTCAATGCGAGCACTTGAAACTTCTATATATGTTGGATTCATGTTACACTTTTTGTGGGAGCCTGATTTTTAAAAGGGTAAATTGATGGGAACCCCTTAGGCCCATGTACTTTTTTGGTACCCGCATAACCCCCAGCAAGGATAGTGTCAAGGTAATTTAGCCACAAATTAATCATGCCCTTAACAGGATTCGAACCTGGGTTTCCCCTAGGGAGTGGCGGTTGGTGGCCATCCCACCAATCTGAAAAACGTGATTGAAGTTGAATATTTGAGTGGATTAACACAAGTTTATTCGCACTCTTTCAGTTTTAGCGATTTTTCTAACGTTATGGATATAGAAGCACGTACTCCAATTTTCCTCTTTCGAAGAGCTACTAATTGGTTGGGAGAGTACGTTCCTAGCTACTTCTGCCAATTTCGGAGTCTCTGATTTTGTATGTAGCCCACCAATCTATTCCATCCATAGTCACGGCGTGAGCTTGCATTGCTGCCTGGAATGAATATCTTTTTTCATATGAAAAGGTTGCAAATTGTCTTCGTGATATCCTTTTATCAGCATCATTTCCCGCGTTTCTTTGAAAGTCTTCCATATCCATAACAATGACTACAACTTTTTTGTCTTAGTTAGGTGTTGGCTCCTTCCATTCCACTGGGAGCCAATTTTTCTATATAGTACCTATCAAAGAATTTTGTACTTAAAGTAAATGTCTAAAAATGAAGTAGAATTTGAAGATGGAGCAACTTACTGGAACGATTGGAACCATGGGCGGATCTTATTAAGGACCCGCGGGGGCCCCGGCCTCCTCCGTTTTTTCGCTACGTAGTGCTATTTAATCTGTATTTCATTCAAATATATATTTTTCTTAGTGTCATTTTTGGTTCTTGTAACTTTCGGCACCCTCCGTAACTTACCTCAAGATTCGCCACTATTTGGAACATTTCGATTTTTAAATTGGAATACCGAACCGAAACAATTTGGAATGACGTACCAGAGCGATTATAACGCTTGCGAATTGCGAATTGCGAATTGGTACATTGTGATCCAATATGGAAAACGTGGTATTCAGAGTGAAATCTGTAACTATGGTTCAAGCTTGAGACCTCTTTGAGAACATCAGGATGGCCAAGTGTTGTAAAACACATCCGAGTTAGCCGGTTAGTGCGAGCACTCTTACCTCATATCCCGGTCGAGGCGAGTCCAAGTTGGAAATCAGTCAACTCATTAAGAATTAGAAAAAAGCGGTTAATATCCACCGTGAAAATTGGTCTAAGATCAGTTAAACTTTTGCTAGATCTTTTTTAAATATTGCACAAACTACTACTTTTCCACTTTTACATTTCTTATCCAACTATGACAACCTATTTGTAGAGATTCTAGCAATTTTTTCAAGATTTTCCATTATATATATAATTTCATATTATGTTATATATATATATAAATCCCAATCCGAGTACTCCCCAAGTCGTCGAGTACTCTTACATTGGACCCCAGCCGAGGCAAGTCCGAGTTGCCAGTTCCTCAATCTTGAGGATTCCTCACGAGGCTACCATTAGGCCACTTTAGCAGTAGTTAAAAGTGGACCATAAAAACAAACAGTCGTATGCAACAAATCAACAATGAACACTAAAGTGGAACCGTTTTTGTTTCCGATTTTCTTTTAAATCATTCACATATTACACATTGTAGTAGTCATTTTCCTTTTTTTCTTTTTTGTAATTTAGGCTTATACCCTCAACTTTTTCAATTGCAGGCATGTAAAGCAAGGTACGAAGACCTGCAAAAGCGTTATACAGGTTGCAAGTGAGTATCTTGTATTTATTTAAATAGTGTGTGATGACCCAAGCTTGGTCACTGGTGCACTTATACTGTATGACTATCCATACTCATGCCCATTATTCTCATTTTACATTGCATCACCTCTAACTTGTTGTCCAACATATACCACCTTACATTTGGTGTGTTGTCACTTCTGTAACCCAAGTGTTCTATGTGGATTTGGTTTGTGATTATTTCTAAGGGGTATAATAAAAAGTAGCTTGAAAAAAAAAAACAGGCCAAACAGGTTTTAAGCTGCTCAAAGTGTATTTTAAAGCATAAAACTTTCTAGTTATTCCTCCAAAAAAATGGGTTATCTTATAACGTATATATACTTATAATCATATTTGACATACTTAATTTTATATAGACAAAATGTTTCGGGTCTAACAAGCCTTTTCTATCCACAAAAATATTGTCAATTTAATGTGTTGCCCAAACTGTTCAACCTGCCTATTCTGTCACCTCTAATCATGACATAACATTCATGATTTCTGTGATTGATTTTCATATCACTGGATTTGGAATTTCCTCTCAAAGTCACTGCCGTTCTTGTAAAACTGACAAAACATCCCATAATTTGCAAGGATTTCTGGCTTATAGCAAACTGTGGATATAAATACAGCCACAACAAATATATTATGGTTGGTGTCTTTTGTCTAAGGTCACCCATGTAAAATATAATGCCTTTTGTTGTCCTTACAAAAATGATGGTTTGTTTGCAATGAAAAGTTTAGCAGGATTGATTAAAAAAGTTGATCACTTTATTTGATTTTGTTAAGCTTCTTATACAGTGCGACTGTTTTTTAAGCGAATCTTGAACAGGCTTTAAATTTCTTAGATATTGGTATAATGAGCTTCGGGAACGTCGAGTTGCTGAACTGAAGCGAGAACTAGAGAAATCACAAGAATCAATTGGGTTAGTTTCATCTTTCCTATAATCCTCTTATGTAGTTAACTTGTCAATTTCTTGGTATTTCCATAGTTGTTTTGGGCTATGGACCCTTTCTTCTATGACCTTTTGTTGCAGATACACTGCCTTTGCCAAGACGCTAAACAAGATTTGTAACTTTGACATACAATGTCAATTAGGCTTTGCCTTATAATCTGCTTTTCCATTAGTTTATAAAAGCGCTCATGTTTACAGAAATGGTGTCTCCTTTCCATTATTTTTCTACAGTTCTTTTAAGAGTAATTGAGTTTTAGTATATGTAATTTTCATTGCAAACAAATAACCATCGTCGCTAAACAAGAATGAGAATTTTTATGGGTGACCAAGTAACTAATTGGGGCAGCTGGTCAAAACGTGTAGTTTTGTTGTACTTTCGTGATACAAGCTCAATTAGTTCAACCCAAATTACAAATAACTAATGTGTTAATTTTGATTCTTATTTTTATATTGTTAGAGGGTAACCTTTTTTCTTAAAGCAATTGCAGAGATTTAAAACATTTGATAACACTTGGGCACATTTAACCGTGACCATTTAATTAAAACTTCACCTGTGTGAGCTGTTCAAGATAGAATACAACCCCAATCAATCGATTTGGCAAATAGGTCTAAATTGCCAGTTGCCACCATTTTCAACTGTGGACATACAATGTCAACTAGGTTTTTTTCTAATCTACAGTTATATTAATATTTCCAAATATAAGCTCTCTTTAGCATTTTTGCTCTTTATGTTCTTGAATTATTTTTTGGCAAGCGATGAAAGGAAAGTGACTGATCTTGTAACAATTTGTATTCCTGAGGTTTTTTTTTTTGAAGTAGGAAAATAAATGAAAAGGATAGAAGATTTAGTTGATTTTGGTTTAAAATCAATCATTCCAAATGTGGGATGATTTGAAAGGAATCATATCTTTTCTATTCACATCTCTTTCTTTCTTTTCTTTTCTTTCAAACATAAACTCAAGAATAGATTATTGATGGTTTGTCTGCAACTGAAAACTTAATGCAATGGTTTAAAAAGTTATCACTTTTGTTTCATTGGTTACGTCTTTGTTCAAAGGTTGAAACTTGTCCTGTAGGTTTCTTATATCAAAGCTTGAAAGTCTCAAAGCTGAAAAGAGAAATGGTGATCAAATTGATTACGACTCAAGCCAAACTGAATCTCCGCCTCAAACTTTACCAAAAACAATGGGGGTCAAGATCAAAACTACTCATAAACAGGGATTGAAACATGAGATCGACTTATCAGCCGGAAGTTTCACTCAAGAGCTTGACACAAACGCACCACCGAAATCTCAAAGCCCTTCTTTAGGGTCATTTCAAGATACTGAAGTAAAATTAGAAGTACCCGAATCAGCTGACACAATGATTGAAGTTAGCAATGATAAAGGGGGAATGATTAAAAAAAGGAGAGGGAAAAGAAAAAGGAAAGATGGTAGTTGGGATGTGAAAGAAGGGATTGTAGAGAGTGATAATTTAGGTTCAAGTAGACAGAATGAGACTTCAACAAGCGGTTGCGGACGAACAGCGCTGTCTTCGAGTGCGGATCTGCAGAATGGAGAGCCTTGTAAAGGTCCGGGAAGTGATGATTTGGTGGGGTTATTCAATTCTGTTACTGAGAACCAGTTTGCATTGGTCTTTAGACGCCGACTTGATAGTCAGGTAATCAAGCTCATTTAACCATCTTTTTTAATGAAATTCTAGCCATCTTACTTAACTTATCGAGTTCTCGTTAAAAAATGAGATAGAATAGAAATATACAGGGCAGGGCAAACAGGCTGGCTAATGGGTTGAAATGGCTTTCTACTACCTTGTTCCATTTCCTTTTTATCTGATTTTTCATTTTTGACCAATCTTACATTTCTATATAAGTTGTCCAGAAGCTAAAACTGCATAATCTTGCATCTAATACCGTCTTTTTATATTTACAATGTAGTGAAATGCCAAGCATGATGATTCAATATGCCCAGTCCATTAAATCCATATAGAGAATATGTTTGATTGGTGTATCTCTTAGATCACCTATAATCTTGTGTATAAGTTTTAGTCTTCTCAACCAAAGAAGTCAAACTTATGGTTTTTGCTATTTTATCTGTAGGGATTTTGCTATTCGTAGCCAAACGTAGTAAAATGTTGTACATAAAAATAACAGCCCCCTAAAATTAAATTTTCAACTGCCGTGTATAACACTTTCATAAGGGCTATAAATAACAAACTCCTATCTTGATAACTGAAACTGATGGATTTGTGCTCTGTTGTACTCGAAAGTCAAACTTATGTTATTTTGTTATTAATAATAATTTTGCAGAAGAGAGCACGGTATAGAAAAACCATCAGACAGCACATGGATCTTGACACGTTAAAATCAAGAATTGCTAACTGTTGTATAAAGTCATCACAAGAACTCTTCAGAGATTTGTTGTTAATTGCCAATAACGCTCTTGTGTTTTACTCAAAAAGAACACGGGAGTACAAGTCAGCATTGACCCTTCGAGGCATTGTCACTGAAAAGTATAAACAGTTATGCAGCGATTCTAGCAGCAGTAGTGGCAAGCCATTATCATCTATCCTATGTTTTTCTTCAATGTCCAGTCCTCCAGTGAGGCCGCGAAGCATTAGGGCACGGGCCCCTTGTAAACCACCAAAGATTGTAGTCAAGATTCCCACTGGTGACCCGATAGTGCGTCCACATGGGTATTTGAAACTCAGCAGTCATTCTGATTCTATTACTTCGAATCATAATGACACTGAAAGGAGTAAAAACTCAAATGTTGGCCGTACTAAAGAGTTGAACAGTGACTTTACTACAATGTCGAACATTGACTTCACTTCAAAGTCAAATGTTGGTTGTACTAAAAAGTCAAACGCTGACTTTTCTAATGCTTCTGAACCGAGAAATGTAAAGAAAGGACTACCTCGGCCAAGAAGGGTAGGAGGTGGTGGCAGAGGTGGTAAACAACCACCAGCACCCAGAAATTCTGCAAATCGGAAAAGAGTTCATCATAAGTGATGGAAGTTTATGCAGCTTAGTCTATAGTTTAGATGTAATCTAATTTCTGTAATCTTGATGGGGCTAAAAGGATGCCTTTTTGCATAAACTTAGTCTATAGTTTAGATGCAATCTAATTTCTGTAATCTTGATGGAAGTTTATGCCGCTTAGTCTATAGTTTAGATGTAATCTAGTCTATAGTTTGTAGATGGACAATATTTTAATTTCATATTGTGAGGTTAATTCAAAAATAAAACCTCTAGTTCAACTATTTTGAGGTGTATGTGTTTGTGGTGAAAAATTGACTAACTCCTCCTCCTTTGATAATTTATATTGCAGAGGTGTCAGGGATTTACATAGGATTTGAAAGGATATAACATACCGTATCTTTACATGTAAAGTTGTTTCCTTAAAAAATATATCATCATCTCCCTATACTTTCAGTATTTCGAAGTATGTTCTTCCTTTCGTGGTTCTTTACGTGCAATATTAATTGAGCTTGAGAGCAATGCGTCTTCCCCGTTGATCACCATGACTTGTCCTATTGCTTTAGAGATTTTGAAAGAATCCCCTCTTGGTTTGGTTTTTATTTTGAAAGGTTCTTCAAATCCATATACTACGTATCACTTTTTTCCAATTGAGTGATGCGTATTCAGTGATGATAAAAGTGAAAATGCATTTTCAAATTGGTGCTGAGAACGCCAAGACATTCAAGGAGAAATTGGCGGTGTCTAACAATTAGATGTTTTACGCAAATGTAAATGCCATTTGTAATATATTTTTTTCCTTGAATTTAAACTATGCTATTGTACTAAAAGAATAATGTTTCCTTTAGTTTTTCTTCTTGTTTATTTGTGATTCCAACAAGTTAGTGTAGTATCTTGATTCAAGTTAATAATTACAGTAAGATGGTTGTTTACTCAAAGAGATTAGTCATTGTTATGTATAATGTCATCCAAATCCGTCAATCATAAAAACTAAAAACTCAAGGTTGTATCAACTAAGATCTCTCTACTTAATTCGATAACTTTAACACTTTGACATCAACTTCTTCACTGCCTTCATTGTCACCCAACAATACTTCGCCATCGTCTCCCATCATTATAAGCAGTGGAACTTCGCCAACGACCACCATCCTCCCGTTACACCCAATACTGTTTCCCCTCTTCCACCAACCATCAATTGCCCAGCCCCCGATCCCCATTATATTGTCAGTAACCTTCAATCCACCACGTTGGAATGAAAATTCATTGATCGTATTGTTGAACAAACAAATCAAAATCAGAATTCACCTGAAAAGGCATTTAAGACCTTCAATTCAAGACGAGGTTCGTCGGCTTGAATCCAAACTAGAAACAAAAGCTTCTCGACGTTTTTTAATTTTGTTAATGCATGCGTCAAAAAGAACTAAATTTTTTTGGCATCATAAGATACGATGAAGTTTTGTAAGTATTTTGTTTGTTGCTAACATGTCGCAAACGGCAAACTTGTATACTTAATATTAAATTGGAAATATATCCGCAAACTTGATACTTATAATTTTGTTCTTCGTCGGGTAATTTGACATGCACGTAAGTTTTAGAAACTGATAACAAAAACAAACAATATACAACATGTGCAACTTAAAACTCCATAACATAATACAAAGTTGTAACATATATGGTTAAGTGCAAAATTCATCATCGCCGTTAACTTTTGGCCAAAATCATCCCTGTGGTTTGCATTTCGTCCTTGGATCCGTTAACCCCCTCACGTGCCTTGCACGTGAGGGGCATTTATGTCTTTTCACCTATCTTCATGGTTTTGTCCCTATAGTTAAGTGCAAAATCCGTCCATCGGTCCATATGGTTTGTCGGTTTTGCATTTTTCATCTTTATCTTTAACAAACCTCCAAACAAGATTTTAATCAAAAACCAAAACAAACTCAAATCAAAAACCTATATATACCTACATACGAGGATCTAATTTAATACCGCGGTACGGCTAATTTAATTTATTTTATTTTTTTTATAAAAAATGTTATAAAACTTACTACAATTTAACGAAAATAGTCAAAATATAATTACAATTCACTCAAAAATAATACCAAATATGTACTTTATAACAAAATATAAGTTTTAAAGTTCACAAATTACAAAAAAATAACATTAAAGTATTATAAATTTTTTTTTACTAAAATTCAAAAAATAAAAAATGAGAATACCGGAACGGTAATACCGAAAAAAACCAAAAATACCGGAAATAGTTGTACTGGAGTACCCTCCGATACCGGTATTACTGGTAATACCGACCGGTATATACCAGTATCTAAAACATTGTATGTACGTGTTTGTATTTGAAGGTGATTGACTAAATCCTCAAATGTAGGTGTATATATAGGTTTTTGTTTCGTTTGGATTAAATTGTTACCGATAATTTTTGTTTGTTTGTTTTGTTTGAAAAGTTCTCCTGGATTTGTTAACGACGAGAATGAAAAATGCAAAAACGACAAACCACATAGACGATTTTTGCATTTAACTCTATAAAACTCATGGGTTGTTGTTTCGGGAGGATGAAAATGGTAAAAAGATGAAAATGCCCCTCACGTGACTTGCATGTGAGGGGGTTAGGCAAAGTTATAACGGCATGGATGAAATGCAAACCACGAGGATGATTTTAGCCAAAAGTTAACGGCGAGGATGGAAATTGCAAAATCGAAAAACCACATGGACGAAAAAAGTACTTAACTCTAATAATAATATAAATATTGGCTTTTAGATCCAATAAGAGCGAGGCACGTACTAAAATAAAGAAGAAGAAGAAGAAGAAAATGTTTTGATGGTAATTCAGGTAAAGGGGGGTTGTAGTAGAAGAGATATCGGGTATGTTTGGCACAAAAGCTTGGAGTTGGGACTGTGGCTGGGGGCTTGGAGCTGGAGCTTGGAAATGGGGCTAGGGGCTGAGGCTTCTATTTCAACCTTTCTTACAAAAGCTTTTATTTTAAAGACCTTTCGGGACTTTTAAGAGCTTTTTGAGTCTGGGGCTTTTGATTTCAAATGAATATCCAAACACGGATATAACTTTAAAATGGGCTTATATTTAAAAGCCTGGGGCTTTTAAGATCCTAAAAGCACCTTACCAAGTGAATGAGATGAGTTTTTGTTTGAAAAATGATTGATGTCTGTGGTTAAATAACATTATAAAAGAGAAAAAATTAATATAATGACATTTTGAGAAGTTCTTTTTGTTCTGAATTACTAAAAGCTTAAATAGTTAAAAATTATGGATTCTAGTTTTCAATTAACTAAGAAAGTGATATAACTTATACTCTTATAGTAATCTAATTTGATACAAGTTGAAATTGAAGACGCAATGTAGTCAGTGGCGAATCTAGGTTGCAAGCTCATGGGGTCCTTGAAATCCTGAAGCGATAACTTGGTTGACATTTGACAAAACTAAAATAAATGGCCAGGTTGGGTCGGGTCGGGTCAACAAAATAGCAAAACCTAAATAAAGTTATTTAAAATCAAAAGAAGTTTCACTCACTATTACTATAGATTATTATTAAAATATATATTTGATGAGATTTGGAGAAAAGGTTTTTATAAATGATCAATACCTTTTAAAACATTTGTTTTCAATATTTGATAATGTACTAATTCAACAACAATTCTTGAAGTTATTATACATTTCTCATTCAACGTGATTGAGTTGTTCAATATATTTGTATGTTGTTTTGATTAGAAACCCAATTGAGTTTTTAAGATATCTAAATAAAATTATCAAAGAAAAACAAATACCAATACTAATGATCATAATGTAAAAAGCCATGTAGTACTTTGTTAAGATACATCAATCGATCTTACAAAAATATACCATTCAAAAGTCAAAACAATATGTACGCTTAATGGCTAATAAAAGACAATCCCTATATATTGTACAAGTATCGATCTCTATAAAAATAATCATGAAAAGTAAAAGCAAAAACTCCACTTTGTAATAACTATGAGAGGGTGTAAAATGAAAAAGCAAGTAAATAGTCGTCTTCCTTAAGGGTGGGGGGAGTACCTCACCACCCCTCCCCGCCCTCCCTGATTTTTCAATAGGTACCTGTCCGTTCCCTAATTGCAGGGAATACCTCCCTCCCCACCCTTTTCTATTTAATTTATTTTCTATTTATTTTTAATCAACTAATAATTAAAACTTTTATTTAATAAATTAAAAATACAACTAAAAAACATAAACTTTTATTCAACACACAAATAACTTAAACATAAACAACTTAAACATATAAATTAAGACATCAGCCATCCGTATCTCGTACAAATCTCGCGTTTCTACGCCAACACCATCTCCAACATCGGCCCGGTGAGGTGATCGTGTGACCTGATGACGAAGTCAATATCGTTCTGCCGCTGTTGACTTTGGACCATACGTGTCATCTCCTCATCCCGTACTTTCCTAGCCTCCTTCGCCGCCATATAACTATCCATCATTACCTTCTGAATCTGAAACTTCTCCTCCCGAGCTCAATTTTTATCCTCATTGTCGCATTTCAACTCAGCGACCATCTTCAAGAATTCTTCAGATGTGGTGGAGGCGGATGTAGCCGGCTGCTTACCTCTACCTCTACGCCGGGGGGGCACGGGTCTAGCAGGCCGTGGTGGTGCATCAACGTCGTTCCCACATTCTTCTTCTTGATCACACTGGTCCTCGTTCAAGTCAATATGGATCGACGCCTCCCCGGATGAACGGACATTGACATTTGAACCTTCCGTTCTTGCCCTTTTGTTCCCCGAATCCTCCATCCCCTCCAAGGTAAGAACTTCCGCCCATTTAGGCCCGTTTTTCAAAATATTCCACGCCTCTACAATGCCACGACCGCTTTAAACACATCCTCGTCGTTTTGGCCACTCAACATCTTACTCTTCTTAACATTGTAAATACCACAAAAACCTGAAACCTTATGTTTCAGATCCTTCCATTTCGACCAAATCACTTCCGGGGTACGCCGCGAATCACGCTTCAAGTGTTTTTCCATCTCAAACTTCACCTTTTTCCAAAACGATCCAGCCGTTTGGGCGTTTCCGGTGTATGGATCCTCGGAAACGTTTAACCAAGCTTTTGCCAAACACGCCTCTTCATCCTTCCCCCAATTACGACACTCTCTTTTTCCTTTAATCGGGACTTGGGTCTCGGGTGTTGCTTCTTCTTCCTCCTCGACCTCCTGTTCTTCTTCTTCTACATCTTCTTCAACATCTTCGTATTGTTGTGATGAACCACCCGTAAATTACGAAAACCCGGATTGACCTTCACCCGCATAGTTCGAAAACCCACTATTTCACCGCATAGTTCGAAAACTCGCTAGTTTTGAAAAACGCGGGATCCATCTGACTCAAGAAATCATCAACGGGCTGCAGTCTGTAAACATTTTCGGCTGTGTTTTGTGGCGGAGGAGGAGGTGGCATTGAATCGCGATTGTTTGGGGGCGGTGGGTTTTTGCGACGTTTTGGAAGTTGGGAGAAAACTGGATTTTTGGTCTTGGATTACCCCTCCCTCGATTCATTTTAGTGATTTTTGTAGTTGTTTAATTGTTATTGGCCCCTCGCTTTTTTTTTTATTTTTTTTTTGTAACGGTCAAATTCATAGGCACCAAAACCGGCACCACGCTCCCCAAATCCCTCCCCACCCTACCGGTACCGGTAGGACGGATTGGTGTTCAATCCGGTACCGGACGGGTACCGATCCGGTCGCCGGGGCACTCCCTCCGCCCTAATAGAAAACCTGCAACTAAATGTTAAAAGGGGGTTCCAAGCACAATTTTCGTGGGTTCAAATACAATCTATTTAAAGTCTTCTAAATAAATTTAATTCCTATGGCCTATGGTGATGTCACACCCCGTTGTAGCGGAAATACAGGGTTAACAAGTAATTGCGTACTAATCAGAAGGTAAATAGAGATTACATCCATAAATCCAAATACAAGCTTATTACAAGTATAATCGTTCGGAAGTGGACCCCAATACACGGATACAAACTATCCTCAATTGGAAATGGGCCCACTAAATACAAATATAACATATGGACAGCTAAGTACAATTAGGACTAATAAAGCTATAGTCCTCAGAGGTCTGACGCTAATTGTACGTCCAATGTTCAAAAGATGGCTTCAAAATGCCATATACGCTTCCAAATACTTACTGTTGGTTCCCTGAAAAGCATGAAATTTGAGAGGATCAACTATCGAAATAGTTGGTGAGTTTACAGTATGTTTGACCAAATTTTATTCGTCATTGATACAACACAATGACATATAGTTATAAAAGACCAAACAGTCAGTATATCTAAATCTGAACTCATCTTATATCACGTCAATCAGTATATCTAGATCTGAACTCATCTTATATCACGTAATCAGTATATCTAAATCTGAACTCATCTTATATCACGTAATCAGTATATCTAAATCTGAACTCATCTTATATCACGTAAGATAGTATATCTAAATCTGAACTCATCTTATACCAAACAATCAGTATATCTAAATCTGACAACACTTTTATAACAAGACAGCCAGTATATCTAAATCTGGACACATCTTATATCACAATTTATAATAAGATAGTCAGTATATCTAAATCTGAACTCATCTTATATCACGTCAATCAGTATATCTAGATCTGATGACAGCATATGCCTCGCACAGGATTTCCCTTCAACAATGGGGTGCGGACCATAACCTCGCACAGGATTTCCCTTCAACAATGGGGTGCGGACCATAACCTCGCACAGGATTTCCCTTCAACAATGGGGTGCGGACCATAACCTCGCACAGGATTTCCCTTCAACAATGGGGTGCGGACCATAACCTCGCACAGGATTTCCCTTCAACAATGGGGTGCGGACCATAACCAAGACAGTCGAGATACAACATCCGACAATTTACAAATAGGGGGAAACATTTTAGTTTGTCAAACACAAGAAACCATTTTAATCAGCCATCACACGGCAATCCAACGTCATTTTATCCAACATTTAATAAATGACACGTATACACATTTTCGACAGCCCAACATGGCAAATTTAAGTCAAATGATTTAAGCATCCATATCACATGGCATACACAAAAACAATCATTTATTTAATAAATAGTGTATACAACAGTACATGCTTTTCAGGCCCAAAGTAAAAGGAAAAGGGCGCCATAAACTCACCTTAGCGATCTAAGTGCTAAAAGGTGCAAAGAAGCTCGAGAAGATTCAACAACCAGTTCTCCACGTTATCCAAAACCTATGATATCATTACCAATAATGAGGATCAAATCTCTTGACGACGAGTATCCTACGTACAACTACTTAGCTATAGACCCTAGAATGCCATAACCGAGAATGTGACTTAACTTCCATTTTACTTAACTTTAGTTGGTAATATCAATGACATCGTCATTATAAGGTAGTCTAAAGTACCATTCGATATTCACCAAGTTCAAACGTTCAAGTTATTGAAAACTGAAAATGTCAAACAGTCACAAAACTCGCGGCGCGACCAGAGGTCCTCGCGGCGCGACCTTGCTATATTCCTCGCGGCGCGACCTGGAGGTTTCGCGGCGCGAGTCAAATCAAGTGCAGGTTTCTGTTCGAAATTCGACACACCTCGCGGCGCGACCTGGAAGGCTCGCGGCGCGAGTTCCACCTGACCAGGTGAAAAACCTGGTTTATGACCATTTTTAGCAAACCATGTCGACTCCAAATCGATTCCTTTCATTTTTAATAAGTGTTAACCTGTTCAAAAGACTTTGAACTTAACATTTCATCAAATATTTCGTAACTTCAATCATTTTGACCAAAAACTAAATTCTAAGTCAAAATTTCCTTTAATTACCAAAACCCTAAATTTCATACTACTTTCATAGGCTTCTATTTTGAATTATATAACTGAAATAAACCCTTTAATGAATTTAAATAAAATCAAAAGATTGAATAAAAGTTAACTTACCAAAATGGTGTTCTTGAGGAATTTGATGAAGATGATGATGATAATGATGCCCAAAACCCTAAATTAGTATTGAAATATGATTAATCCCTTTTAACTCCTTCCTTTACAAAACCAGATTTTTGATGATGATGATAGGGGGATTTTGAGATTTTGAGTGGTTTGTGTGTGTTCTGTGTGTGTGTGTGTGTGTTTTGTCAGGAACTTATAAGAAAAAGGGTGATGGGGGGGTTTGTTGTTTCCCTCCCAGCCTTTCAAACCAATTTAAGCCCATGTGGCTTCTTTTAGAAAATTTTAATACCCTTAATTTGGTAAAATGCTTACGATTAATTACCGTTTGACCTAAAAGTCAAAATATAAGGTAAAGGTATTTTCCCTCGTCTCATTTTAGTCGAGACAAATAAATAAAATTAAATAAACTAAACTTTTAGAAATATTTCGTTTAGACAGTCAATTTACCGGGTTCAATTATAACATTTAATTCTTTATTTAACATTATTTTCAGACTCGGCATTCGTCTAAATAGCTAATAGTCTACGTCATCAGGATACGTCTAATTGAACTATATCAAATGTTCAATTAACTAATAATTTCCACGTCATAATCTCTAAATTAGACGAAATTATAAATAATGATCGAGATTAGGACTAACCCGTTGTTAATAAATTACGAGTTGTCACAGCATCCCCGACTTCTAAGGATTTCGTCCCGAAATCAAGTCTTGCTTAGTAAAAAGATGAGGATACTTATTCCTCATATAATCCTCACGTTCCCAAGTCAAGTCTGGTCCGTGCTTTGAGTTCCAACGAACTTTGACCAACTTGATACGACTTCGTCTAAGCTGTTTGAGCTGTTGGTCTAAAATTTCAACAGGCTCCTCTACAAATTGGAGAGAGTCATTTACTTGTAACTCTTCCACAGGTACAACCAACGTTTCATCAGTTAAACATTTCTTAAGATTCGATATATGAAATGTGGGATGAACATGTTCCAGCTCTTGGGGTAATTTGAGCTTATAAGCCACGGAACCAATCCTTCGAACAATTTCGAATGGTCCGATATAACGAGGACTAAGTTTTCCTCTCACGCCAAAGCGTGCAGTGCCCTTCCAAGGTGACACTTTCAACATAACTTTATCACCCACTTGAAACTCAAGGGGTTTCCTTCTACAATCTGCATAGCTCTTCTGGCGATCCTGAGCCGCCTTCAGCCGTGCCCTAATTTCAACAATCTGGTCAGTGGTGTTCTGAACCAGTCCATATTTGTACAAACGACGCTCACCAGCATCAAGCCAACAAACAGGCGATCTACATTTCCGCCCATACAAAGCCTCAAAAGGCGCACATTTAATGCTTGTGTGATAGCTGTTATTATATGAAAATTCAGCTAACGGCAAAAAGGTATCCCAACTACCTTTGAAATCGATAACACATGCCCGAAGCATGTCCTCTAACGTCTGAATGGTACGTTCACTTTGCCCGTCCGTCTGTGGATGGTAAGCCGTACTCAAATTCAACTGAGTGCCTAAGGCGTCTTGAAAATATCTCCAAGATTGTGAAGTAAAACGACCATCACGATCCGAGATAATAGACACAGGAACGCCATGAAGTGAGACGATCTTCTCAATATATAATTGAGACAATTTCTTTATTTTCCAATTCTCCCGTATGGGAAGGAAGTGTGCAGACTTCGTCAATCGGTCAACAATGACCCAAATAGTATCGTAACCTTTCAAGGTTCGAGGCAACTTTGTAATGAAGTCCATAGTAATCTGTTCCCATTTCCAGTCAGGAATTTGGGGTTGCTGGAGCAATCCAGAAGGCTTTTGGTGTTCTGCCTTAACCATTGAACAATTTAAACACTTTGAAACATACGTGGCGATATCTCTTTTCATACCAGGCCACCAGTAAAAATCCTTTAATCCATGGTACATTTTGTCAGCACCAGGATGGATTGAGTACTTAGATCGATGACTCTCGTTCATTAAGAGTTCTCTAAGTCCATTATACTTAGGAATCCACACTCTGCCCTTGACATGTCTGATCCCATCGCCATCCAATTCAAACAACCGTTCGGCATTCCACAATGCTTCCTCCTCAATACGCCCTGGTTGTAAGGCCTCATTCTGATCATCCAACACTCTATCCCTTAAGGATGAGCCAAGGTAAGAACTTGCTCTTGTTATGACAGATAGTGAAATTCTATCTTTTCGACTTAACGCGTCAGCAACGACATTTGCTTTACCGGGATGATACTTGAGTTCACAATCATAATCACTGAGTAATTCTACCCATCGTCTTTGTCGCATATTCAGCATTTTCTGATCGAAGATATGCTGAAGGCTTTTGTGATCTGTGAATACCGTACACTTTGTACCATACAAATAGTGCCTCCAAATCTTTAAGGCAAAAACAACCGCTCCGAGTTCAAGATCGTGGGTTGTGTAATTCTTTTCGTGGATCTTGAGCTGTCTAGAAGCGTAAGCAATGACCTTACCTTCCTGCATAAGCACACATCCCATGCCTTGATGTGATGCGTCACAGTATACCACGAAATTTTCAATTCCATTTGGTAACGCTAAAATAGGAGCATTACAGAGCTTGTCTTTCAACGTTTGAAATGCTTCTTCCTGGGCATCCTGCCAAATAAATTCCTTGGTCTTTTGAGTCAACAACGTCAAGGGTTGAGCAACTTTTGAGAAATTCTCAATAAATCTTCTGTAATATCCAGCCAATCCAAGAAACTGGCGGATTTCTGTCGGAGTCTTTGGGGCTTCCCACTTCTTTATTGCTTCAATCTTAGATGGATCTACGTGGATCCCATCCCTGTTCACTACATGACCCAAGAAGTGTACTTCCTAATCCAGAATTCACATTTTGAGAATTTCGTGTACAACTTCTGATCCTTGAGCAGTTGCAGAATGGTTCTCAGATGACCTTCATGTTCGTCTTTATTCCTTGAGTATATCAGTATGTCGTCAATAAATACAATGACAAACTTGTCAAGATACGGTCGACATACTCGATTCATTAGGTCCATAAACACAGCAGGCGCATTGGTTAAGCCAAATGGCATAACCAAAAACTCATAATGCCCATAACGAGTTCTGAAAGCTGTTTTCGAAATGTCTGTCTCTCTGACTCTGAGTTGATGATACCCAGACCTGAGATCGATCTTGGAAAAGTGTGATGCACCTTCCAGTTGGTCAAATAAGTCGTCAATACGAGGCAAAGGGTACCTGTTCTTGACAGTCAACTTGTTCAATTCTCTGTAATCAATACACATCCGCATCGAGCCGTCTTTCTTCTTCACAAATAGGATTGGAGCTCCCCAAGGTGATGAACTTGGACGAATTAGTCCTTTAGCTAACAACTCTTGAAGTTGTTCGGACAATTCTTGCATCTCTGATGGCGCAAGACGATAGGGTGCCTTGGCCACGGGTGCAGCTCCAGGAATCAAATCTATTCCAAACTCTACTGGTCTGTGAGGTGGAAGTCCCGTCAAATCTTCAGGAAATACTTCTGGAAAATCCCTAACTACTGGAATATCTTTCATTTCTTTAACCTCTGGTTTCCTTTCTACTACAAATGCTAAGAAGGCAGGGTGTTCTTTTTGTAAATATTTATTGGCCTTTATTGCCGATACTAAGATTAATTTCTTTCCTGCCTTGTCTCCTTGTACTTCTAGGGTTTCGTTATTCTGCAGAGGTATTCTAACAATCTTCTCATAACAACTTATATTAGCTCTAACCTTTGACAACCAGTCCATACCAATAATCACATCAAAACTACTTAATTCTATGGGGATTAGGTCAATTTTAAAAGTTTTACCGGCTAATACCAAACTACAATCTACTAAATGATCTCTAGCAATATACTTTTGACCGTTTGCATATTCGACAACATAAGTGTCTTTCATGGGGGTAGCTACTATACCAAAACGAGACTTAAATTCTAAGGATATGAAACTTTTATCAGCACCGGAGTCGAATAATATAAAAACATAATGATCATTGAGTATGAATGTACCTATCACAACATTGGGATCATGTCGCGCATCAGCAGCATCCAAAGCAAAAACTCGACCTCTGCCTTGTCCTCGTTGATTCCTAGCTTGATTGTTCCCCGCATTGTTCCTTACTGGAACTATAGCATTGTTGTTCGGGTTCAGATTAAGTCTTGGACATGCAGGTCGCAGATGGGTTTCGCTCCCACACTCGTAGCACTGATTTGGTACCTTTTCCCTACAGAATTTTGCCTGATGTCCTATCTTCTTACAACGGTAGCAAGCGGGACAATTCCCCATGTGACGAGTGCCACATCTGTTACATCTTGTGTCTGCGCCGGGGTACCTCTTGATATCTTGTGGGACCACTGCAAAGTTTCTGGCAGCTTTAAACCTCTTGCCATTCCCACCGTTTCCAAATCCACTACCGGAGGCCTGATCATTCCTCCTCTTGACCACTTCAGTTCCAACAGAAGAACCAGTGGTTCTTTTCAAGTCTATCACCATCCGATTGGTTGCACTAACTGCCGCCTGTAAAGTCATGGGGTTAAAAGCAGCTACCAGCCTTCGGATATCTGGTGACAATCCATAACAGTATCTTTCAACTAACTTCTCCTCCGTATCAACCATACGAGGAACTAGCCTTGTCAGCTCATGAAAACGAGTAGTGTATTTCTCGTTATCCAATCCAACCATAGCATGATTCCAAAATTCGTTTTCCATCCTCTGTACTTCCTCCCTAGTGACTTCCTCCCTAGGACAGTACTTCTCCATTAGCATCCTTTTAAAGTTCATCCAAGGTATGCTATATGCCGGCTCTCGGCCACGAGTCCTAATCTGTTCGTTCCACCATGACAGTGCGTGCTTTTGAAATTGAGCGGAAGCATATTCCACTTTGTGCTCTTCGGCACAACGGCTGATATGGAGCACTGCCTCAATGCTTTCCAGCCAGTTGATTAGACCTACCGGACCCTCGGTACCATTAAATTCCTTTGGTTTACAATAAGTGAAGGTCTTGTAGTCAGCCCCGTGCAGATGAACTCTAGGAATAACTCGTTCAGCTGTAGGTTCGACGTTGTTACTATTATCAGTATGATGATTATTATTGGCGTTCATGCTCGCCGTGATCTGAGCAACTAAAGTAGGCATGGCGGCCAACAGTTGTTGTGTCACAAACGCTGCCATATTATTTTCCCCGTCAGCACGTGGGGTAGATCCAAGACCAGTGTTCATATTTGCAGTAGCAATTTCTGGTTCTTGCTGGTTCACAGGTTCTTCCTGTTCAGTTGGATTGGGTTGAGGAGTTGATCTAGTAACTCTCTTGGGAGCAGCCTTCTTCTGGACCTTGCCTCTTGTCTTGGGAGCCATAAGTCTAAGACATAAACCAAAATGTCATTTAGAGGGTTTCCTCGTAGGAACAACAAAGATTGTAGCTTTTCAAGTTGTTTTAGATATAAGAGGATGCCAAACACAAGTCACAATTTATCGACTTACTTGAACTCATGAACTAAACAAGAAAAGAAATATAGAACACTATACTTCTAGAATTGAAATGAGCAAGTGACGTAGTTTTGAACAAGTAAGTAAGCCAAAGAACTATCATATTTCATTTATACTAAAAACTTTTTACATAATCTGACTTTCCAAAATCTTGTGGGAAAACTACATCCACAATACAATTCATGTGGGAACTACATCCACGATGATATATTACACAGTCAGAATAATTACTACCTGACATACGTGGGAAATACATCCACCAAAAAGATTACAACTCAAATACAGATGTATGAGTTGTCAATTGTTCTAAGGCTTACAATACGTTACTACTACTACTACTACTATTCTGATTACATCCTGAAAAGAACTACAACAAGCAATGCCACCACCAAGACCACTACGACAGATAGTATCCAGATCATTCTACCAATAGCTTCTCTCCCTTCCCTAGCCACAGTCATAGCCTCAGCCGCCTGCTGATAAGCTCCAGTCAATTCCTGAGCTTGATTCTCCATACTCTTTCTGGTGCAGATGAGGGAATTGTTCATCCTCGACAGCTGCCGGCGATAGTATTCCATCCTATCAGCTGCAGATGCAACTGGCATAACAGCATGTGGATTGTAAACAGGCACTCTTGAGGGACCCGCAGCATACGGATCTCCCTGAAAGAATGAAAGACCAAATCCACTGTTGCCCTGAACTGGTGCAGAAGGACCAGGAGCATAGGGGTCTCTAGGAGCATAAGGCAAATGAGCTCCCTCGGTAGTCCTCCTCTGATATGGAGATACCGGTGTTACAGAAGATTGAACATGGATAGATACATGTTCACTTCCAGATTCACTGGAAGATGAAACAAGGTTAATAGGGCGAGATTCATTGCCCGATTCCTCCATTGGTTCCTCTTCATAAGAGTCAGGAACATATGGAATGGAGTTTTCCAAGACAGGAACTGGAGGTGTACGAGGTACAACAGCATTAGAGCTTACTCCATCCGACATAACTAGTCTGAAAAGATAGTCAAAATAATCCATATAAGTCTACTGGATAAGACAGCACGAATCAAATGAAAGTGACAGTACGCAACATTTAGGTTTAAAGAAATCTTTGTCTAGATTACACACATTCGGTTTGGGTTTCTATTACCAACGTATTTAAAATGCTTATATATAGGGTCACCCGCAGCCTTCCCACCACATTTAAATATGTTGTCAATATAATCCAAACTATCACGTATATAAACCTTATGCATACACATACGAGTCGAGTTTCTATTCCTAACATGCCTTAAATGCTTATGTATAGGGTCACCCGCAGCCTTCCCACCACATGTACAGCATGCTGTGAATATAATTCAACTAACACATATATACACAATTTAAGATATTTATTTCGAGCCTTATACTATTTTACATAATCGGGACGTAGTTGATCGGGTTAGGTCTAATTATTGACAAATAGCATAACTCTCGAGATAGGTATCCTAAACCTTAATGACTTAGATTTCCTATATGAAGCGACCATGGCTATAGATTGAGTTATTCACGAGGAATAACTCCGTATTCACTATAACCTTGTCTCTGATACCAATTTTTGTCACACCCCGTTGTAGCGGAAATACAGGGTTAACAAGTAATTGCGTACTAATCAGAAGGTAAATAGAGATTACATCCATAAATCCAAATACAAGCTTATTACAAGTATAATCGTTCGGAAGTGGACCCCAATACACGGATACAAACTATCCTCAATTGGAAATGGGCCCACTAAATACAAATATAACATATGGACAACTAAGTACAATTAGGACTAATAAAGCTATAGTCCTCAGAGGTCTGACGCTAATTGTACGTCCAATGTTCAAAAGATGGCTTCAAAATGCCATATACGCTTCCAAATACTTACTGTTGGTTCCCTGAAAAGCATGAAATTTGAGAGGATCAACTATCGAAATAGTTGGTGAGTTTACAGTATGTTTGACCAAATTTTTATTCGTCATTGATACAACACAATGACATATAGTTATAAAAGACCAAACAGTCAGTATATCTAAATCTGACAACACTTTTATAACAAGACAGCCAGTATATCTAAATCTGGACACATCTTATATCACAATTTATAATAAGATAGTCAGTATATCTAAATCTGAACTCATCTTATATCACGTCAATCAGTATATCTAGATCTGATGACAGCATATGCCTCGCACAGGATTTCCTTCAACAATGGGGTGCGGACCATAACCTCGCACAGGATTTCCCTTCAACAATGGGGTGCGGACCATAACCTCGCACAGGATTTCCCTTCAACAATGGGGTGCGGACCATAACCTCGCACAGGATTTCCCTTCAACAATGGGGTGCGGACCATAACCAAGACAGTCGAGATACAACATCCGACAATTTACAAATAGGGGGAAACATTTTAGTTTGTCAAACACAAGAAACCATTTTAATCAGCCATCACACGGCAATCCAACGTCATTTTATCCAACATTTAATAAATGACACGTATACACATTTTCGACAGCCCAACATGGCAATTTAAGTCAAATGATTTAAGCATCCATATCACATGGCATACACAAAAACAATCATTTATTTAATAAATAGTGTATACAACAGTACATGCTTTTCAGGCCCAAAGTAAAAGGAAAAGGGCGCCATAAACTCACCTTAGCGATCTAAGTGCTAAAAGGTGCAAAGAAGCTCGAGAAGATTCAACAACCAGTTCTCCACGTTATCCAAAACCTATGATATCATTACCAATAATGAGGATCAAATCTCTTGACGACGAGTATCCTACGTACAACTACTTAGCTATAGACCCTAGAATGCCATAACCGAGAATGTGACTTAACTTCCATTTTACTTAACTTTAGTTGGTAATATCAATGACATCGTCATTATAAGGTAGTCTAAAGTACCATTCGATATTCACCAAGTTCAAACGTTCAAGTTATTGAAAACTGAAAATGTCAAACAGTCACAAAACTCGCGGCGCGACCAGAGGTCCTCGCGGCGCGACCTTGCTATATTCCTCGCGGCGCGACCTGGAGGTTTCGCGGCGCGAGTCAAATCAAGTGCAGGTTTCTGTTCGAAATTCGACACACCTCGCGGCGCGACCTGGAAGGCTCGCGGCGCGAGTTCCACCTGACCAGGTGAAAAACCTGGTTTATGACCATTTTTAGCAAACCATGTCGACTCCAAATCGATTCCTTTCATTTTTAATAAGTGTTAACTTGTTCAAAAGACTTTGAACTTAACATTTCATCAAATATTTCGTAACTTCAATCATTTTGACCAAAAACTAAATTCTAAGTCAAAATTTCCTTTAATTACCAAAACCCTAAATTTCATACTACTTTCATAGGCTTCTATTTTGAATTATATAACTGAAATAAACCCTTTAATGAATTTAAATAAAATCAAAAGATTGAATAAAAGTTAACTTACCAAAATGGTGTTCTTGAGGAATTTGATGAAGATGATGATGATAATGATGCCCAAAACCCTAAATTAGTATTGAAATATGATTAATCCCTTTTAACTCCTTCCTTTACAAAACCAGATTTTTGATGATGATGATAGGGGGATTTTGAGATTTTGAGTGGTTTGTGTGTGTTCTGTGTGTGTGTGTGTGTGTGTGTTTTGTCAGGAACTTATAAGAAAAAGGGTGATGGGGGGGTTTGTTGTTTCCCTCCCAGCCTTTCAAACCAATTTAAGCCCATGTGGCTTCTTTTAGAAAATTTTAATACCCTTAATTTGGTAAAATGCTTACGATTAATTACCGTTTGACCTAAAAGTCAAAATATAAGGTAAAGGTATTTTCCCTCGTCTCATTTTAGTCGAGACAAATAAATAAAATTAAATAAACTAAACTTTTAGAAATATTTCGTTTAGACAGTCAATTTACCGGGTTCAATTATAACATTTAATTCTTTATTTAACATTATTTTCAGACTCGGCATTCGTCTAAATAGCTAATAGTCTACGTCATCAGGATACGTCTAATTGAACTATATCAAATGTTCAATTAACTAATAATTTCCACGTCATAATCTCTAAATTAGACGAAATTATAAATAATGATCGAGATTAGGACTAACCCGTTGTTAATAAATTACGAGTTGTCACAGGTGATCCATTGAACCCCCTAATACTAAGCTAGATACGCCACTGAATGTGACAAAGTAACTTAATGAACTTGTGAGCAGTGAGTGTACAATTGTAATATTCACATGGAATGGCTTTACCATTTCAAGTAAAGCATTTGGAAATCGGCAATAGCACATTGCAAAAGGCAAAGTGCAAAGAAACATAAGTGTCGTGGCCTCGTGCCCTCGTGGGACCAATGAGTAATAACGTTGTTAGTTCAAAATTGGCAAATAACATATAGTGAGAAGTAATTATGTAGATTATATCATGATGATTGTGGTAGTTTCCTTTCAACAATGTTGAAAAAATAGCGCAATGGTTTCATTATTTGGGTGAAGAGTAATGGCATGGATAGTAGGTTTCGGTTGAAAGTGTCATAGATGCATGCCTTTCCCATTGTTGGTGAAATATACCAAAAATTATATTATATTTCTATACTAGCTAATCAACCCGGGTTAACTTATAAACGCTTTACAAATAAACCGAATTCTACCCGGGTAGCTTTAAAATATGTTATCATGTTAAAATGTATAATAACAACGTTAAATAAATTGAAAAGTTGTGATAAGTTATTATGTAAATAACGAAACTAAACGAAAACAAAACTTGTGTAGCTGTGGACACATGTTGAAACAAATACGGGTGGTAAAAACAAAAAAGTAAAACCTATCCTAAAAGACACCATAGTTTTCGGTCTATTATCACGAAAAATTAAGGTGATTAAAATCTTACATAATAGTGTGAGCATTTAATAAAAATCTATATTAATGAGATATATTTGAAAAAGGAAGATATTTTAAAATTTAAATCAACAAAGTATGATGATGTCATGATTAATTAAAAGGATACATGAGAGCACACAAATCTAAAAAATCTTATGTCATCACAATTTTTCTTTATTTATATAATAGATCTTTATTATATTATAAAACATTTATTTTTTTATTTTTCAAATAAGTACTTGCTAATGTTAACATGTCTCTTTCTTTTACTAATTATTTTAAACATTTTCACTTGAAATAGTTATAATATTTACAAAAAATACTTATAATACCTTTAATGAAATTAATTTATAACATCTATCCTTAACTCCTAAATAATTACACTGCCCATTTACATCAATAACCTACACTATTTGCCGCCATCATCATTTGGGGCCGTCGTCTCATCGTCTCATCGCGCAGGTACTCTTCTAGCTATATATTTATATTTATATAATAGAGATAAAAAAAGAAGGTGACTTAAAGAAAAAAAGGGAAGGAAGATGGTTTTTTTTTTTCTTTGTTTTTTATTTTATTTTTTTTTTTATAATTTTCTTTTAATAAAAACTCATTTCAAAAAATAAAAATAAAAAATATCTTATACATGTGTAAGTTGTATGTCGTACAATGTGTAAGGTTTTTTTTTATATTTTTATATTTTTGGAATGGGTTTTTATTGAAAAAAAATTAATTTTTTTTAAAAAAATACCTTATACATATGTAAGTAATATAACGTATACATATGTAACGTCTTCTTTACAAATTATGAGGTTTAAACCCCTTAATAACGTCCAATTTCTCTAAGAGATTTGAAAACCTCCATTTTTCATTTGAAAAGCTTGAGATTGTATTTTCTGAGTCATAATCTTGCATCACCCAGTACCCACGATTGTTATCATCTATTATCGGCGTCCACTATATCATGTCGCGTCCATTGACCTACTGTTGTCGCTGACCAATATGTTGCCACCATCCTCCATGATCAACAGAAGTGCAACGTATATTTTAAATGAAAGTAGTAAAGTGACATTTTAAATTTTAATGTGGGTTTTTTTTAGAACCGAGTTGGTGTAGACCTTGTGCGTATAAAAGTAAAAATGTAGATGTCTATTTGTATGGTGAAAAATCTTTAAAAATATAAATAGTGTTGTCAAGTACACATCAGATATATAGTATATTATTTATTTAAGATATTTATATATCTATTCTTGAAATACAAATATATTTGATATAAGATAATAGGTTTTGTATTAAAATTTAGATGTTTTAAAAGTTTTATATAAATATTTTATCATTTGAAATTATTTCATTACGCAAAAGTAAACGATAAAAACATACATAAACCGTAGACATTTCTGTTTTTTCTGTTTTTTCTTTTTGTCATTAAGTGCTGAATGTATTAAGTGAAAAATAGGTAATTGACGGTTATTTTGGTTTATTAAGTAAAAAAACATGAAATTTGACTGAATGCATTAAGTTCTTAATTATTAAGTATATTAAGATAAAAAATAACAGAAACATAATTTTCTTTAACATTGAGAAACAATATTCAGATTCAAAAGATATATAGATTGAATATACAAACACATGACTAAATCTATACAAAATACCTTAAGAAAAAAATCTATACAAAATGAATATAAACACATGACTAAAAACATTCTTGAAACAGAAAACTTCTCTAGAAGTAAATTAAGTTAAATTAAAAATCTCAATTTACTTACTTAAAAACGTGCCAAATATTTGTCCGACACAAACACACGCACATACTCTCTTTCTGTGTGTGTTTGACAAAACACGCGCCAGTCAAAACCCCCGGTTCGAACAGTTTCATTCGATCAGATCAAAAGAGGCAAAGAGTCAGTAGTCTGATAGCCGGAAAACTTCCCTTTTAAATCGGAGCACATTGCCGGAGGAAACTGTTCCGAGCTGATTATCATTATTCTATCAGGTCTCTTTTCCTTTCAAATCTTTTCTAATTTAGACATTTTTAATCATTTTTAAACATGAGTCTTGGGTTTAAGATCTGTTGATTTAGTCACACAATATATATGTATATATGTATTTGTTTCCCTCCCTCATGTGTGTGGTACTATACTTTGTTGTTTGTTTGTTTTAGATCGATGATTATATATAGATACGTATGTATGTGTGTGTCTCACATAAGTGTCACACGAATAGTGTGAGGTTGCAATGAGAATTTTTTTTCATATGTGCGTGATAAATGTGATATATTGTTAAGTGAGTTTGATTTGTTCTTGAAAACATTTAAACAAACATGTGTTCTTTAGTTTATTTTTAGGTTGTATATTGTTAGAATATTGCCCGTTTTTAGTTTAGTGAAATGATGGGACTTAACTTTTACTTGATACCATTCGCGAGGTCAAGAGTATAAAATGTAAAAGAATTTAAGAGCAGTAACCGTTTTATAAAATGTAAAGATAGTAAACCGCTTTTGGACATTCCTTCCAGAAATGTGTAATACAAATACGATTTTTGAACTCTTTGGCAACCAGGTTCTTCACTTCATGGCCAAAGTAAGATATAATGTGAGGAAGGTTGAAGGTCTTTCTTGAAGTCATTCATTGTTTATGATAACAATAGCTAATAGCTTCAGTTACGAGTAGCTGATTAAGCACAATGTACTACACTTTTATAATGTATGTTTACCTGATTAGTATTTATATAAGTACACAAGTGTATCTGAACCAGGTAATGAAATAATATGAGCAAGCGACTGCTGACTTGAAAGTTGAAACGCTTTATCATCACTTAGCTAAATTTGAGGATTCGAATTTAAACAGCATTTATAAATTTGTAGAAAGATCTTTTCATATTTAGTTTGTTGTGCTTGAATGGTACATAGGGGGAGCATGGTCAAAGGAGCATTCCAAAGTTAAGTGTCTAAGCATAACTTTGATTATTGTTGCTCCATATAGTAGTCGAGGCGAGATTGAAACATGCTATGTATTGCAAAATAATGTTGGCAAATGCTTGAGTTCTTTTGAGGTTTTCATTTGGCATTTTACCGTAGCTTAACTTATGCTGATCATACGTGACTGGATAAGGTATTCATGTGGGAAAATGTGATATTTTTGGGGCCTTTTTTGGGGTAAGGGTATCTTTGTGACATTGCCTATCTCTATGTTACAGACTTACAGTTTCCATAATGATATTGTTGAAACATGCAGAAATGACTTCTACAATAGTAGAATTTGGTCGACTGATCATTGTTATGATGTGATTCTGTATATAGTTCTAGGCTGACTGACCAGCTATATTATGCATTCTCTTTGATTGTTATTTTTTGTGTTTCTCTACAATTGAGTTGCTGACATTTGCTTCATTTCATCAGACTCAGTATGGTAAGAAGACATATATAAAATTATAAATACCAGCTGTTGATGAGAGAAGCTAAATCATGGAGGAATCTATTGACGAAAAGAAGGCTCTATATTGATTGGGTAAGGTTTTTGTGACTGTAGACTTGTTGTCATGTCCAGTTTCATTTTAAGAAAAGTTTAATGCTAGTATTCATTTGTGAGTGTGTTAAATGAATTCTAATCATGTAGGGACTTTATGGAATCAATATGAAACCGCTCCTGGGAGCTGCTTGTATCATAATGCTGTATCTTGTATATAGAATCACAAATTATCAGTATCTACAAACAGAGGTAAACACTGCAATTGATTGTATTATCTAAAACAATTAGCGCGGGTAAACACTGCAATTGATTGTATTATCTAAAACAATTAGCGTGGGTAAAGAACATGAACTTGCATGGTTTATGCAGCGACCGAAGTACAAATTTTGATGCTTTTTTAGGTATTGACTTGAAGGATGTACTTCTCTTCTTGGATTTACAAATGAAAAATCATTCATATGTGAATAAAGGCAATTCAGGTATTCATTTGAGGGTTTTTGACTGAATACTGAAAATGAAAGCGATAGTTGGTGTTTGCTTTAAGGGGTGGGATTTGAGTAAACCCATACAAAAGCTCCCATCCTTCTCACTTTTTTTAACCTTCTTTCAAACGTGTCTATTTGGCTATTTCTAATCCCACTTACACATGGTCTTCATTTTGCGTGGTAACAATTGGTTCTATGTTATACTCCGTATCTCTTACTTGGGAAATCAATTAGTAGACTTTCTGTAAGTAGCTTTAGCATGTAAAGTTTCAATCTTTATGTTCATTACTTTACTAATATGAAGCTAATTCTTTTTTTCTCATCAGTTGGACTCGAGATTGGATTCACTCTATACCTCAAAGGTAGATTTTAGAAATTGATTGAATCATGTTGAAAAGTTAGCATGGAAGTAATGTGCTTGCGATGGTTTTCTATAGGAATATGCAATAGCATCCACAAGCTTGAAGGGCTTACCTCATGGTATTATTGAAGCTAAATCCGACTTGGAACTGAAGCCTTTATGGTCAACAAGTAGTTCAAAGTTGAAGGTTAGACGCACATGATTGATTATTTTGGTTAGCTATAATTGGTTGAATTATTACTTCTAAGTTCTAAACGCATATCTTCTTAGCTTCGTTCGTATTCTATTTTGTTTTTTTGTTGTATTAAACAATATATTTGTGCATGGTCACCGTTTTGTTAATCAGCCGATTGTTATGTACTGAAGGGTAAGCGTTCCAGTACACATAACTTGCTAGCAGTTCCAGTGGGTCTCAAACAAAAGCGTAATGTTAATACCATCGTTCAAAAGGTACCATGATTAATTAACGTTTAATATTCAGTATTTCCTGTGTATCTTTTGATATTATGATGGTAAATTATGCTGGACTAACACTTGTCTTTCAGTTTGTTAGAGAAAATTTTACGGTTATCTTATTCCATTATGACGGAAAGGTTGATGGCTGGCGTGATCTTGAGTGGAACAACAAGGTTATACATATTGTAGCTCAGAACCAAACAAAGTGGTATGGTCATTGATAAATTATTCCTTTACAAAATACAAAAATATTGGCATAAATTTGTTGGCGGGTAGGCGTAACAGGACATTACCCATTTTGACCCGTGTATAGATTTATCTGTTTTGACACGTTACCCTATTAGTTTGACCCATGCAATTTGCCTCCTCCATCTAATAATTTCATGCATAAACTCTTCTTCCTTTTTTTGGTCTTCTGCTATAATATGAACTTTTAAAGAAAATACGGAAACAGAAAATAGCTGCTGTAATTGGTTATTTAGATGTTACTAGTCACTCTTTAATCTCTACAGTAATAATATCTCAGGTGGTTTGCAAAACGGTTTCTGCATCCAGCTGCTGTTTCAATTTATGATTATATATTCCTCTGGGATGAAGACCTGGGAGTTCAGCATTTTAATCCCAGAAGGTAGGTATCACCCGTTATATCATCTTTATCTACTTCTGCTTTGAATATTGTAATCTGTGTGCTCTCTCGTTATCTTATCCGATTGTTATTCAAGTTTACAGGTACTTGAGTATTGTTAAAGCAGAAGGATTGGAGATATCACAGCCAGCTTTAGATCCAAATTCTACGGATATACATCATCGGATCACTATACGGAAGAGAACAAATAAGTTTCATAGGTGAATGAGTTGGCTACTAGTAAGTTATCTAATTTATACTAATATTTTCTAATTGTGTTTTGACTGATAATACCGTTTAAATGTTTTACAGGAGAGTGTATGACAGCAGGGGCAGTGTGAAATGTTCAGATGATAGTGAGGGGCCACCATGTTCTGGGTAAGGTGGCATATTATATGAAACAATCATAACTATGTACAACGGATCTCATTATACTAATTTTAGTAGCTCACCTGATAGTTGGAGTAGAATTTTGTTAAAGAATTCTATATGGTTCTCGAAATTTGCAGATTTGTAGAAGGAATGGCACCAGTTTTCTCCAGAGCCGCCTGGTATTGTGCTTGGCATCTTATCCAGGTAACTGGTACGACTATATGTGACCTCATATTCTAAGATACCAATTCAGCGTTTGACATAGTTCACCATATGTTGTTTTCTTCTCTTTTTGTTGAGATGGAAATTTTATATTGTGGGTTCTTCTTCATGGAATTGTCTATGCTCTCAATAATCATTGTTGCTTGCATCTGCCAGATTTTAGTAATATGTTGTTAGTTTTTTTCCATGTGGATAAAATACTGTTAATGCGTTACTGGTAGGGCTGTAAACGAACCGAACGAACACGAACGAGAGCTTGTTCATGTTCGTTCGTTTAGCTTAACGAACGGTTCACGAACGGATAAACGAACATAATGGCTTGTTCATGTTCGTTCATTTGTGTTCATGAACGAATGTTCACGAACACAAACGAACGAACACTAATGAACGAACACAAACGAACGAACACAAATGAACGAACACAAACAAACACCAACGAACAAACATATAACTAAAAATATTTACAAACATATGATTAGAAATATTAGACTTCATATTCAAGGTTACAAATTATTGATCGGCTAAAAATTTTACAAAACTTTCCTACTTTAGAAAGTGAAAATATCTTACGGCTTGACATAATGTAAGTATTTATCTTTATAATTTGTATTTAATATTCTTTTTAAGTATATAAATTATTAGATATTAATGTTAATATTAATACTAGTATATATAGCAAATACAATGTTCACGAACGTAAACGAATGGATGTTCATGAACATAAATGAAAGGATGTTCACGAACATCGTTCACGAACATATTATCGAACGTTCACGAACATAAGTGAACGAACGGGAGCTGTGTTCATGTTCGTTCGTTTAGCTTAACGAATGGTTCACGAACGGATAAACGAACATAATGGCTTGTTCATGTTCGTTCGTTTAGCTTAACGAATTGTTCACGAACAGATAAACGAACATAATGGCTTGTTCATGTTCGGTTCATTTACAGCCCTAGTTACTGGTATAAGATATCATATTCTTCACTTAATTTCCACTCGCGAGTCCCGACAAGTTTTTCTAGTCTTGTTTATACAATTGTTAAACAGTTCATCAGTCTTACAGATTTCTGTTTACTTTCAGAATGACCTTGTTCATGGATGGGGAATGGATATGAAACTTGGCTATTGTGCACAGGTGAGTTTATCTTCTAATGAAAAAACTAATTTAAATTCAAAATGTTAAAATATCTTCTTTACATAATTTGTCCACCACTGTTTTAAGCTCCAAAACGTTTCTACTCTTCATTGTGAGACTTCTTATTTCATACTTTTAATTTTTTTTCTTTTTCCATTTCACGGAAAGCAATTGTTTACCTATGTAATGTATGATCCTGCTAAAAGTTTTAGGACTGTTAAATCTTTTTACTTTGTATTTAGTTACAATTTTTTAAGGATCACTGACTCACTGTAATGCACCAGATCCCACCAAAGAACTAGAATCGAGAACCAAACTGTACACAATCTTATTTTATTTTATTTTTATCTTATTGAGTTTTACTTCTTTTTTTAGTTATTATTCTTTAATTTGCTCTAAAAGTTGAGGTGAAGGCATGAATTGGTCAAGTAGTTTGTTTTTTTAGTTTGGACCTAATCCATAAGTAAACTGTATTTTTTCAGTTTGGATTCACCTAACCAAATAATGCACTCTAGTACTAATTAGTTTTTCAGAATATAGATTCTAATTGGTTTCAAATCGGACTTATTATTTCCATTTTAAGGGGGACCGGTCGAAGAAGGTGGGAGTTGTTGATAGCGAATATATTGTTCACCAGGGAACACAAACATTGGGCGGGGCATCTGCTAAAAAGGTTATCCAGTTACAATTAATGTTCTTTATTAGTTTATTTTACTTCCAGTTATCCGACTATTTTGGCATGTGGTTGAACTGTTGATTACAATACTTAGTTCTGTCCATTAATCAAAAAACTTATATTTTTGCAGACCTCTGATAGTGTGGAGTTGTTGAAGGTAATATTCCCTTTCCTATTTCCTTCCATGCAAATGTTTATCCCCTTTGTTCAACTACTTTTTAAATTATTATATTTCGGTTTACTGCGTTGGTTAATTTCATTTATACTAATGTTTCATTGCCTCTCTTTTCTGCAGAAACATGCTGTTGATGTGCGAGCTGAAGTGAGTCGCTAAATTCTTTAACACTCCAATTATATAGTTTAAATACACACACACACACTTACAAGTATATATACATGTATACGTATTAACATCACATATATACATAATTCATGTATGCAATGTATATTTGTAGCATCTATTTTGTGTGTGTGTAAAGGAGTAGTTTGATTGCAACTAAATATTTGTAATGCTGTACTGTTGGTGGCAGATAAGGAGGCAATCGACAACCGAGCTTCAAATATTCAAACAAAGATGGGAGAAGGCAGTGAAAGAAGACACGGCCTGGGTGGATCCATTCTATAGAAGAAAACAGAGATGAACCTAGAGTCATTGACTCGGGAGCTAGTTTTGACCGTGTGGTTTGTTTAGGTTAGTGTAGATTAGTCACATTATATGACAGACAAAAAATACAATATTTCTTTCACTTGAAATTGCTGGTAGCATGATCAATGTGAAGCTCATTTGATATCATCACACCAACTCAGTTGTTTGAAAACTAAATTATTAGTTGGACATGTGAGTAATGAATGAGTCTAGGTCACCTATTTGAAAACTAAATTATTTATTTGGACATCTGCCTTTGACTACTTTGATCTCTCTTTTTATTTTTTTGGATGATCAGCTTAGAACATTGGTCGTAATGTCCACTGGTGAGTATAGGATCACTGTCACATCTCTCATACGTACTTCTATGAATACCGGGCACTGAACAAGTGATTCCGTCTTTGTTCCAAAGTCCCAAATATTTAACTTCACTTTGTGCTCTTGGCCATCTTTAGACTTCATACATCTAGTTCCAACCTCTCTTTGTTCTCATCTTCATGTCTTCTTACTTGTGCTGGGAGTTGGGACAAGTCCCAATTTTAAAACAGGTAAAAAGGATAATTTCTGGTAGTAACTTCCAAGATTGTTGTGCTAGTGACTTCTTGATTCCAAGCAGATCCATAACGGATCCGTTAGTCCAAGATCGAGGACATCAACTATATAAGGCTGCAACTCTCTATGAAGAATGCCACACAATTAAATTTGTGCAACACCCAAATCCGAAGCAGCTAGTCCAAGAAGTTAGATTTCTTGCAAGTACCATATATATACATACTTGAAAGATATAAGTACCCATTCTTCAGAACCATGACATTCCATTGTATACACATTATCATTTTCATGTTTTTACAACATGAATGGCACTTATGCGAACCCAATTGTTTTATCCAATATCCAAAGGGCAAGAGACAACTGAATTGCAAAGACCGTGTTGATAGATGTCCTATCTAACATGAACCCGTATACTGTAATCCCAGTTTCATTGTTCTCAAAATATGTCACTGCAATAAGCCATCAATCATTATTAATAATTAAAGTTTTGTAATCTTAGTAGAGGTGACAATCTCTACCTTCTTTGAGTAAATGGGGGTTGGTTTGGGTGACAGGTTAGTCTCTAATGGGTCAAGTTAAGTAAAACAACAAAATATAGCTAACAAGCCTTGCTTTGAAACAGGTCAATTGAGTCACTGTTTGCTCCAAGTGTATTAAAAGTACATAAGCCTCTCCTAGAATTTATAAAAATTAAACAAAATATTCAGTGAAGTTTATAGCTGCCTGAGGGCTCGAGTCAACCCACACTAAACATTGTGTCATTGCCCATTTTGACTCTAATCAACTTTAAGTATTGACCCGTTACCCAACCCGCTCACCTACCCAATTTGCTCCCTCTAAACCAAAGGTCCCTGATAATTAAACAAAACCCACCTAAAGCTTGTCTTTGCTGGTATGAGGCAGTATGCTTATAAACTGGAATGAGCTTTGTATTGTCTAGTTCGTCGTCATCATCTGCTATCTCATTTTCTAAACCCATATCAACTATTGATGGAATAACATTAGGCCTCCGAGTCTCATCAGTTATGCTCATGTCAGAGAGGGATTCCATCGTTGCGCATACATGCCATTTGGTCACCAAACTTGTCAATGATTGAGCTTTATGTGTGATCTTTGCTGCACTGCGTTGGCATATATATAAACCAAGCACAAGTGTAATAGAGCATAGCTGCAGCAGTCAATATTTATCTGAAACAGTCAACAAAATGACACTACTATATTGGGCCAAATCGCACTTGGTCTAAGGCTTCATTTTGTTACAGAAAACTCAACAAGTATTTATAGATTGGTGACCTGTTTTGATTAAGTAGGGGGAAAAAAAAGGATAACTGACCCATTATCGGCCTTAACTGACCAGTCCCACTGCCAACATAGTAAGACAATGTAAGTTGTGTTCTGTGATTCTTATTCTAATAAGTGTTTAGGAGTAGACCAGAATCCTCAGCCTTATAAGACAGTCACTAGGTAACATGTCAAAGAACGGGTCATATAGTAGGTTGGCCCGTATTTTAAATATAATTAGTGTGTCAAATATGTATGCAAACATTGTAATTGTTTCAAATTATCTTTTGACTTTCTAATTAAAATAGTCAGAAAGTTGTGAACATTGCATATACGCTTTAGGCTGCATTTCAAACCGTTGACCTGTTTCCCCTTAGCGACACAAATTACCCAATCCACAAATTTATAAGTAAATGGAACGACATTAGCATCTCTGGAGATGGTTTCTTTTATTTTTTTTTTGAAAGGTGAATTTCGCTAGAAACTTCGTGTCGCGATTCGACAGCGGAAGGTCTAGCATACGTTGTCTTAACCGGGTCCGCGCTAGAGAGCTCCCTCGAAGTAGAATTGTCTATTTCAAATACCCGATGGGGGAAAACCCCTACTAATCTGCCTGAAAGCACGACGATTAATAGAGGTAAACCCTGCCCCTTCAGACTTGAACCTGGGTATACCCAAGCCAAACCCTCGTAAAGGGACTTCCTATGTCCTCCCCAAGGCTCGCACAAGACCTCATGAATGGGGGATGGTCTTTCAACCATTGAGCTAATGCTCAAGGACTTTTATTAGTTATTACTTTGCAAATATGTCTTCTACTCTACTTGTAAACATATATGGCCATATGAAAATGATTATAAATATAAAAAGAATAGAAGAGGGATTTACTGCAAGTTCACCAGAAGTAGATATATTGACAATTGAACCCTCCACAGTTGTAACAAGCAAAGATGCAAACTGGCTGGCTGTGACTAGGATTAATGTCAATAGAATGAATACGCGAAACCTGTGGCTTATAACATGAAGGTTTCTTTTGATGGTGAGGTGTTGAATCAATATAGGACGCACATCGGATAGTTTGTCAAGCATTTGAGCAAAATCTTCTAGCCGAAGTATTTGTAAAGAGCACGTAAGTTTGAAGAGAACGCAAACAAGCAAGAATGATGATGTACGGTATAACCATGAGCTCATGTGCATAATGCATCCGATTGCATGACTGAAGTAAAGGTTGTAAAAGTATGGTATTCGGGTCCCTCCTGATACGAACCACCATATGTTGTAAACGCTATCGGCAACAAAACATGGAAGGATGATACCACAGAGGAGTATTGTAGATCTCTGCATTAGGTGACAACCATGTTGTGTATATGTTAGTCAATTCATAACACAATTATACAGATTTATATCCTAAGTATAAGAATGATATATATATTGTGTTATAAAATCTATAAAACAACATCATATTATTGTCTAATGAAAATTACAACCATTGTCTATGCCATTAGAAATGACTGTACATATGAACAAATTATGCTTCTTGGTATCTAGATACAACAAAAACAACCTACTCGATCAATCTCAGTATAATTAGCGTGTAAATAAGGTAAGACGTAGACAATCGTACCTCTACATATAGACATATGTTGAAATAGTTAGTATCATAGTAGCTGCAACAAAATATATTGTCTAAGGGTGAAAAAAACTTACCTTATCAACCTCTTCTTCTTTTTTTATTTTTTTATTTTTTTATTTTTTATAATTATTTTTCATGACAAGGATGTGTTTTTGGCTATTTCCATGTATAAATGGATTAACTTACGATTAACAACATAAAAATGCATGGAACTTATTACATTTGGTATCGTAAATACTCAACTTTTAAACTTGCTACCTTATGATTGAACTAAAATCATTGTTATTGTACTAATTCTTGATCAATGATATCCTTCTAGATACCAACGAGGCTCTGACCAGAAGAGAATAGACGAGCCATTCGACAATACCACCAAGTCCAAAAAGAATGTTTCTCATAAGCGACATATGTCATCTAATTTTTATTATTTTTTATGACTGTCTCCGAAAATGACAAAAAATTTTGAGACCCAGCGAAAGAAAAAAAGACAGGCCTCTAAAATTATCGTTGATAATCTAAATAAAAAAGTCAGTAATAATAAGCGTGATAACAATAATTCAATAAAATGTTGTAGCCGATTAATATAGTTTTTATAACAACTTATTTGAATAAAAGTAAAATGTGATTGCACTTTTGTTTTTGCTGGAATAATGTGTTGGCAGTTGGTACTCAAAGTCGCAAAACGTCCTGTGCTATTGGTGTTTTTAATGGGCTTAAAACAATAAAGCCTAAAGGCTACAAAACCCATATTTTTGGACCCCTCAACAACTTGGGCCCTAGGCTTGGCCCCATCCTACCTCGCCCATATCTTGCATTTGACTATTCGAGTTTAATAGTATTTCAGCTAACTCATAAATTAAAAGTTCTATAAGTTACGTAAGATATGAAATTATACGATTTATAGTGTGTTGTTAATCTTTTACAATACTTAGTTGTATACTATAAAACCTATTTAATAATTAAAAAAAAAAAAGAAGAAGCATGTCTTTGTTAGTGAAAGCATGCATATCTTGACATTTGTTGTTACGTGCTGTTTCAAAACATGTTTTTGCAATTAATTTATCAACATCGATCTCCAACTGTGTGGCTGGGAATAGAAGAAGAATGCCTTTTCAGGGACCAATAATTTAAACTTTTCACCTACTATTATACACATGTTGTATTCGCCATGAATCTCGTGACACTGCCTTATCATTAGATTTTGACATGCTTATTTGATAGGTCCAAGTGTACAACAAGGTATTAAAGTTGTCAAATTTCAATTTATATATTTAAAAAAAAAAAATCAATTATCATAGTCAATAACTCATTATATGTATCTAATGTATAATTTTAATTACAAAAACTGATAACGTGGTGACATTAGTAATTTGCTATCTGCTATTTGCTAATGTAAACATTTATATGAATGACATGTACTGTTTATTATTTGATTAAAAGATAACTAGACCTATATAGTATTTTAAAATGACCCATAACACACATTCTTTAAACAAATTTTGTATTTTTATTAGTTAACGATTATGACGACTTGCTACAAGTTTAATTGTTTTTAAGGATTTTTTTAAATTTATTATTAGTTGTTTTTAAGAGTTTTGATAGTTTTTATTTTTCATTAGTTACTCAAATATGACTTAATAAATATTTTTCAGAAAAAGTATTCCAAAGGTTTAGCTTAGGCATTAGGCAATATTGACGGGTAATTTTAATGCAATTATCCTAATTAATAACCACAATGAACATTGTACGAGTATATCTTTCATTTTTTATCCTAGCAAAACAACTTTAACGCATAGAATAGAATACACTAAAAACTACTCCCTCTGTCCGTTAGAAGTGTCATGTTTTTAATTTTCAAAGTCTAACATTGACCTTAAATAATTTTATCTGTGTTAGATACTTGATGAAAGTTATATGAATTGATTGTGTTTTAGACGTGTTTTTTAATGGTATAACTTTTATCAAGTTTTATATAACACAAAATAAAAATATTTATGGTCAAAGTTTAAAAATAAAGACTTTGAATATTCAAACTATGACACTTTTAATGGGACGGAGGGAGTAACAAATAAGTATAATTATTATCCCCATCAAATTATAATAACTAACATGAAGAAATGAAAACTTATTCGATAAAGAAATACATACATGAAGCTCATCGGAATACTGTCGCCGAACACTATCACCAACACCATCCAATTTATCAAGAAACAGAAACCTGGGGAGCCCATATTTTCGAGTAAACCGAACAAGACAAAGAAATGATAACGTGGCGAACAAAGAGAGAGACACTTGGACGATCCAATCAAAGGGTCTTTGAAGGTCATAATCACAATCATAACATTGGAAAACAAAGTGAGAGAAAATTGGAAATGCAAAAGTTAGGAGGAAGAAAGTGATCCATGAGAAAGCTGATCGCCATGGACTTTGATGGCGATCAGCGATAAATATCCATGACACGTATTTTGATTCAAGTATATGGATGATTGAATAGTAGCTTGAAATCTTCATTAGGATAAAGAAGAAAAGAGAAGAAGGGGTTTGTGTGCGTGTTTATATGGACTTTGGAATAAAGGAGTCATGCAAAAGCAATATAATTTTTTTTTTTTTTATTTGATATGAGTTGTACCATTCTCGAAGAGTCTTTTTATTCATGAGTTGATTGCTTCTCGACAGAGGTGTATCACACCTCTTCCGTACCCCGTCTCCGTCGAGATTTAATACGGCTGTTGTTGTATACGAGTTGTACCAATATTAATAGTGAACTGATACAACTTGATTAATTTACCGTCCAATATAAATATTACAACATTTTATACGAACAGTTAATGCATAGTTATAATAAATTAATCCAGTCATGTGATACAATCATAGATTATGATACTGACAATCCTTTATGTATAGTTATTAATGACAAGATATATAAACTGATTTGATGATTTTATTTTATGTTTTTGATGATCATTACATTGAGACAAAGCATCTATTTATGCACATAACATATGTTCTAATTATGGTAACTAAATCAAAGTCTTCAATTTGAGATGATTCGTTTCTTGCTGTCAAAGAAGAGATCATTGTAATCAAGGAAATGATGATATTATTCTGATCCTGAAATCTTGTTTCTAACACTCCTCCTCAAGTTGAATAGTGGGATCACCAAAATTCAACTTGTCCAGACATTTGTGGAATATGGCAGTTCCTACTGCTTTAGTCAGGATATCTGCAAGTTGATCTTCAGATTTGAGAAAGGGTAATTTAGTAATTCCGTCTTCAAGTTATTCTTTGATAAAATGCCGATCAACCTCCACATGTTTAGTCCTGTCATGCTGCACTAGATTTTCTGATATTTGAACGGTTGCTTCATTGTCACTCATAATCTGAATACTTTCTTTCGGTTTGAACCCTAGTTCTGTAACAAGTTTCTTTAGCACAAAGCTTCTGCCAATCCTTTAGCTATTCCCCGAAACTCAGTTTCAGCACTTGATAGAGAAACAACCTTCTGTTTTTTACTCTTCCATGTAACAACATTACCTCCTACAAGAGAGAAATACCCTGAAGTTGACTGATGAGCGTTCATTTTGTGATAAATTCCTCGATCATAAGGCCACATTTCAATGCTGAAATGAGTTAATATTCCGGAACTATTGGTACTTAATGGATTCGTATAAATGCATGTTCACGGAAGATGCGAGTGAGGGTAAATGGCATCAATCAACTCAACATGAAGGCCTATGAAGTTACAAGACACAAGGAGGCAATTCGGGAGTCGAACGAAGCAAATCGGAGTGCAGCAGGAGCTGCCAGCGCCGCTGGCCCATCAGCAGCACGCCCCAGCGCCGCTGGGCCCATTCCCTGCGCCGCTCGGCGGCCCAGTTCAGCAACCGACCTAATGCCTATTTATAGTCGAAGAAACCCTCAAAACCCTAAGGTAGAGCCGATTCAGCAGCCCTAGCCGTCACAAACGAACCCTAGGTCGACTTTGCAAATTCCAAGGAGGTTTTGGACCTTCTAACACCTTCCGATCTTCATCTTCTACCTAGATCTATCTCTTTTATTTACTTTCAGTTGGTAAACAATGTCTTTCATCTTTTCAGACTTTGTTATTCCTTTAATAATGCCAGGCTAGTAGGCTGAATACTTGTTTGGATCGATGTGATCATGTAGACGTTTATTTATCTTATTTTTATTGTTAGATCAGTTGGATTGTGTGTACTGTTTGTCGTAGATCCATGATTAATGAGTTCTTCATATTGTTATAGGTTCTATATCTGCATGTATTAATTTAATTCTGATGATCGATCTATAATCATACACTAGGATTAATACATAAAGATGAAAAACACTAGTCGGTCTATAACTAGATGTAAAAGGTGATTCACTTATAACTGAGGGATCCAGAACCATAATAATTAGAATAAGTTGAACATGATGCTTAACAATGTCAGACGTGATCGGTCAAGAATCGGCCGGGTCGGTCAAGAATCGGCCGGATTGGTGAAGAATCGGCCGGATCGGGTCAAAACTCGGGTCAACTTTGGTCAAAAATATTTTTTTTAATTGGTTTAAGTTTATGTTTCTAATGAATAAAGTTTGAACTTTGAAGTATTATGTTAAAGTTTCTAAACAATTATGTTTTAAGCTTGAAGTTTATTACATATAATTTCAAAAATAAGCTTTCTATATAAAAACCTATCCGGGTTCTCCCCGCTTCCGATCCGAGTTTTTAAAAACTCGTGACTCCCCGCTCACCGATTCGATCCCGAGTCACGAGCTCTCCAACCTTGATTATACTTCGCCAATTGTATATGACTAAAGTATAAACTGAACCATTATCGAATTTTTTGAAAGTAAATCCCATAACATTATGACTAAAAGAATATGTGATGAGATTTTATTTTTATATAGCATGTACTCCACCTCTACTAATATTGTGGGAAATGAATTTTGAATAAATATTCCGCCCCTCTCTAGGTGTCACAAAACATTTTCTTTAGTACCGAACCTGATTAAAATTTATAACAAGTTTTTTGGATTAAAACTTTTTATGATGGGTGTTTCAATCAACTAACTCTTTGTTGTAATCTTTGTTGGGTTGCTTTATAAGTTTATAGAGTCAAAAGGATAGAGACATATATCCCATGTTTAAAGGGTGGACTTCTATATGTACTTTTCCATTCTCATATGCAAGTATATTAGTACGGAGTATAACCAAATTTAGCATATACATATTGAAACTTATCAGATTGATTGCAGTTCATAAACAGGTTCTGCTCCTATATTTTAGATTACGGCCACATCTAGCCATACGACTTAGCCTAAAGGGTATGGTGCATCTTGGGGGAGAGGGGATTTGCGCCATATGGCGCCATGTGACACCCCAAGATGTTACCCAAAAATGAGGGTGGTGTAACAGGCTTCTTGACAAACATCTTGAAAGCATCTTGCCTTGAAAACATAGAAAAATAGAGAGTGTGAGAGAGATTAAAGAGTTGTTAGGCATCTTATACAAACCGTTTGACCAAGATTGTTTGCCAAGATGCCTAAGGGGGGTGGTGTAGCAGGTGGCTTAGTGGCATCTTAGAGGGATGTCGTCTCCTAAGTCGCTTCATACCCTTCAGCCTTAAGGCTTGATTTTTCAGGGACACCAACTTTAAAATTTATTTATTTATTTATTTTTATTACCTAATTTAGGTTGTTTTTTTTCTCCTTGGCTTGATATGGGCCCATAAATCGTTATGAACCTGACTACGTACTACCGAAACCATAGCAAACAATAAAGAACACCATAATTAAACTGCTCATTCAAACAAATTCAATGTTGGTGAATCATTTGTGACTTCAATGTCAATTCGTCATTGATCTCTCGACTTTGGTTTTTCTCTATAAGTGATTTCGCTTGATTTGGATTGGCTCCCCACGTACCCGAAACAACTTGGTGCTCCTTAACATTGATCTCAACTTCTCTGGATGCCCCGTCGTCGATCATGTCTTTGTTAAATGCCGTTTTGCATATTTGGTCTTTTTCTTATGGTTTTATTAATAGTAAGTTAGTAACAAGCAAGTAAGACAATTCTCAAACATCAAATTCTTTTCGTTTGACCTTGAAAGGAATATATAGTTGAATTCTTCAATGATATATCAAACTAGCTAATGAATTAATTAAGCTCTTCTTTCTTGACACTCATAAGGCAACAAAGTGTATATAACAAGGTAGCCAGGTTTAAAAAAGTTGGGATATTTTTTTTTCTGATCGATATTGTCGTTTCAGTTGGCCGGTTTTTCCTTTCATAGTACAAGCGAAAGTGATACATCCAGCATTATATGAATTGCGTTACGTAAATGCCATGTTGTTAAAAGATAAATTTAAATATAATGAAAGCCAAAAGGTGACCAGAAATTCAAAATATATATGTTGATTACTTGATTTAATATATCAATTAAAGGATAGAATGAAACTGAACTTCCATTTTTTTAAGAATTATTATGATTGAAATATTTCTGTAAGAAAGATTAATCGATAGAAATAAAAAAATGCAACTGGACTTTTAATTTGCTACCTAACTACCAACGATAATAATAAGTGACGAGCGTCGGTTTAAAATTAATGACGAGCGTCCATTACATTAATTGGCACCCTCTCGTCGGTTGCTTGAGCACCGAATGATGAGCGTGCGTACGTAGTCCTTCCTTGTAAACCGGCCTTTTCCTTCTTGTTCGGATCCACGTTCAAAGTGATTGTACGTCTATCTTAATCCAGCCTTTTTCTTTCTTCTTTTCAAGCCTTAACCAACGCTCGTCACTTTGCACCGTTTATTTTTATGTTGCCATGGATCTAGAGGCATTGATAAATGATAGTAGATCATTTGACTCAAGTTTAATTAAAATGGATAGATCTGATCTTGGTGATAGATATAAATTCGAAATTCTTAATAACAATACTTATAATAACAACTAATTAGTTTTGATTTTTCCTAATCGACAATATACCTATATATTTTCTCTGTTTGAGTTACATGGAGATCGATGGCAACATATACAAGTAACAATTCTCTAAATCCTATAGATCTAAAATTCTAGTATCATTGAACGAAAGTTGGGGAAAAAGCGTGTGAACTTATTTACTTTAAAAAATTAGTGTTGTTGCAATTTGGTAAAAACCTCTCACATATAAACTTTTTAATATTTTGAATAAATGTTTGGGCCAATGTTTTTTATGTTTTAAAAAATGGTATACGAGAGGTTTTTCATCCAACTTGAGTGCCTAATGTGACATCCGTCACCAAAATTGGTACTTTATTATAGCCTCTAACTTCAATTCCAAATTTCTTGACTAGTCAATGTGCCTATATAGTATAACAAGCGTAAAAATGTGGTGATCATTCCAATATGTGACTCTTATTACTTGGGTTCCAATAGTTAAGGATTTAGTCACTCTATCTTCTTAAACTTAGACAGTTATAATTATTTTCGTTGATGTCTAGACATATAGTTATATGTCATATTCATTTCTGACATAGACAAAATTTCTATACATTATTCACTGGCGAGCAAGTCAATAATAATAACAAGAATTAGATTATTTAAGTATGAAATGTTAAGCTAAATTAATGTTTATAAGAGCCTACGTTAAGATATATAATGCATCACAAAAGTGGAGAATTTTCCTACTGTTTGCAAGAGTTCGACCAAAATGGGATTTACCATCCCATCACAATTCATTCTGTGATAACAAAAATAATAACTCCATGAGTCTAACAAATAAATAAGTTCTAGTCCAACTCCAGCTAAGTTCAAAAACACAATCTTGTGACTTACGTTTAAAGGGAATTCAAATCCTACTAAAACTCTTACTAGAATATACTCTACTAAAACCTAATCATATTCAAACTCTAAAACACTTATCTATGAATATAAACTAATCACCCTAAACAAAATTATAACCCATCCTTGTTCTTTTTCTCCTGCCGTCGAACCAAACAACACCACAAGAGCAAATTCTAATCATCACTTGACAAAGCAACTTTTGGGTGAGTTTAAATAATTTTCCTTACGTTTTTTTTAAGATCTTTTATATAAAAATCTATGGTAAAATTCTTATAAATTATATCCATTTTATTTTGTAAAGGTATCTTAAGGAGTGATCATCAACCATGGTGGTAAGATTCTTATTCTCTATCTTTTATTAAATCATATATATTTATGTAAATTCTTTGTAATCTATTTGATGAGTGTATGCGTATGGCCAAATTTCAGAAGATAATATAAGATTTTTATAAATTAAAAGTATGGTTAATAACTAAATAAATTATAGAATCAAGGGAGCATGGTATAATCCATAACGTTATAAACCTATGTGTTGTTATAAATTTAAATGTTGACAAAATCATAAAGACAACCTGAAAGATTTATATAAGTATAAAGACATGTTATTGACTGATCTATATAAGTTTTGTAAGGTTTGAGAGTCTAGAAAATTATTTGAGTATAGGTAGGTTACAAAAAGTGTGTTTGAAATTATTTCTGAAACTGGACAGATTCAGTTAGTTAACTTTGAAGAGTCGTATCTTGGTCATGGAAGATAGTTAAGTCACGTTTTTGGTGTCTAAATTTAAGTTCAGGAGGTGTACTTTCTGTTGGAATTGGTTTCGTGTCAAAATATGAAGTTTAAGTTCGTCAAACGAATTTTATAGCAAAACTGTTCAAAGCTGGATTTTCCGAACAGAATTGTGTTGACTTCAAATAATTATAGCTTGGTCTATTTTAAGATCTGGAAGTTGTTGCTTCTCCAGGAACATGTTTAAGGTGTTAAAAGTTGATAGCAAAAAGAATGGATTTTTTTGAAGCTTTGAAGGTCTTTAACTATTATAAAACTTTTCAGTGCGCAAACATCGACTTTTCTAACTAGTCTGTAATTTTTGAATTTCTAAAAATAGTTAACGTACAAAATAAATTCTGTAAAAATTCATGTAAGTATCTAACTCACAAAAGTTACAGTGGTAAAAATTAAGGGTCTTGGTTAGCTAATTTCATTCAGAATAAAAATAGATAAAGTTACCAAAAATTCTAGTGAATATGAGCTTGTAGAATTTAATGATAAATCATCAAAACAGATACTCTATATTAAGTTATATGACTTGTAACTTAATAAAATATGACAAATCATGTTGTGAATATTTTGAAAGGAGCCATATGTGTATTTCATCAAATACGGGTTACAATGGACGGTTATTGACTATGTCCATAATTGTAACTTGTACTTATATATGTTGTGTAGATTCTAGTGACCTTTTGGACTTTGCACAACTACTTGCTTGTTGAGGTGAGTTTCGTGACCCCTTTTTATATTATTTCTTTGGGGGAAAATGATGCTCAAAACACTTTTCATTTCTTTTACTAGCTGTGCCAAAACTAGTTTGTTTTATTGGACATATATGTGTAATTATGAAATGTGTATGTTAGCTTGGCTTGTGTTGATTACAATGATGCAATAGATGTCTGTCGATATCTATTGAAGACAATTTATGGCAATGGATAACAGTGATAACAATTAGCCAACTTTATACTCCAGCTGGTAGTTTGTTGGTATTACAATGTGTGATTGAGTTGTTGGCAAGCAGTGATGTGATTGAGTTGTTGGAAAGCAGTGATGAGTTTGAGTTGTTGGCAAGCAGTGATGTAATTGAGTTGTTGGAAAGCAGTGATGTAATTGAGTTGTTGGAAAGCAGTGATGTAATTGAGTTGTTGGAAAGCAGTGATGTAATTGAGTTGTTGGAAAGCAGTGATGTAATTGAGTTGTTGGAAAGCAGTGATGTAATTGAGTTGTTGGAAAGCAGTGATGTAATTGAGTTGTTGGAAAGCAGTGATGTAATTGAGTTGTTGGAAAGCAGTGATGTAATTGAGTTGTTGGAAAGCAGTGATGTAATTGAGTTGTTGGAAAGCAGTGATGTAATTGAGTTGTTGGAAAGCAGTGATGTAATTGAGTTGTTGGAAAGCAGTGATGTAATTGAGTTGTTGGAAAGCAGTGATGTGATTGAGTTGTTGGCAAAGTGATGTGATTGAGTTGTTGGCAAGCAGTGATGTAATTGAGTTGTTGGAAAGCAGTGATGTAATTGAGTTGTTGGAAAGCAGTGATGTAATTGAGTTGTTGGAAAGCAGTGATGTAATTGAGTTGTTGGAAAGCAGTGATGTAATTGAGTTGTTGGAAAGCAGTGATGTAATTGAGTTGTTGGAAAGCAGTGATGTAATTGAGTTGTTGGAAAGCAGTGATGTGATTGAGTTGTTGGCAAGCAGTGATGTAATTGAGTTGTTGGAAAGCAGTGATGTGATTGAGTTGTTGGCAAGCAGTGATGTAATTGAGTTGTTGGAAAGCAGTGATGTAATTGAGTTGTTGGAAAGCAGTGATGTGATTGAGTTGTTGGCAACAGTGATGTGATTGAGTTGTTGGCAAGCAGTGATGTAATTGAGTTGTTGGAAAGCAGTGATGTAATTGAGTTGTTGGAAAGCAGTGATGTAATTGAGTTGTTGGAAAGCAGTGATGTAATTGAGTTGTTGGAAAGCAGTGATGTGATTGAGTTGTTGGCAACAGTGATGTGATTGAGTTGTTGGCAAGCAGTGATGTAATTGAGTTGTTGGAAAGCAGTGATGTAATTGAGTTGTTGGAAAGCAGTGATGTAATTGAGTTGTTGGAAAGCAGTGATGTAATTGAGTTGTTGGAAAGCAGTGATGTAATTGAGTTGTTGGAAAGCAGTGATGTAATTGAGTTGTTGGAAAGCAGTGATGTAATTGAGTTGTTGGAAAGCAGTGATGTAATTGAGTTGTTGGAAAGCAGTGATGTAATTGAGTTGTTGGAAAGCAGTGATGTAATTGAGTTGTTGGAAAGCAGTGATGTAATTGAGTTGTTGGAAAGCAGTGATGTAATTGAGTTGTTGGAAAGCAGTGATGTAATTGAGTTGTTGGAAAGCAGTGATGTAATTGAGTTGTTGGAAAGCAGTGATGTAATTGAGTTGTTGGAAAGCAGTGATGTGATTGAGTTGTTGGCAAGCAGTGATGTAATTGAGTTGTTGGAAAGCAGTGATGTAATTGAGTTGTTGGAAAGCAGTGATGTAATTGAGTTGTTGGAAAGCAGTGATGTAATTGAGTTGTTGGAAAGCAGTGATGTAATTGAGTTGTTGGAAAGCAGTGATGTAATTGAGTTGTTGGAAAGCAGTGATGTAATTGAGTTGTTGGAAAGCAGTGATGTAATTGAGTTGTTGGAAAGCAGTGATGTAATTGAGTTGTTGGAAAGCAGTGATGTAATTGAGTTGTTGGAAAGCAGTGATGTAATTGAGTTGTTGGAAAGCAGTGATGTAATTGAGTTGTTGGAAAGCAGTGATGTAATTGAGTTGTTGGAAAGCAGTGATGTAATTGAGTTGTTGGAAAGCAGTGATGTAATTGAGTTGTTGGAAAGCAGTGATGTAATTGAGTTGTTGGAAAGCAGTGATGTAATTGAGTTGTTGGAAAGCAGTGATGTAATTGAGTTGTTGGAAAGCAGTGATGTAATTGAGTTGTTGGAAAGCAGTGATGTAATTGAGTTGTTGGAAAGCAGTGATGTAATTGAGTTGTTGGAAAGCAGTGATGTAATTGAGTTGTTGGAAAGCAGTGATGTGATTGAGTTGTTGGCAAGCAGTGATGTAATTGAGTTGTTGGAAAGCAGTGATGTAATTGAGTTGTTGGAAAGCAGTGATGTAATTGAGTTGTTGGAAAGCAGTGATGTAATTGAGTTGTTGGAAAGCAGTGATGTAATTGAGTTGTTGGAAAGCAGTGATGTAATTGAGTTGTTGGAAAGCAGTGATGTAATTGAGTTGTTGGAAAGCAGTGATGTGATTGAGTTGTTGGAAGCTATGAGTATTGAGTTGTTGGACACAGTTAGCGTGAGTGTGTGAAACTAACGAAGCGAAGGTAGCAAGCTCTTGCCATGGCTGGCCATCACGATCACAATCCTTTTAGTCATGACGATGATATCAATCCTTTTTCCGTATGTATTCTTTGTTCATAAACTCATTGTAATTTCTATGCTTCAAACAACAGACTGATGATTAATTTATAACCAACAAATGTTAAGGTGAATACTTATTGATAATATGTTACTCTCTACTCTCTAGTGATCTCTATTAGTAAGTAAGTTAGGATTGTTTGCATTACAAAATTTAGATGAAAATCTTTAACTATATAAACTGTACTTTTTCAATGACACATCACATAATTTCCTAGACATGCTTCTACTAACATTTACGTATGTCAGAACCTATAATAGCGTCTTAAACATTTTTGAGGCCTAAAGCGAATTTATGAAATGGAGTTTTATTGATAAAACTTCGTAGATACTAGTACCCGACTATACTAAAACTTAATTTGACACATTTTTGGCTTATTTTTTTTACATCTTACCTCAAAAGTGAAAAGGAAACCTACAAAAATGCACTTGGACTCTTTTTTTTTTAAAAAAAAATTTTAAAACCAACTTCTATGTATACATATTCATATAAAGTACAAATAACAAATACTAGTAATAATCTAAAAATAAACAAACTACATGATCTAAATTCTTATCAAAGTTTTAGCTACGAGTACAGCAAATGAGTAAAAATTATGACTATATGACGATTACAAGTATATAGTTGTATTAGTTAATTGTGGCAATAAAAATAAATAAATGTAATAACTTATAGAAAATTGAATTACAGAACCATCACAAACTCCATGGGGTCACACCAAGTTCCAAACTATCGACTCTTGCTGCTGAACCTGCACTTGGCTACGGTTATGGTGGCGCGCCTAATACTTCTCTTGATACACCTGCGGTAATTTATAGCTCTTAACCTTCTTAAATATCGTATATAATTAACTACATTTTATGATACTATATACTTCTATATAAAATGGTCAAATAAACGAATACAATTAATAACTCATTTTTTACAAGGTTTCAAGAACCTATTTACATAATTGCCGTCTACTGCCATCTTTGTTAAATGGCCTACATATTTGACAACATCGGTGGGGAAAAATCCGGGTTGGGCAAAAGGGGTTTGAAAAATCAGAAACTTAAACGGGTAAAAAACAGATTTTTCAATAACCAGTTTGATTGTTTGAAAAACTGGCGGGTTAAAACTGGTTTGGAAACCCACTTTTCGAATCAATTTTTTTACCAGTTATTCCATAAAAGAACCGGTCCAACCGGTAAAAAAAACTGGTCCACGTTGACCAAAAACCGGTTCGGATGTATGTCAAATCCGATTTTGGCCCCGTTGACCAATAACCGTTTCGGGTCAGGTTGTATCTGGTTTTTACCCACCACTAATCATATGTACTCTTATGTGGGTGTCTAGTTGTATCTATGGTGTATGGTCAATTTAGGAGGTCTCGTACTTCTTGGCCAATGTGATCAATGAGTCCTTTTTTATTGTAATTTTTAAGCTTTGACGTCTTGCCGAATTGATATATATTAATAAAATTTCAAGCTGTTAAAAAAAAGAATTTAGTTAATTAAAGGTTGAATTCATATTGAAAGTCGTAAATGGTAATTATATTAGTAGTTTGAATGTGTTTGAGTTTAGAAATTAAAGAAGAAGCAAAAGGAGTTGGAAGCTAAGGAAGCTGAATTGAATAAGAGGGAAGAGGTAACCTAGAGTTTATGTTTTGCAATTAGATTATTTTCAATCTTAACATTTTACTTTAGATTATAGTCTATGAAAATGATCCTCAATCTTAGTTAGATTCATTACTGATGGCATATGTTTTTACATATATATCAATTGTTATATGTAGATCTTGAGACAAAAAGAAGTGGCGGTAGCGAAAGGTAAGTAGTTAATTACTTGGTGTTCATACAAATACGGAAAAATATAATCTCTCACTTATACAGATATACAAAAGAAAATTTGTTGATAAAGTCATTTATGTTCATAACAAACTTTTGATTATTACTACTTTTATTTCGTGTTTCATAGCTGGTGCTGTCATTAGACCAAAAAATTGGCCTTCGTTTTACCCTTTGGTACATCATGATATTGCTGGAGATATACCACTTCATCTACAAAAATTACAATATGTTGCATATGCAACGTTATTAGGTACGCTAACAAGTTTCGGTCTTTGTTACTAATATGTAACGTTTTTCATTTTTGATATCTTGTCGAAGGACTTTTAATGAAATTTGTTATTAAAATGAAAAAAAAAAAGTTAGAACATTATATTAATTTATTATGTTACAGGTGTGCCAATTTCACTTTTGTGGAATCTTATAACCAGCATAGCAATATTAGTCAGTGACTCAGGTTCACATTTTACTTCATTAGTCTTTTAATCATGATTTTAATCCTCGTGTAACACATTTTCGATTACTTGATCGATTTAGCTGGGATATATATATTTTTCTCGGCCATCTACTTCTTATTGGGTCCTCCTGGAGCGTTTTATTTTTGGTATCGTCCGCTCTATCGTGCCTTCAGGTCAGCATGAACGATATTCTGAATTGAGACATTAAAAAGTTTTATTAATCCAGATATTGCAATAAACCAAGTCTTTGAAGCGGGCTAACTGTTAGCCTATCGTTTTCCACAATGAGTCTTGGTACATTTCCCTAATTTCTTCGATATTTCTCCTTATGCAGGACCAACAACGGCATGAATTTTGGTTGTTTTTTCTTTAATTATGCAGTAAGTATTTTTGTTCTACGTATAAGACAATTTCCAGTGCCTTCAAATGCCCTTAGTTGTCATATCTTATCGTTACAAATATTTAAAAACCCACATATCATCTACAACCCTACAAATATACCTACCCTCCAGAACTTTCAAATCGACAGCTATTCATTACAGACAATATTTAAATAAAACAAGTTTTTTTTTACGTTGGGCCCACTTCATCACATGAAGCAAGACAAATATGTATCTTCATGCAATCACGTAAGTGTTTCTTTAAAGGGAAATGATGGATTCTTCTAAAATTAGTTAAAAATTCTCTTAAAACCTTAAAATTGTGACATGTGAATTCCATTAATTCTCTTTCCTAATTATCCCTTGATTTTGCCATTTGTCATCTTATGATTAGAAAGATCTTTAGGCTATTCAGTTAGGATGATTAATCATTTTCCTTAATAGATACTTTACAATGATAAGGGCATCCAAGGGGCTATAAAGACTCCATTATAGATAGACTAATAAAATTTATTTATATTTTCATATTGTTTTTCGCTATAACTCATTGTAATCCATACAACGTACAGAATCATATTATATTCTTTACCTTTGCTGCAATCGGTCCTCGAATACTATTTACTGGACTACATTTTGCGTGAGTTATTCTTCATGTTCTTTTAGCATTTGCGTGTTTTATAATTTATATATGCACCTTAATCAACATATTTTCTTTTTGTTTACTATAGAGGGATCTTGAATGCATTGAAACTCTTAAGTGATAAGCATCCTGTACTTGCGGTAAAGTTGTAACTTCACTTATTTTGAAACTTATTATAAGTATTATAGAATTAAAATTGTTTTGTTTTGTAGATCATGAGCTTTATCGGATTTGGATTTTTTGAACTTGAGCTACTTCTAAGCATTTGGGTTATGCAACAAGTTTATCGAACATTTCGAGGCAATCCTAAAGCAACTACAGCACCAGTGTCGATAGACCTATGAGTTAATTGTTTGGGTTATTTTTTTTCCTTTTCGATTTCTTATTGTTACTTATTGGAAAATATAATATACTAATTAATAATGGTACTTTTAGTTTTCTCAAGCTTACTTGTCAAAAGTTCATTATAATGACTATATAGATATAGATGCACATATATAAGTATGTCGCTTAAGATTTTACTTATTAGGAACAAGATGGATAAGTCATAAACCAATCGGGTATCACAATCAAGATAAGAGGAAGTAAATCATATAAAGTTATTTAGAATGCACAAATTATAAATTATTTGTTTATAATGTTTATAAAGTTTCTATCATTGTTTACTTTTCACTATGCTTTTCAGACAAATTAACATTTATGGATTATCATAGATTAACCTTTCATTTATTTATTTTTTCGAACGGCAGAAAACTTTTCATTTATTTACATACAAATTTTAAAATTTTGTACGAATGATTCACTTAAATACTACTAGTAAGTAAATATTTTTAAAGTTAAATTACTCAATTTTAAGACAAACACATTTAAGTTTTAAGTAAAACGTCTTTTTCAATCACAAATAAATAAAAGATATAGAGAAAATGTCCCTAACAAAATCAACTAAAACTATCAAAAAGACAACAAAAGTACTCATAAATTTCACCTCCAGAATTAAAATGAAGTAAAAAATACGAGTATAAAATAAAATAAAAAGTAAAATGAAGAAAACAAAGAGAAATATCCGAAAAACCAACAAAGAAAGTCATCGTGTATTTCTAAGTTGTAACTCTCTTGTCTTTTTACTTTCACACATTTTCTTGTTCTTTACTTAACAAAGAAGAAGCCTCTCTCAATTCATCAAATTTGTCCATCAAGTTTCAATCTTTTTCATAACCCAGTAATTAAATTCACTATTCAAACACACCCACTTGTTTGTTTCTTTTTTTATTTATTTATAAATTAAAAAAATAATAAAAAGTTAGTGTTAATGGCTGGTCGTTATGATCCTAATCCATTTGATGAAGGAGATGAAGTTAATCCTTGCAAATGAAGCTAGCTCAACTGGCAGATGCATCCCTGGTTTTTCCCACAGGTCTTGGGTTCGACTCTTAGGAGTGACAAGTCTGTGGGTTTTTTCCCTGAATCACCTGTAACGGCTTATGGTCTACATCTCGTAGTCTAGAGTACGTGCAGGGCTTCACCATTATACGGTGAGGTGTTCCCTGATGTCGAATACCGACTAACTGTTCAAAAAATATAATATACTAATTAATAATGGTACTTTTAGTTTTCTCAAGCTTACTTGTCAAAAGTTCATTATAATGACTATATAGATATAGATGCACATATATAAGTATGTCGCTTAAGATTTTACTTATTAGGAACAAGATGGATAAGTCATAAACCAATCGGGTATCACAATCAAGATAAGAGGAAGTAAATCATATAAAGTTATTTAGAATGCACAAATTATAAATTATTTGTTTATAATGTTTATAAAGTTTCTATCATTGTTTACTTTTCACTATGCTTTTCAGACAAATTAACATTTATGGATTATCATAGATTAACCTTTCATTTATTTATTTTTTCGAACGGCAGAAAACTTTTCATTTATTTACATACAAATTTTAAAATTTTGTACGAATGATTCACTTAAATACTACTAGTAAGTAAATATTTTTAAAGTTAAATTACTCAATTTTAAGACAAACACATTTAAGTTTTAAGTAAAACGTCTTTTTCAATCACAAATAAATAAAAGATATAGAGAAAATGTCCCTAACAAAATCAACTAAAACTATCAAAAAGACAACAAAAGTACTCATAAATTTCACCTCCAGAATTAAAATGAAGTAAAAAATACGAGTATAAAATAAAATAAAAAGTAAAATGAAGTAAAAAATACGAGTATAAAATAAAATAAAAAGTAAAATGAAGAAAACAAAGAGAAATATCCGAAAAACCAACAAAGAAAGTCATCGTGTATTTCTAAGTTGTAACTCTCTTGTCTTTTTACTTTCACACATTTTCTTGTTCTTTACTTAACAAAGAAGAAGCCTCTCTCAATTCATCAAATTTGTCCATCAAGTTTCAATCTTTTTCATAACCCAGTAATTAAATTCACTATTCAAACACACCCACTTGTTTGTTTCTTTTTTTATTTATTTATAAATTAAAAAAATAATAAAAAGTTAGTGTTAATGGCTGGTCGTTATGATCCTAATCCATTTGATGAAGGAGATGAATAGCTCAACTGCAGATGCATCCCTGGTTTTTCCCACAGGTCTTGGGTTCGACTCTTAGGAGTGACAAGTCTGTGGTTTTTTCCCTGAATCACCTGTAACGGCTTATGGTCTACATCTCGTAGTCTAGAGTACGTGCAGGGCTTCACCATTATACGGTGAGGTGTTCCCTGATGTCGAATACCGACTAACTGTTCAAAAAAAAAAATATATATATATATATATATATATATATATTATAATAAATAATATAATTTCTTTATTTAATGTTGGTTTATTTGTGTATCTTATGTGGGTGTAGTTTGACTTTTATAATTGTAATTTATAAAAGAATTGCTTCATTCAGTCTAGGGTTTGTTCACTTGTTGATTGTTTTATGGAGATTGAAGTTTATTTGTGATTGAATTATTAGTTTAATGTGCTGTTTGTGAATTGTGGAATTGCAATACTCTGTTGTTTTTGTGTGTGTATGTGTGTGTGATTAAGGGTAAAGTTAACATGAGTTAATGTACTTGAGGGTCATTATACTCTTATAATCGAATTTGGTTGCCGAATTTTGTATTATTTTATATCGAACAAAGTTTACTTTTGCAAATGCATATTCAGTTTGGGACACCCTAAAAGATAAAAATGTTGACAGAGGGTGATATACATTAGTTTGATTGATTTCAAGTTTAGTTACTTGACTTCCAAAATCGGTACTTAAACTGTTTTACTCAATTACTTGGTTGTTTATTACTAGAAAAACAAGTACTTTAATACTAGTATTGTTCTTGCGTTATGTTTCAAATGGTATAAGCGGAAGCTAAGAGTAGTGGACTTGGGTATGGGTTAAAGGCAGTTACGTTTAAGCTGTTGGTGGAGGCGAAGTTGGTCGGTTTATTTCACATTTAAAGTTGGGATTGTACCAGATTAAATCTGTCAAATCAATTCATTGTACATGTCATGTATCAATTTGATCATATGATCCATTTTATCAAATACGTCTACACTCTACACATACTCTCTTGTTGTTTAGCTGTTTTCACAATTCTCTTTTCGTTTTTGCTATTGAATTCATGAGAACAGCTCAGAATCTCACTCAATTGAAGAACAACTTCAATTCAGTTATTGATTTCACTCTAGAATAATTAGGGAGAATGTGTTGACTTATTTTATTATCATGCATTATAATGATGAAATGAGTACATGAGTTATATTACGAATTGAAGTAAGCAACTTGATCTTGACCATTCTAACTTAACATGTGGAATAATTCCATGTAACTTTGTCTTTGTCGAAAAACTTGACTGCCCGACTAATAACCTGAGTTAACTACTCTTGACTTCTCCTTAAATCATTCATAACACGTTGTGTAGCAATCACAAAGTTTAACAGATGTGTATCGCATATTATAGTAATCATCCATAACACGTTGTATAGTAATCTCAAAATTAAACGGGTATGTGTCGAATATTATAGTAATGTTTATCTCTTAGCGATCATGATAATTTTTGGTCCTGAGAGTTTGTAATATCTGATTAGTAATGTTTTTTAATAACTCAAGAATAATTGCTTTGTTGAGTAGGGTATGTTTTTGTTGTAAGGTGATTACTAAAATGTAAGACTAAATTTAAATTTTCTTAAATGAAGTAGTTGGATGGCTTAGCTACAAAGGTAGTTACCAAATTAGATTTAAGTAAAAGTGTGTTGCTATCTTTTAAAATTTGTTTGCATTCTGCTGTTTACATTAGAACACACTCGTATATGCATGCACCTATGCATCATACAACTATGGATCATGATATGAATATGTACGTAGTACGTATACACTATAATTAACCAACATGCTGGTATGTTTTACTATTCATATACAAATATTCAAATAGTTGAAACAGAATATAGCTTGCATATCACAATGAATCATAGGCTAAAACTTGTGTCTTGCATCTTTCCACGACTTCATTTGGTCTACTTTGGGCCATAAGCTTTTGTAGATTGGTCATATTGATAACAGATTGACAAGAAAGTTCACACTCATCTTGTTAGGCTGTCCCATTGAAAAATTTAGCTTAGTATTCTAGGAAGTTCCCTTACCCTTTAAGATATTTATGAAATTAATCTTGGTGAATAAGTTCTGTTGTCTTATTAAGTGGAATTGTAGGTATATGATTATTAGCCCTACACTCTCATTTAGGGGGTGTTTGGCCTAGCTTCTCTTTTTTGGCTTATGCTTCTACCATACAAGCAACTTCTTGCTTATATTTTTTAAGTTTTGTTGGGGAGGCTTCTTAAAATTGGCTTATATAAGCCAATAAGCACAAGCCATAAAAGCTAAAACAAACACCAAAATAGTTTATTTGTAAGGAAAAAAGCCAAAAAAGCTAAAAGCCTTTGAAAAAAAGCTAGGCCAAACACCCCCTTAATAAAAAGCTAAGTTAATGTTGTATCATTCCCACATAAGCAGGATCAAGGGAAAGGAGCAGGAAAATCGAATTTTAGTGGAGGCTCGTTGTACACGACAGTAAGTTTAATGCCTTCTCTTTGTCTGTGTGAAAATCTGAGTGCATATTTTAATGTCACTAAGGCAGGCTTTTTTAATGTCTCTTGAACCCAGTGGCCAAAGGATTACTCTATTCATTTTTTTAGTCTTTATTTAATTGACATGTAAATTCTTCTCTGTAACAGACTAATGGGTACAAACAAATATTTTGAATAAGTGGTTATGAGATTGTGGCTTAATAGGCTCTGTGCATTTCAACTATTAGAAACACTTAAGATGCGAGAACTGGTGGGTTGGTTAATGGGTTTCCACATCATAGTACGCCTCAGAATTGGTCAGCTAATTACATGATGACGAGAACTTTTTTGGTTTTTTTTTATTTTTATTTAAGCATGTTATGTATTTACATGATTACGAGAAGTAGAAAACTATATTTTGGTACACTTGTGGCCCTTGGACCCATTTGATTGTGATTGGGTTTTGCAGAGTGTTCCTTCAGCTACAAATTCTAGGCTTACACCTCTTCCACACGAACCTGCAGATTTCTATGACCGAAGTGCTCCTGTTGACATTCCTCTGGATTCGGCTGCGGTATGTTCAACTGTATTATATTATGAATTCATTGGTGGATATTGAATGATTTAGACTCTATCTTAATGGTTACATGGTGAGAGGACTATTTTTTTTATTTGATGAACCACATGACCCTTTCATGTACTATCCATTGCATGAGATATGTAGGGTGTTCGGATTTGTGTTTGGGAACTGATTATCTGAATTTACAATTATTAATATCTATTGTTTGGATTGCCAAATTCATTCTGTTACTGATTACATTGGTGAAACAAAGATTTCATATTAGTCGCCCAAAAACAGATTATCTAAGCTTAAAAAGAATACCAGTTTAGTAGTTTACGAAGTCACCTGACCTTTTTCGAGAAATGCTCTTTCACCAGGTGTTGAGGTGCAAAACACCCAAACATCACAAACACAATGAATCTCCTACAACCTATATTTCTACAACACAATATCTTTTGATTATTTGTTAAAAAAATCACCGACATAATGCATATCCAGAAACCCTCCATAACAACAATCCCGGAAAAGATGTTGAATGTAGGAAAATGTTTGAAGTTTGAACTATGTAGATATCGTCTTCCACTTCATAAATGTCTAAATTACAATTACAGTCTGTATGTGATCAATTATTATATATTATGAATTCATTGGTGGATATTGAATGATTTAGACTCTATCTTAATGGTTACATGGTGAGAGGACTTTTTTTTTATTTTTATTTAAGCATGTTATGTATTTACATGATTACGAGAAGTAGAAAACTATATTTTGGTACACTTGTGGCCCTTGGACCCATTTGATTGTGATTGGGTTTTGCAGAGTGTTCCTTCAGCTACAAATTCTAGGCTTACACCTCTTCCACACGAACCTGCAGATTTCTATGACCGAAGTGCTCCTGTTGACATTCCTCTGGATTCGGCTGCGGTATGTTCAACTGTATTATATTATGAATTCATTGGTGGATATTGAATGATTTAGACTCTATCTTAATGGTTACATGGTGAGAGGACTATTTTTTTTATTTGATGAACCACATGACCCTTTCATGTACTATCCATTGCATGAGATATGTAGGGTGTTCGGATTTGTGTTTGGGAACTGATTATCTGAATTTACAATTATTAATATCTATTGTTTGGATTGCCAAATTCATTCTGTTACTGATTACATTGGTGAAACAAAGATTTCATATTAGTCGCCCAAAAACAGATTATCTAAGCTTAAAAAGAATACCAGTTTAGTAGTTTACGAAGTCACCTGACCTTTTCGAGAAATGCTCTTTCACCAGGTGTTGAGGTGCAAAACACCCAAACATCACAAACACAATGAATCTCCTACAACCTATATTTCTACAACACAATATCTTTTGATTATTTGTTAAAAAAATCACCGACATAATGCATATCCAGAAACCCTCCATAACAACAATCCCGGAAAAGATGTTGAATGTAGGAAAATGTTTGAAGTTTGAACTATGTAGATATCGTCTTCCACTTCATAAATGTCTAAATTACAATTACAGTCTGTATGTGATCATTATTATATATTATGAGTACAATGCAAGTCCGCTTAGGATCAGTAACTTTTTTTGTCTTCAGATTTTTAACACCAAACTTTTGACCTTTTACATTTTACCCCTAAAAAACTGTGCCTTTCAATTTCTGCCACCAAATTTTCTTGCCTTTTACATTTTACCCCTGAAACTCGTGCCGTTTAATTCTGCCACCAATTTTTCTTGCCCTTTACATATTGCCCCCTGGATATACAAATCTTCCTTCATCATCACACCTAACTACAAAAAACCCATATTCACATTCTTCATCAGTCTCTAATGGAATCAAACAATTTATTATAATCCGTACCTTTTCTGGAAATGTGTTGAAGGATTTGAAGAAGAAAGAGAGAGACCTACAAGCTAGGGAAGCTGATCTAAGGAAGAGAGAAGATGTAAGTTTAACGCCCTTATTTTTAATATGTGGCAACTGGCAAGAAACTATTTACTTGGTAAGTGCACAGCCAACTAAATGTGTATTCTCTGATCTATAATTTGCAGATAGTAAAACGCAAAGAAGAAGCAGCTGCTCGAGGTACCATCTACTAATCCTTCAAATATGTTAAACTACCAAGTTAGAAAGTTTTACCATTAAATAAGGAGTGAAGATGTTGAGTAGAACGTTCTTTTGTGAGTAGCTCATCAGCTACCAGGACAGATTTTAAAGAACATGGTATAAGGTGCACAAATGGGTGCGTAATGGTTTGGAAAGATCTAGGTTTAAACAGGCTGGGTTGACCTGCTGGCACTTTTTTTTAAAATTCTTTTCTAATAGAATATATATTAAATAAGTAGGAAATAGTTATTAAATTAATGATCCAATATATATTGAATAAAGCAGTTTTGGGGTCAAGGAGGCTGTAGACACACTGTAGTATACTCTGGGTGGGTTTTAACTATTCGACTGCTTCTCATTGTAGCTAAATTATTAGTTTATGTGATTTGACCAGTTGGTCGAAATATACAACTCAAGATTGTCTTATAACTAACATGCCCCTTTTCTGTTTCAGCTGGTATTGTTCTTGAGGAGAAGAACTGGCCACCATTTTTTCCCATTATTCATCACGATATTGCAAATGAAATACCAATTTATCTACAAAAGTTGCAGTATGTTGCATTCACGACGTACTTGGGTATGTGCTTTATAACAATTATGCATACAGGTTCCACATATGCTTCAATTCTTTTACGTGCTCATTAGTTGGTCTCAACTTGGTATTTAGATTTTTAAGATATCTACTAGTTGATCATGCTTTTACTAAGTGGCACTTGACTAAATAGTATTGACCCTTAGCTCCGGGCTTAAGCCTCCTTACCAGCCTAGAACTGCTTAAAAGAAAAAGCTTTCGATATATTAACTTCATATGTTGACATGGTCAATTGTTTTGCTATAGAACATTAATCTTATTTCAAGATCCCTTAAGTTCATTGCATTTTTTAAAATTTATAATGATGCAAAAAGTCATCTTGAATATAACATAATGCTTATGGTGAGCAGGATTGGTTCTTTGCCTACTTTGGAACGTTGTTGCAACAACAACAGCATGGATTAAAGGAGAAGGTACATGCAGATTAGCATTTTTCCTGTCTTTTAAAGCTGGAACGTTTTTGTTTGAAGAATTATTCTAATGCAACCTTCATTCACCGCAGACCCAAAGATTTGGTTTCTTGCTCTTATCTACTTCATATCAGGGGTCCCACTTGCATATGTGTTGTGGTACCGACCACTTTATCGTGCTTTTAGGTACATTTTGGCCCCTCTAAAGTGATAATGTTTTGTTGAATAGCTAGAACAAGATTTTTAAGTTAATGAGCTGCAGTAAATAGTGTGTGGATGTGCTTTTGCTATTTGAAGATGTTTCAATCAGATAATCAACTGTTCGAGTCTTTGAAAAATTATGTTTTTAAAAATGAATATAAGAAAAAGATATATTTATGTGGAAAAAAAGGAGTTATCTCTTGCGAGATAAGAGTATTAAGTAACTCAATTTAGGTTTAAGGTAATTGACCCCTTACTTTGATAATCAGTTTTCTTACAGCTAGTTTTTAGACTAATTATGCAACCAGCATATATAAAAGTGAAGTTCTTTATCCAAACTTTAAATGATGATTGTTGATAGTACCTTCTTTTTGACATTTGCAGGAGTGAAAGTGCGTTTAAGTTCAGTTGGTTTTTCCTGTTTTACTTGGTAAGTTTTGTCATGAGTATGTCCTTGCAATCTATCACTGTCGTATCAATTGAGACATCCTTTTTTTGCAATCAGGTTCACATAGGCTTTGTCATTTTTGCTGCCGTTGCTCCACCTGTTGTCTTCAAAGGAAAATCTCTCGCGTAAGCTTCTTATCTTTGTTGACTCTTGACTCTTCCTCTTTTCCATGTTAAATATTAGAGACTTGGCAATGATAGATGTTTCAAGGTTGACCAATTTTCTTATGAGATTTTAGGTTATGTTTTATGTCCAACAGATAAATACTTCAGGTTAAAAAGAAATGTTCAAATCTGTGAGGTCAAAAGTCACCAAAAGCGTGTCTAAAACATACTAATATTGGTTTCTCAGACAGAAAAGTAAGTTAAATTGAAACAGCAAGAGTTATGTGATTCTATTTGGCAGACAAATTCTTTGTGCAAAAGCGATTTTGTTCAGAAAGTGTTTGGGTCAACCCAACTTAATACGTAACTAAAAGTTAGTATTTGTTTTCACCCGATAGCCAACTTGGCCGATTCACCACTTATTTGATTTAATTGCACTTTCAATCATCTGTGTTTGACATTTCACTTTTGTTTCTCCTTTTAAACAGAGGTATCTTGCCAGCCGTTGATCTCCTAGGCGACCATGCATTGGTCGGGGTAAGTTATTTTGGATCTTCATGTAAAGAATATTTGTTTGTCTTACGTTCTATGGACTATAGTATCAGAGACTTGTAATCACCTTTTTGTGTATCTTATATTCTTATCTAAATCATTTTGTATCATCTAAAAAAAAATATGTTCATTTCGTGCCTTAGAATTTTTTTTTATTTCTTTTTTTGCCATTTAACTATTTAAGCCGTTGTACTAACCAACTAGTTGGCCACTTGGCCCTTGTTATATTAATGCTATAACAACCAGTCAGGCGTGTCATTTTTGGCCAGAAATAGGAATGCTGGTTTAAATGTTCTACAAAATATGAGAAATGTTTCGAATATTCTGTTGAGATTGTTTTTATACATTTTTGCTTGATAAGATTAACACAGCATAGTTTTGGTTGGTAGATTGTTCAAGTCACTTTCATTTTGAAGGCTGTTCATCATTTCTTAGCTCTGTTTTTTTTACTCTTATAGTGTTAAATATATCCATTTGTTTAATTGTTTTAGATATTCTATTTTGTTGGATTTGGGCTGTTCTGTCTGGAGTCACTGCTTAGCATCTGGGTTATTCAGGTAAGGTTTCTTGTAACTTTTCCCATTTTATTCTTCAAAAAAGCTGATGTCTTCGAATGAGATAGAAGCTTCGAAACATGAAGCAATGTAAAGGTTGTAAAATGGGCTGGTGGTGAAACGGGTTTGGACCAAAACGATAAATTTGTAATATGGGTCTAAAAGGGGTCTTGTTGAGCTGAATTTTTGATTAATTTGTGCCATATTTTACTTCATAAGTAATCAATGTATTGATTAAGATAATGGAAACCACGTTACAATACAATTTTGATTTTTAATATGGAATACAATGGAGACGGGTTTAAACTTGAGACTTCTATAGTTCTATGTACATCTACTACCTTTGACTCACTTATCTTAAAAGTTTATAAGATAGCCATTCTATGCCATATCACCAACCAACATATATTATTTTTTTTATGTAAAACTATGTTAACTATGCATAAACTTTTCAAATGTTTTTAAATCAGTTTGATATCAAATAATCATTAATGCATTCATATGTAATCTCCATGATACGGTTCATTAGCATGAATTTTTCGAATGCCATGTCATTATAAACCTTTTTGTTGTACATAGTATAGTGAATGCCCTAATGTTAAGTATTGGTTGTGCAGCAAGTATACATGTATTTCCGAGGAAGTGGGCATGCTGCTGAGATGAAACATGAAGTTGCTAGAGGTGCTGTACGAGCAGCATTTTGAGCGTGCTGCCTATTTCTGGATACAGTTTTCATAGTTTCTTTTCGATATTTGCCAGTGGATATATATAATCTATCCGAGGATATTTGCTTTTCCTTCCAAAAAGTATAGAAAGAGGACATTTTGTATGTAAATCTGGTGTTTATTCACAAAAGATGGTGAATTTTTTTTTAATTTAATTGGCTTTAGTTTTTTTAGAACAGTTTTTAATCGGCAGTTTTGCATTCAGCATTAGCACCATTTTGTTCTTTAGACGATCCACCTGGGTTTTGGACCTCCTATTAGGAGGAAATATCATTTCACTTTTGAGTATATCAATTTTGAAACAACTAACATACTCAAAAACAGAAGTATGTACTATTACATCTATATCTGGCATCTGACCTGCGGAAGATGCAAACCCCAAGTGAAACTTGCTTGAATGTCCAAGGATGTTTGCAGCTGTAATAACAATTGGCATTCAGATATTCGTTGGGACGATTGGCTCAGAAACCCGTTGTATTCGCTTAATTGCATGTAGTTTGGAACGATATAGGTTGTGTAATTGTAGTATATTTGGAATTCTGTAATTTTTGGTTGCTAGTTTCTTGCTAGTTGACCCTTATATATTATATACTTGCTTTTGCCGTTCAAAAAAAAGAGAAAAAGATATGACTTTGTTTCGACTTTGTCTATTTTCTCCTTCCACCCAATGTTTGTGTCACCTCTATAAACAAGTAATTATCATGTTAGAAAGTAAGTCCGCACTAGTATATAATTTGGTTAAAGAAGTCAAATGGATAGAGATCCATAAGCACCATCTTCATTATATACATTCAAACGCTAAATAATACTTGTATCATTTGTACATCCTATAACCGGCAGTTAAGTTTCTTTTGGTCTAATCTGCAATCAGTGTCGACTTAAAGTTTTTGAAGGTGTTAAGCAAGATCAATTTTAGGAACCTAGTTCATTAACATATAGATTAAAGTAAATAGAACTACTGGTAATATAAAGATACAAATGTTGATACAAAACCAATAAGGGTGCTACTGCAATACAAATTATATAATGGTATTGCTCAAAGTTAGTATACAAAATATTAAAGTCCCAGATTTTGAAGGCCTAAAACGATCAACTAGTCTCATAATATTATTGCACCTTTGTGCAATTTGTCTTGGCTGCTGTCGTGTCTTATAAAAACTTGTTACTCGTATATGGAAATATGGGATCTTGGTCTGGGTTTGACTAAGGTGGCAGATTAGACCCATATAACCCATTAAACCAAAAGTTAAGTCATTCTGGGCTTTATTGTAAATTATCGGATATATTTGGGCTCTTTAGTTTTAATCCACGTTTCCTTTTGGGCTTAACAAAAAATGTTTTTAAAGTAAAAATACCTGTCAGACAAAAAATTAATAAAATATAACGGGTTGCTAATTGCTATATGCCCTAGCTCCACTCCAACTCCAACTCCAAGTACGAATTTCCCTTGTTCTCTGAAGGATTAATCAGGTACAATTTTTTTATTTTTTCATTTATTCATCTTCTGTATCGATAGAAAAACCCCAAATTTGGTTTGAAGGGTTTTATGATTGTAGCAATAGAATTTTATAATTTATATACTTTTGATTATATAAAAGAAAAGTAGTTTTAATGATTTGTGAAAAACTGGATGATGTTCATGTCAAAAAGAAATATTCTTTTTATGTATAAAATCATGTATGCTAAGTGTTTGTAAAAATGTTTGACTGAAGTATGAAACTAAGTAATTTTTTCTCACTTTTGTATGTTGAATATATGTATGTCAAGTTAAGTTCTTTTAACAAATATATATATGGCACGTTTGCAAGAATTTTATTAACAAATATATGTCGGATTGATTCTTAGTAGAAGACTAGGACATGTTTGATAGAGTGAATTGGAGCCAGAGAAATGAAAATTGATATTAAAAAGGGGGAGAATTTGATTTCCTGAGAAATGTCTTTGTATGTAATACCATTTCCTCTCTTCTAGTGAAAGAAATACATTTTCTCCATATTTTTAATACCATCTAAAAAAACACGAAGATATATAATTTCTTCATAACTTTGAGATTGAAACCCTAGCCCCCTTCAGACAAAAATCAAGAAAGCGCTCCAAACCTTAGCCCACTTTTCTCTTTCAATTGAATAGGGCTCGAAACCCTAGCCTTTTTTTCTCTTTCTAGAGAGTCTCCAACTCTTATTTGCAGGTAAAAAAAATCATCACATGTACTTGCTATAGGTTTTTTCGCCTGGTATGTTTTGTCTATATCAATGAATTATTTAACCTATACGAGATTTGTGCTTTATTTTTTCATTTTTTTTAATGGGATTGCAAAATACTACATAAAGATATCTACTGTGTTTAGTGATATATGTATAGGGAAATATAGACTACACAATTGGTTATTTTTACTTTTTCCTTAGTAGTGTAATTTATGGATTATATGTAATGTAACTTATGTATAAACTACATTTTGTGAATATAATGTTGCTACTGCTAGTCGCTACATCCAAAACCTACGGCTGATATTTAAAGTGGGTGTTTAACAAACTCTAGTATGTTCATTTCATGGACATGTTAAAGAAAGAAAGAAAGTGGTGTCTAAGCTTAGTTTGATTCATTTATGATATTCTTAAATTAAAACTAATAGTATGGATCATATTGACCAGCTATATAGAGTGCTAAGGAGTAATATATCCTCATGTAAAGTGATTTATGTCAACAGATCATCATGCTCATAGAGTTATAGGCAATGCCCTAATGCCCTTGTAGTTGACATTCTGTAAGAATGTAATGTGTTTGCAAAAGTTCAAGTTTGAAAATGTATTAGTGCTGTGCATTTTGTTTTGTATGCATTTAGACATGAGATATCATTATCATGTGTGTCAATATTTGGTATTGCAATACGTATTAGTATTGTATTTTGTATGGGTTGTTTTAAAGTTTAATGTTACTTATAATTGTTATTTGAAAACAATGGAATTTACTTTCAAATTTCTCAGGTTAATTCTTTGTCACTACCTAACAAAGGAAATTATTTAATTTCTCTGCATTTCATTTCAATTAATTTCTCCCTACCAAACGTGCCCTAGAAGTTGTCAAAGTTTGTTAATTCAGACGAAAAGTTATATATACAAGCATTGATTAGAACTTATAAAATGTGCAAGTTAATCTGTTAATGTAGCTTTTAATCATAGATACCGGAAGGGTTTGACTATTACTTTTTCAAGATATATATATATATATATATATATATATATATAGGAGAAAGTTAATTTTAGTACAAGGGGAAAAAAAGTACCAAGGAACAGCCACCAGCCGTCCGATCAAAGCTTTGGACGGATCAGATCAAGCCTTCCTCCTCCTTCTCCGGCTGCTGCGGCACCTTCTTCTTCTCCGGCGAGACTGCCGCCGCCAGCCACCACCTCCTTCTTCTCCGGCGAGACAACCACCACCAGCCACCATCATCTCCGACCACCCCAACCACGGTGCCGGCGCCGGCAGCAAGGGCTTCGCCCGTACCGTAGCAAACCGTCACCATCTCTTGGATCGCCGCCCATCAAATCCATACGATTCCCATATGCGTCCCTTGACGGTCAGTTTAGAACGGATGAGGGCAACGCCCGTACCGTATCCACCCGAAAACGAACCTGATTCTCGCCGGAAAGTCGCCGGAGATGTCGCCGGAGGTGGTGGCGGTGGTTGTTCGCCGGAGAAGAAGGAAGAAGGAGGAGGTGTGGCGGTCGCCGGAGAAGAAGGTGGCCGGAGAAGAAGGAAGAAGGTTGTACTTTTTGTACTTTTTTTTCCCCTTGTACTCAAAATAACCCACCCCTATATAGTTTAGCATATATATATTTTGTATGCCTGTTTTGACGTGGACCTGTTTTGATCCATCACTCAGCCCGTCCCATCCCGTATTTTTGTCACCTCTAGTCTTGAGTTAATGAAGAAGTAATTCTGAAACAAAATCTTAAAAGTGCGTTAACTTTGCATTGGTGGTTTTGGACTAGAGTTGTTTATGTTGGAATTAAATCGTACGCTTCTGTTGGGTGATTAATGAACACTTTGCATTTGCATTATCTAGTGAACTAGAAGAAGAAAGTGCAATAGAAGAAGAGTAATGAAGCTTGATGTAAATGTTCTGCGGTATCTGTCCAAAGATGATTTCCGGTGTCTCACTGCTGTCGAGATGGGAATGCGCAATGTAACTCTATTATGTATCCTTATGTTGTATAGCTTTATACCTTTTTATATGTTTTTTAAAGCATTGTCTTATATAAAAAAATGTCCTGTTATCTTTTCAGCATGAAATTGTACCTGCAGAGCTCATTGAACGCATTGCTTCACTCAGGTTAACCTCTACTGATACTATTTATATATAGGGAAAAGTGAATATAAGGTTGTCTGACACCTAAGCTTAGGTGTGGAACCCCTCACATACTAATTTTTTATATTTTTGTTTAATGAATAAATGCTTGGGCCCCCATGAATTTTATGGATTAAAAAACTAATATGTGAGTGTTCCACACCTAAGCTTAGGTACCCGACAACCTTATATTACCATCCCCCTATATATATATACATATATATATGTATATTTCGTGTTTCTGTTAATTGGAAAAAGTAATAGTATTGTGGGTATGTATATAGGCATGGAGGGACTTACAAGGTGTTGAGGAACTTGCTTAAACACAAGTTGTTGCATCATGATTCTTCTAAGTGTAAGTAGTTTGCCTATTCTAGTTATAATCACCTTTTTTTGGGCCTTCCATGTTAATAGTAGCTTGTTCCTTTTTCTTTGTAGATGATGGGTTCCGGCTCACGTACCTTGGTTATGATTTTCTTGCTATCAAGGCTTTGGTAAACCGAGGTGTGTTTTCATCTGTGGGGCGCCAAATTGGTGTGGGGAAAGAATCCGGTAATACTAATTATACTTAAATTTGAAATGTAACTCAGTTTATACATCTCGATGAGTGTGAAGATTGGAGACATGCTAACATATTCATTGTTTTTAAGACATTTTTGAGGTTGCAAACGAAGATGGAACAGTTATGGCCATGAAACTACACAGGCTAGGGAGGACCTCTTTTAGAGCTGTAAAGTCTAAGCGTGACTACTTAAAGCACCGCCGTAGCTTTAGTTGGTTGTATCTGTCTCGTCTTGCTGCTCTTAAAGAGTTTGCTTTCATGAAGGTGTGATTGCAAATCGAACATAGTGATTTTAATGATGGCAAATTTGGCGGGGTGACCTGTGAATGTGTGTTTGAGCTAAAACCGTTCATCTGGTTGACTAGCATGGACTGTTTTTCTCCATCTTTTCTCCATTTAAACTGATTATTACATAGGTTTTGATTACCATAACAAAAACATTACAATGATTATACGAATCTCTGAATACAACAATTTAGGAGGTTGTATACATTGAAAATGGAATCTTTTCAATCAGTTTGGCTCGCTCTTTTTTAGCTAATTTTTTGATTTGGCCTATTTGAGACAAAACACAACCTAAATCAGTGCTAGTTGGGTAGTGATCTTGTTTGCAGTTATCGAGTAAACTTTATTTTCTCTTGTGGAGTAGGCGTTAGAAGAACATGGTTTTCCTGTTCCGCATGCTGTGGATTGCAATCGTCATTGCGTGATTATGTCACTTGTACAAGGCTATCCACTGTAAGAGTTTTGATACTAGCCTTTTAGTTTACATGCGTCTGGTTGTTGCTACTTGCTATTCTCTTGAAGTTACTGTATGATTAACATATTTTAAGTCTGTTCATACTCCTTATATACAATACAGTGATCTTTTAACGGACCTGCGTTTTATAGCATTTTTGTATTATAAAGTAATGTTGCATGTAAGCTGTTTTGACATATTCTTCGTCTCGTGTCTATTTGTGTTTCTTTGTGAAAATAAGCTTATTTATTAAGGTAATGACTAGCTGGACGCGAGAGAACAATCAAAAGAAGCAAACTACTGAAATTTCCAGTTTTATTAAAGATGCATTTTGCTAGAATCAAATCATAATCCATCTGTAGTTGCTTTTTCATCATTAAGATTGTGTATCTATCTTATTCACTTGAAATGTCTGCCGTTATTTTTATATTTGATCCGGTCGTATGTTCTCCCTTTCCTCTAGCAAGGATGCTTAGATTTGATTTTATTCAGTTTCTCCATATTTATATCTTTAGGATCATCAAATTACACCGTCTAAGACAACATTTTAAGAACATCCTGCATCTAAATATCATATTGGTGCAGTGTGCAGGTGCAGCAGTTGCAAAATACTGATACTGTCTTTGAGAAGATCATAGGAATCATTGTACGTTTAGCGGAGCATGGCCTGATTCACTGTGACTTCAATGAATTCAACATAATGGTATGTTTTTGAAGAAATTAATTTCAACTTGGATGTTTTTTATTTTACTCCACTTTAATGCTTTTTACCTTGCAATGTTGTTTTTAATATTGAATTTTTTTTATTAAAATGTGAGGTGACTTGTCAAATTTATATATTTGTTGCAGATAGATGATGATGAGAAAATTACTGTCATTGATTTTCCTCAGATGGTATCCGTATCTCATCGAAATGCAGAAATGTATGATGATAAATTACTAAATGGTTTTAGCCAACATTTATAGTTAGTTCCACTGTACTTATAACTTTGATTTGGTTTAATATTTGATGTTAGGTACTTTGATCGTGATGTTGAATGCATTATCAAGTTTTTCAGCAAGAGGTTCAACCTTACTTTTGAATCAAATGCTGATGATTCAGAGTCAGATGAAGAATCGGATAGTGTAAAACCTCGGTTTTCTGCAATTAAAAAAGCATCTGGTGTTCTTGACAAGGAACTTTCTGCCAGTGGTTTTAGTAAGAAGGAACAAGATGATATTGAAAAGGTATGCTGCATTTTCTTTGTTTTAAGTAGTTGTGAGTTTATCCTTAATTGTAGGAGTTAATTTTGGCCCATTTACTTGTGAAGGTATTGGTATGGGTTGTAAAGGGAACACATCATATAGGTTGAACTTTTGCCAACAGTATGTTCTAAACATATATCATCTTACTAAAAGACAACTAACCTAACCACTTATTGACCAATCACAGCTCTCCAATCATCAAATTTGAACGTTGATGATGTCATTATTAATTAATTATAAATCAAAAATTCTAATAATCATTATCCAAAATATATTAATATATTATTATTATTGATATTACTACCTATTTAAACTAAATTCGCGTGAACAGTAGTTGCATTTGATTGGTCTAAATAAAATAACCTGTCGATATATATATTATTTGTGAGGATCAACAAAACAATAGTCATGATAGAGTAGGTGGCATCCAAAGTTTATTTTGGTCCTTCATTTTAAATGGACGGGAGTTCAATTCCCCTAACGACACCTCCCAATTTTCTTTTACGGAAATGAAGCCTCACTTTTTAAGTCTCTACTTTCATTTCATTTAATTCTAGTGGTCCCCGTCACTATTGACTATGGATTTAGTTACCATACTCAAGTACCAATTGACACAAAGCAATATAGCATTCTATCATTGTTGGTAAAACATTTGATATTATAATTCTTCTCTTTGGAAATTTGAAATGGATTTTGGTATGATATAGTTAGTATTACAAATATGATAAAGAGGCAGTCCAAAGACATGTCTGATGCGTACCAAATCGGCAACTTGAGTCGTTTTTCGAACGTTAAAAATTTTAAGCTACAATATACTCATGACAAGTAGTTATTTGTTTAGGTCATAGCATATTATGTTTATCTTCTATCTACAATATATGTTTACCTACATATTATCCATCATTTTATTTCGTTAGTAAATTACAATAAATATATCTAAGATCGTTGATGCTCTGGATTGAATGTGTCCTATAAATACTATCTAAACCTTAATCAACTCATATAACTTTCATTAAGTGTTATACAATACAAACAAAAATATTTAAAGTCAAAGTTACAAAAGAAAGACTTTAAAAATTCAAAATTAGACACTTCTTATGGGACGAGCAAGTATTATTTTCTCTTTATTGTTCCCTAGCATTCACTTTCCATTTACTTTTTTGGATTTAATATGTCTAGCAACTTTTAAATTATGATACATAATAACGCTAACAAACTTTAGATTGGTTTCATGATTTCCATGTTATTTTAGGTTTTCATGATTAAATTAAAATTAATATTTTATACATTATAAATATTAATATTTGTAGAAAAGGTCTCACTAATTTACACTTTTTTGTTTTCCATCAATAATTTACACTTTTTAGCCTCACTAAATACTTTATTTAATGAGTATATAATAAATCAATATATTAGTTTTTAAATTTTGAGTTTAAGAATTCATTTTTTTCCCAGCAAATTCATACATTATTTTGAATAACAAATAAAGGTACAATGCTCATGTAAATTGTTATTAACTATTTTTTATCAAAATTGGCTTGTATTTACAACGTCCAGTTTTTAACTACAGACAATTATACGTTGCGATATCTCGAGTTAAATCGAAAAGTATCTTAAGGTAGATAGCAACAAATGTCTGATCAAAAAATATAAACAAGTATTGTCTATAAAAAATATTACAAAAGATGAAATACAGTATATGTATTAAACATTTTACAATAATATTCTTTTATAAAGGTTTTTTACATTTAAATTTACATATTTAATAATTTATTTAATGTCATAAAAAACCCGTGTATTTGACACGGGCATGAATCTAGTTCTTACTGAAAGATCAATTCTGATTGTAATGTAATATAACCACTATTCTATTATATCATTGTGTTTGTTAAAAAAACTAAGAAACAGACAAAAAGTGTTTGATTAGAAAATAGGTTGAACATGAACACATTTAGGCACTTTTACCCCTAACCTGTTTTAATATGTTACCAACCTCTCCTTACCAGCTCTGTACTTAATGTTTGTCTAAAGCTTGTTTCTTATATTGTAGTTTACTGAGAATATTTCTGGTTCCGACGATGAAGATACAGAAGAAGGTGAAGATTTAGAAGAAGATGAAGGAGACAATTCTACAATTAATGCATCGGACATCCAAAAATTTGATACTCTATGCTCATTGACCAAGGTACCCTTGAGCTTTTCTAGTTGATGTGATATAAATCACTGCTTTCTTTTGTTTAGCTTGTATTTTTTTTAAAAGTGGATAAGCATGATCAGTCAAATATATGGTGTATTTTGCCAGTCTTGCAAGTTTTCTGTAAATAGGTTCCTGATAGCATTATGTATTATGTTATGATTTGACTAATAATTGGTACAATCTCGAATGACATTGTTAAATGTTCCTTACTTTATTAAGGATGATGAGCAACTGAACACTTCTGGTGATGTGGAAGAGGTTCAAGAGGATTGTGAAGGGAAGCAGGTAGATACAAGTGATCAGGTATTTATTTCCTTTCTGCACTTCTAAAGTCCAACACCTTGCATATTTGCGAAGTCAAATCTCATCTGCACATACAATTATTTGTGCATTGTTTGACTTGTGTCATTGGTTTAGGTAATATGTTTGACTATTCGTTGAGTATCTATAGCACCCTTGACGAGTAAAGAAATATTATGGACTCAAGTTATTACTTTCAATCTAATAGTATAGATGGTAATGGGCTATCGTATAGTGTTAATTTCATTCTGGACAAGGAAATGTTAGATATTTCAGGGACATCTTAAGGGAATTGACCAAGTGTTGAAATTGCAATTGCATTTAAGGAAATGTTGATATAAAAACATCAGAAACTTCTAAATCAAACATAATTGTTTAGAAACAAGTATTAAAGTAAAACAAATAAAACAATTATCTTCTCCTAACTGCAAATCGTCGTGCATCAGCATATATACTTGTGCTTATGACTCCTTGTGCATCAATTGTTATCATGATCCGATATTTAAGATCTTATCCTATTCGTTTTACTAAAGTACTTGATTTACAATAACCAACCCCTATATACATTTATTATATAAAAATTGAAAGCATTAGAAGTTGTTTGTGTATTTACTCAATCTGGCCCACCTCATTACTAAAAGAATACATGTTTTGATCTTTTTACCCAGCCCATTTGACTCCTAGGATATGTAGTTTCTTGTGACACGAGCATATGTGGTTCCCTGTTTCTTTTTTTCTTCTTTTTTTTATCAATACTAAGTGGGTCACATTTATTTTCATGTACTAAAGCAGTTAATTAAAAAACTTATATTTGTAGGGGGAAAATGATGAAATCGAAGAGGATGAGAATCCTGAACTTCTAGACCGTCTAGCCAGGCAGCGAAAACGTGCCATTCAAGCAGCTCGTGCGGGGAGGAAGACCAATTCATCAAGAAATGCTTATAAAGACAAGGGTGGTAAATCCTCTCATAATTCCAAGATCCAGAAACAAATGAGTAGTTGGTGATCACATGTCTTTATTATAAGTTTTGAATACAACTTTGTTTCTGTGCATGTATGCATGCACACAGATGCCATACTTTAGCTTAAGAAGGGTGAGTTATGAAAAGAAGACGAGTGAAAGCTATGAAAGCAACTAATATCCTAATGTGTGAAACATACAATTTTTGTAGTCACAAATGTTGTAGTTAAAAAGATGCTGAGTTAAATTTTGTCACTTATGTTATCGTTTTGAAATTGCTTTGTTCTTTGATTCTTTCAAATTGGTCTGATATCTGTCCATTTTCTGCAAAGAACAGACTTGGTGCTTTCATGATCTTTTTCGGGTGGTTGGTTGTATTTTAGAGCTGGCAATATCTATAGAAAGTCATTTGGTTTCTACTTTACCTTCGACTTCTTAGCCATATCAAGTATGTAAGACTATTAATCGGATCCATTTTACATGTTTGTTGCACATCGTAAACCTTTAGACTGCTTAATTAACCAATATTATGTTCGATTGCTTATCCTTTTCTGTTGTGTACCAGGCAACTCCTTAGGCACATGTTCCGAGGTTTGCTTTAACAGTTTTATTTCTTGAAGGTTAATTGGACCGAATAAAGGCTTGTGGTAAACACTGCTTTTTACCAGGCGATATTCACCTATCATTTATTCATTAGAAACCCAAGTAAACATGAATCTGAAACGCCAGTTAGCATATGTATTCATAAAAAACAATTACTGTGCAATCCTCGAAAGGATGGCAATGGGCACCGGATTTAGTAAATACTCAAAACCTTGTAATTTCTACCATATCTTACTTCGGGTGTTAAAACGTTTTGGTATCCCGAGAGTTCCTACATCAGGCAACTTGTCAAATTGTCGACTGACTATTTTTTACTTTCACCCGGCGTTTGTGTTACCACTATAAAATAGTAATCAACATGTTATATATAAAGTAGGTCAATGCGAGTAACATTGCTGGTTGCAATTCATCAATACAATGTTGCACAAGCTCAAATGTTAGATCTATGTGTCATATATCCGTGTAAAATTTTAATTCTTTCATACTAGAATAAATAGAATTATTCTTTAATAATAAATGTATTTTAGTGTATCTGTATAGTGTATACACTACTACACTAGTCCACTAGAGTCTCTGATCAAGCTCTCAATTATTTTCTTAATGGGCAATAGCTCACCCACAAGTTTACATTATAAGGCATTCTATATATGTAAATTTAGTGGTGTCTATTTTAAACGATATATTTTTTTTCACTAACTTCTTGGCCCACCCGAGTTATATGGCAATAATATGAGAAGTGATATCATTCCAATCCAAAGCTAATGGTTTTTTTAGTTGTTTTTCGACGCCATAGTCTGGTATAACCAACAGATCTGTGAAAAACAACAACCATGGTGGATAAAAATGAAGTAGATGAAAATCTAGAAGAGTAAGTGAAATAAAAAGAAAATAAGTAACCAGGGGAGGAAAGTAGAGAAAAAAGGTGTGAAGTATCTAATTTGGTGTAAAAATGTGGATGACACGTGATGAAAGTTTATATACCATCACTTTTTTCAACTTCTACAGAACATAACACGGAGAAATTGTTACTAAGGAAAATGATTTCTCCACATTTCTTTACAAATCGGATGGAAATCAAACAACATAGAATCCAATTTCCTGAGAGTTATAATTCTCCGCTTTCCTTAATTCTCCAATCCATTTATGTATAATTTTTACAGCTCACTGTACAAGTCAATAATACATAAATGTGATACATTGATTAAAAATGATGGTACAAATATCACCTCCTTAATAATATACGAGCCTTCAAAATAAGAGTTCTATAATCGTTCTATATACAATTTCAAGTCATTTCGTTGCAATATGGCCAAGTGGCAAATATTCCGCCTCTCACATGACATATCATATTACTTAGAAGCAATACCGATAAATATGATCTCGGATTATGGAATAGTCATCTTATTATATATATTCATTCATAATAAAAATATTCTTAGCTATGTTAAAAAATTGCTGCTCGTTTCTAAGTTCTTCACACTTGTTATTTACAATCACTACTCTTCTTAAATTTTCAAGAAAATATCATTACAAATAGTTTAAGATTAGTATTTAGAATATTCTAATGATGTAAATATAACGTTAAGAGTAACTAATTATGTGTTTTAACTTAATTTCAAATGCACAAATTTCTTTCTGAGTATTGTTTTGTTTCTGGGTATTGTAAGTATACTCTCTGGAGTCTGGAACTTGACCCATCTTACAAAACTTTTTTGACAATGACGTCTTGAGGATATATAGGCTCATGACGAGCCGGGAAAAATCCCAAGCCTAGACGCAACAGACTAAATCATAAACTACTATTATTTTTTATAAGAAAACAACAAAAATTTGAGTGAGAATGATCGAAGTTATAACGGCTGCTATGAGGATACAGAGTATTTGTCTTAAAATGAAATTTCCGTAGCTGTTTCAACATGAGAGAGACTCTTTTTATTACCATTTTAAGTCCGGTATTTTTACTATTCAATACCGGCTGGTATTTGCGGTATTTTCTGGTATTACCGTTCCCGTATTTTCATTTTTTTTTGAATTTTTGATAAAACTGTTTTTTGTAATACTTTAATGTTATTTTTTGTTATTTGTGAACTTTTAAACATATATTTTGTTATGAAATACATATTTGGTATTATTTTTGAGTGAGATTATAATCGTATTTTGACTATTTTCATTAAATTTAAAAAGTTTTGTAGGATTTTTATATAATAAAATTGAACATATTAAAAGAGTCGTACCGACCGGTATTTCCGGTAATACCGATACTACCGGTAATACCGGGAAATCTTTCCACGCCGGTATGACTAAAATACCGGTTTTTAAAACATTGTTTATTTCTGATCAGTTTCTTCAATTTTTTCCCATTATTTTATGATAAAGTTGTTCTCCAACAAATTTAAATGGAAAATGATAAATCCTCTTAAATATAGCCTAATAATTTTCTCCTAAAACTATAAGAAAGTGACATGTGGTACCATCAATTCTTTTTTCTAATCTTGTCCACTGATTTGTCAACATGTGTATCATCTCATGATTAGGAAAAATTTTAGGCTATTTAATTAAAAAGATTAATATTTTTCAATTTAAATATATAGAGAATACTACGATGTTACAAGCCATCAACATCAACAGATAATTACTCTAAAATAGATAAAATAAACACTTTAGCACTAGCAAGTAGCAGGAGTTTTTAGCTAAAATAGTGTATTTATAAAAAATATTTACCAAAATAGTATGTTTTCAAAACTATTTACCAAATTAGTGTTTTTCATTTTATTTTATTTTCTAGCCAAAACCAAAACCACTGATAAAGATTCCACATCCATCTTCCATTTTTTTTATTTTTTTTTATCACTTACACACTTTCTGGAAAATAAACCACTCAATCCCATATACACTAGATTCAATTCATCTTTATCATCCATAATTCATAAACACCATCTAAACACCATCTACCATCTACCATCATCCATAAACATCATCACCCACGAGCCGCCGTCCACCACCGCCACCTGATCGCAACCATCAAGAGCCGCTGGATTTTTTCTGGCCACATCCAACAGCCGTCGCTATCAACCTTGTGCTTTATTCTTCTTATTATTTGTTCTTGGATATATAGATATAGAGAGAAAGATATATGGATTGAAACAGGATCCATTTAGATTTTGTTCTTATTATTATTTTTGTTCTTGAATATCTAGTTATATATATGTCAACCTTGTGCTTTATTCTTGATATTATTAAAAGATAATAATGGTGGTATAAGATTGCTTGAAACATCCCATGAGCCGTGATGACCAGATCCTAATTAAGCAAAGGAAAGCTGTTTCCCTACTTTGTATTGATTTTATGAATTTCAGAATTTATTTTTATTGTCTTGTATTGATGAATGTAAAAGATCTTTGATGATACATATATATATATATATTATATATATATATAAGAGAAAATTTCATTACATACCCCTGGGGTATGTCATATTATTAAGTTTCACCCCTCTCGTTTTTTCGTATCATTACATACCCCTATGGTGATTTTTTGTATCATTACATACCCCTCACCCTAACGGACGTTTGTGAGTCTCCGTTAACCCCCTCATGTGCATTGCACATGAGGGTATTTTCGACTTTTTAATATTATTCTCCAACAAAAAGCACATCTTCAACAAACAAAACTCAAGATGCAACAAATCTTTCTCTCTTTTCTTCACGTATGTATCCTCCCAAACCCAGATCTATCTTTATATTTAAATACACATATAGATACATATACAGAGATAAAAAAATAATCTCCAACCATTTTAATTACAATCACATCTCCATAAAATATTAAATGGCTTATCTACTTTCAGATCTGATTTTCCTCCCATCTTTTACAAGTCTTCCATGAAAACTCCGACTGCCAAAATCTCAGTTCTTCCACAATACATAAACTACACATACCCACCACAAATCCAGTCCCACCCGATCCCACTTTCTCACTCTCAGTCTCTCAAAAAAAGAAAACGAAAATAGTGACTGTGTGCAAGATTCCGGTGAGTTGGGAGTTGGTGGTTCTCGTTGGTGGTGGTGGTTTCCCGGGTAACAATCACAAAGAAGATCGGTGGTGGTGGTTTATAGCTAAAAGTGAAGATCGATTATGCAAAACAATCTACAAGTAAAAAAAGAGTTAATCTAGATACCTTTTTTCTAATAGTCGTGATTATGCAAAAGACTTTTCAAGTGAATTTCCGCATTTTCCGGCCACTGTGATTATTTCCGATATCCGGCGATCTCTCACCACACAAATGGGTACCCACCATATTGTGAAAGGAAGCGGTGGTGGTGATTGGATTAAAACGCATATCCACAACCGTCACCAGATATCTTTATTATTTATGATATTTGATAGTTAACTAGTTTGCTATCGGTGCTTCCATTCCACCACCGGAAACTGGACCGGACTTGAACGGGTTTTACTTAACTAGTTTTCATAGAATTGGTCTGGGGTCCGGCATCGAATTCAAGCCATGTCCCATCGCCGGAAATTCAACCGCGGAAGATGATGGTGATGGCGGACCACCCAACCGCCGCTGTTCCCTTGGTTGTTTGGGGTGAGTACTGCGACGGTGGTGGTGTTTTGCCAGCGGTGGAGGATTGTGGCAGGCGGTGGCAGTGGTGTTGGGAGAGTGGTGGTGGTGTTGTTAGATCTGAAAAGAAATTTTCATATATGTATGTTTATGTATATATAGACTATATATATAATATATGTATGAGTATATAGATTATATATATGTATGTATATAGATGGATACAGATACTTGTATTTTTTTTTGGCTTTTTCATTTTGAGGGTGTTGAGAATCTGAAAGATATAAACAAAGCTAAGGTTTGGGAAGAAGAAGAAGGGGGTTGCTTTATATGTAAACTGACTAAAATACCCTCACGTGCATTGCACATGAGGGGTTTGACAGATCACAACTAACGTCCGTTAGGGTGAGGGGTATGTAATGATACGAAAAATCACCATAAGGGTATGTAATAATAAAAAAAAACGAGAGGGGCGAAACTTAATAATATGACATACCACAGGGGTATGTAATGAAATTTTCTCTATATATATATATGTGAAACATTTGAAACTAGGTGTGATGGACTGATAGATGGTCAGCTATATCACTTTATGGTTGTATGGTACAAAATCAAAATCATGACGAATGTATTGTGTTTTTATTAGTAGTGTCCCAATAGGAGTTTGGCTGAATCAGAACTATGTATATGTTTCATGTTTGTATATTATATCCTGGACGATTCATGGTGGTTAGATCGAGTTTTGGCTGTAAATAATAAGTTGGATGTATTGAGGTAGGTGAATTATAAAGAAATAAAATGAAAAAAAAATCTAAAGACATAAATATACTATTTTGGTAAATAGTTTTTTAAAATACAGTTTTTTAAATACACCACTTTGGTTAAAAACTCCAAGCAGCAGCCACGTAGTGGGCCATTATTAACAGTCCAAATGCATTTAATATGGTAGAGATGCATGATTGCACCTTTAATTTAATTCCACGTGATTTTCGTGACAATATTCCATTTCTTTTTCAATTATTCCACTAAATTATAAAAAAAATCAACACATTGTTTTGATAAGATAATGTTCCTACAAACCTTTTTCTATAGAAAAAATTTATATGGAAAACTATTGTATAATATAACTTTTATGTATGAAAAAAAAAACTTTTGTAAGAATTATCTCTTTTAATTTGATAAGGACAATATAGAGTAATGTTATGACTTATGAAGAGATAACTAATCCCAGAATTATTTTCAATAAATAAATTTCTTTTGGCAACCATAGCCTATTTCAAATCAGAAAATCAAAATAGGAATCTTCACTTATTATTATTATTATTATTATTATTATTATTATTTTATTATAAACATCACTTTTATTGAAACTTCAAAGAATTTACAAGAAATTAGTGGGGAGCCGCGATACTATCTGGGCCCATTCCTCTAGCTATAGCAAAACCAATCCTACTAGATATATGGGCAGTCACGCGTACTCCAATGTCTTGGTGTGAACAACCAAAAGCTACACTTTTGGAAAGCAAAAGAAAAAGGTAAGATAGGCAGGGTGAGGAATGTTAGTCAATATGGTCAAAATGTAATTTGCTCGAAAACAAAGGGCATTTTTAAGGAATGTTAGTATATATTATATATATATATATATAAAGTCTTTCCATACTCTCTTAACAAACAATTACGATCAAGACAATATTCAATTCCAAAGTCCATTTCAACACAAATACAACAAGATATCACTTGATGGCTGTCATAAGTAGATCAAGTGTTATGAAGGACAAGAGTATCACTCGATATGTTAATGGTCGTTCGATACCGGTGAGAGGTCAAGTTATGGTTGCAATTGTATTAGGACTAGCTCAGTCTTTGGCTTCATTGTTCTCTTTTAAGACTCGTTCTTATTCATCTTAAGATCTCGACATATCTGTTGGATCGAACGATGAACGATCAATCAACTCCTGGTCGATGTTTTTAGATTGAGAAAGGAGATCATACTGCTGGATAGATTTTGTAGAGTTGGATGGAAGTTTTAGTTAGCTTTTAGTCTTCTATCATGTATTCATGTCTATATATGGGTCTATGTATGTAACCTTTGTGAAATTATATATGATGTTTTTGTATAAGTTTGAGTAAAGGCCATTTCTTTTTTTAGTCATTAACTGCTGAGTATATTAAGTGGTTGAATGCATTAAGAATGTCTGTGTGTATTAAGTAAAATATAAGTAACTGACGGTTATTTTTTTGTATTAAGTCAAAAAAGAAACATGAAATTTAACTGAATGATTAAGTTTTTAACTATTAAGTTTATTAAGTAAAAAGAAACAAGGCCTAAGTATGTGATATGATTATATGATGTTCTGTTAGCTTCTTTTGAATCAAACCCACGTCAAAAGCATCATAATTAATTTTAGTTGCTTTAATGGTTAATATGTCATTGTTTCACTGGATAGAAATGGAGTGATTTGAATGGAAAAAAAAATGATAAATTAATTATTCAAATATTTATCATAGGAAAGTGATATTGGTATCGTGTAACTGATTAATTTATCATGCCTGTGTATAAGTTGTTTGTATAGTATGGTAAATAATTCAAATTGTGTAGTACAATACCACTTGTCTTTATTATTGGTGGTTATTATTATTACATTTTAAAGGTGTATTATTAATTTTTTTTAAATATAAATATATTGTTAAAAAAATTACATCAAATAATTATCTGCACTTATAAAGAAAGTTTGGTGCTCGTAAATAAAATAAAAAAATGCTAAATGAAGCCCTTAGGGTTTCACTTAACGTGCATAAAAGGGTTGTACCTTTCTATATCAAAAGCTCACCCCCTGAATTTTTGATAAGTGTACAACTATTTAATACACCCTAACGAAAACCCTTAAAACTTCGTTTAGCAAAACGCAATAAAATAATACACGTAAAAAGATATCTGCACATGTTACACACTATCACTTTGAAATATTGTTTTTGTTTCAATCAACTTTTTCAAAAAGTTACATCATTTTCAAATCTCAATTTATATTATTTATTCGATCCGCATAAAATAAAGAGAACAAGCAAGTTAGCCACCATTAATTTTTTCTTCTTTAGAAAAGTTCCTTAGCCACCATTTAGTGGTACTACTTTAATAAAACAGTATACATATATTTAAGTTCACATATATATAATACTGATTATTGTAGATACATATCTTTTACTCCACTAACCACTATTATAAACGGCACTTTTAATTCCAAGTGATATTTGTGACATTTTCCCCTTCCCTTTTACTTTGAGTCCACTATACAATAACAATAAAATATTTGTGACATTATTCGATCACTTTTACTTTGTTCGAACCAACTCGGTTATTCAAGTGGTTGGAGTTTTTGGGTACAGAGGAAAAAATCAAAGGTTTCATGCTTATGTCTAACAAAACTTTTTTTTTTTTTTTATATTGGAGTTAACCAACCTCCCCCGTATACCGATGATATTGAAAATTACAACCATAAAAGAGGGCAACTTTTTAACAAATAATAATCAAATAACATAACACTTTTTACATATCATAATGACAGATTAGAGAAATGTTATGACCTGAATCAAGTTAATCCTGCACATCTATTTTCAAAAATAAATTTTATTTAGATCCTCTTTATCTATATCAAATCTAACTATTTATAAACAAAAACAAAAAGTCGAAATAAGTCTTCTTCTAGATACAATATTCGGAATAATAAATTCTATAACATTGAAATCTTGAAGCAGCCTAAATCAAAATATACATGCTTTCAATATCGAACATATCGATAATATTAACTTACGAAATTCTTATCATCAACAGTTAAAAAAAGATAAGTACCTGTTCACATTTTAAATTTGGGACTTCGAATCTATTAATCTAACACATATATGTCAATTTAGCATCAAGTATGCAGTATGCACACTCCACCACAACGTCGTTGATGTTTGAATTGTACTACCATATTCACAAAAATCAGTTGTATTTTTTTCTATTGGACCCAATGGATTCTAGCAAAATCACAACGTTTACAAAATTTAAACAAGAAGAAAAAATAAATTATGTGATTAACGTGTATTCCTTAAGTCTATCCCTATATGTTACGCCATTTAATTATTTATTTATTCATTCCCATCACGAGCAAACCACTTTACACATATTATCAATTTATCACCCCAAACAACCATGTGCTCATCTTTTTAGATAATATCCTTCTTGCATAAGTTAAATACTTTAATATAATCACTGATTTAATAGAAAAATATTTTGATTGAGCAAATCTATTTTGCTTAGTGGTGTGAACTGTGAACAATCAAAAGCTATACATCTGGAAAGGAAAAAAAATAATAATAAGAAAGACAGGGAGAATTAAAGTGGTCAAGATGGTCAAGATGTAATTTGCACAAAAAGCAAGGGCATTTATGAAGAATGTGAGTATATAATACAAGAAATCCCTCCAAACTCACTAAAGAAAAAAATCCAGTAACCACACAACTACAAAAATAATACATACACTCATTTCCAAAGTCCATTTAAATACCAATTCCACAAGATAATTGTTTGTTGAGATGGCTGTCATAATTAGATCAAGTGTTATGAAGGACAAGAGTATGATTCGATATGTTAACGGTCGTCCGATTCCGGTTAGAGGACAAGTTAAAGTTGCAATTGTGTTAGGACTCGCTCAGTCTTTGGCTTCCTTGTTCTCCTTTAAAAGCCGCTCGTAATCAAGAATCGTCTAAAGTTGGATCAATCGACTCCTGATCAATGTTTTTAAAGCGAGAAAGGAGATATCGAGTTTTGTAGAGTTGGATGGAAATTGTAATTTGATTCATTTCTGTCACGTCTTTGTATATATGCTCGGATGAATTATTATGTGATTATTATATGATGTTATTCCCATTTCCTTTGAATCAAACATGAAATCGTTAAATTGGATGGACATTTTAATATGTTGGGTGTTTTAACGGATGATAGTTAATGTAATCGTTAAATTGGACTGAGAATGCCATCATAACATGAAATCTGGACCAAAATGGATCTTTTACAATAAGTTGGACAATTTTTGTTATTTGAATGATATCACAGGGATCAAAAGTACAATTTGTTTTTTAATATTGAAAAATTTACATATATATCCCATTTTAAACACACACACATATATATATATATATATATAGGGGACCCTTATTTTGAGAACCCATTTTTTTGTAAGAACCTTGAGAACTCTTAAATTATGTATTGGATCACATGTTTTTTTTGTTCATTCACATGTGAAACGTTATAAAAAAATATATTGCAGAAGAAAGTTTTTTTCAAAACCTTATATATACCCGTTTGATCACATGTGAACGAAAACGTGAACATATTCATTCACAAGTTCATAAAAGGCTATTTTGAAGGTTTTTTAAAAAAGTTTCTTTTACAACATACTTTTTTTATATCATTTCACATGTGAATGAACAAAAAAAACATGTGATCCAATACATAATTTGAGAGTTCTCATTGTTCTTGCAAAAAAAATGGTTCTCAAAATAAGAAAAGTATATATACATCCAAAGTGCAAGTTTTTAGTGCATAAATACAATACATTTAAAGCATGCTTTGGATATATATATGTAATTATGTGTTTAAAATGGGATATATATCTCCCTTTAATTATCATTCATTCATATGCGTATGTATATTTGTATTGTGTTATCAATATAATTTAATTAGGGTTTATTTTTTTTGACGATATTTAGTAGAAGTAGATATAGGAAGACGCTTGAGGACATCATCATGAACGTCGGTGCTGTTCACGTCGCCGCTACCACTGCTTCTCCGGCCGCCGCTTCACTTACGCCGTGGAACAGCTGGTACAACACACACGCTCACATGTTTTGGATATTAGGCTTAGTGATTGAAATTGTATTATTTATTATTGTGCGTTATCGATAATTTGGGTTTTTATTGAAAGTGTTTAACGTATGTACACGTATATATGTATGTATATGTCTGATTAAGTTCAATTACTGGGGATCAAATTTAATTGAGGTTGAAAAAATTGTTGAAAACATGTACAATTGTTTTATCTGTTATATGTAAATATGCAAATATGTTATTTTTCTCTAAATTATGATTGTTGTATGATTGTGAATAAATGCAAAGAGTTGTATGACGTAAGTTTGTGTAGTGAAAATTTCGTTGTAGGAATTTTTTTTTTTGCGAAAACTTGAATTATGTGCAATATCTCACTTGTGATTAAGTTATTTCAACAAATGTGCATAAATAATTGTGACAACTCGTAATTAATTAGTAACAGGTTAGTCCTAATCTCGTTTAAGCTTAGTCATTATCAGAATCTCGTCTAAATTAGACGGTCATTGACGTGGAAATTATTAGACAGTTGGACTTTTGACTTAGTCCAGCTAGACGTATCCTGATGACGTAGACTATTAGCTATCTAGATGAATGCCAGTCTTAAAAATAACTTTAAATAAATATTTAAAGGTTATGTCTTGTACAAAATAAATAGACTGTCTAGACTTAATATTTTAAAGTTCACTTTGACAGAATTTTATTGACTCGTATTAATTTAAATAACACGAGGGAAAATACATTTACTTTAAATTATAACCTTTTAGTCATACGGTGTATAATCGTAAGCATTTTACCAAATTAAGGGTACAAAATATCACAAAAGGCCACTAGGCCGGTCATTTTGTTTGTGGTGGGAAATAAGACATCAAAACCCTTTTCCCCCCTTTCTTTCTTTGTCTGGTCGACATGCACACACCAAAAACACACACACAAAAGCTTTTCTCTCAAATCAAATTGTTTTGACAAGAAATCAAAGGGAAATTTCAAGGAGATTACTTGGGGTTTTTATAACAAAAATCATTTGGGACAAGGAATTCAAGAATCATCATTCTTCATCTTTATTTTCTTTCAAGAACATCAAAATTGGTAAGTAAACTTTTCTCAAACTTTTGATTTGATTTAAATTCAATCTAAGGGTTTATTTCAGTTTTGTTAATTAAATTAGAAGACTTTGAATATGATATGAGTTTAGGGTTTTGTTGATTAAATGAAAATTTGATTTAGAATTAGGTCTTTGAAATCAAAATAGTTGAAATTGTGAAATGGTTGACGAATTGGATTGTTTCCAGGTTCTTGAACATGTTTGTAGTTGTTGTAATTGAAAGGAATTGATTAGAAAACGATTTGGTTTACGGAAAATGGTCGAAAACTAAGTTTTCACTCGAACAGGCTAAACTCGCGCCGCGAGTAGCCCATCTCGCGCCACGAGGTGTGTATTATTCGAACAGAATCTGCTTTTTGAACTGAAACTCGCGCCGCGAGGTGCTGTACAGCCCAGGTCGCGCCGCGAGGAGACCAGGTCGCGCCGCGAGGTGCTGAACTGTTTGACGATTTCAGATTTTGACAACTTGAACACTTGAACTTCGTTTATACGAATTAATACTTTAGACTACCTTATAATGACAGTGTCAATGACATTAGAAACTAAAGTCAAATAAAATGGACGTTTAAATCACACTCTTGGTCGTGGCATTTTAGGGTTGATAGCTAAGTAGTTGTACGTAGGATACTTGACTTCGTGAGATTTGATCCTCACCATTCGTACTCATATCCTAGGTTTTGGATAGACGTGGAGACTAGATTTGCTCATTCTCAAGTTGATCGCCCTTTTAGCTCTTTGATCGCCAAGGTGAGTTTATGGCGCCCTTTTTTCCTTTTACTTTGGGCCTGAAAAGCATGTACTACTGTATACACTACTACTTTATAAATGATTTGTCTTTGTCTATGCCATGAGATTTGGCTACTTAAATCATTTGTCTTATGTCTTGCCATGTTGACGGCTGCCTGAAAAATGTGTATACATGTCTTATGAAATTTTGTTCTATATGTCTTGACTTGCCATGTTGTCGGCTGACTAAACTGTTCTTTGTGTTTGACAAACTAAAATGTTGCCCCTATGTAGTTATCACCATTATGAGATCCTAATGGTTGTCTTGTCAGATTTTGTTCCTGGCTGTCATAGTTCTGGTCCGCACCCCAATGTAGACGGGAGACCTGTCCAAGGTATATTGGTCCGCACCCCACTGTAGACGGGAAATCCTGTGCGAGGCGTATTGGCCTTATTGTCGGACTTAGGTCTGGACTGTCATTATATATTTTCGGATTTTGATCTCGGCTGTCTTGTCTTAAATAACTACATGTCATTGTGTGCTCCCAATGACGACTAAACTTTTGGTCAAACACACTGTAAACTCACCAACTATTTCGATAGTTGATCCTCTCAAATTTCATGCTTTTCAGGTAACCAACAGTAAGTCTTGGATCATACTTGGCATAATAGGGCCATTCTTTTGACTTGGACGTACAATTAGCATCAGACATTTGAGGACTCTCATGTTTTTAGCTTTAATTGTATTAGACTGTCCAGATATTGAACTCGTATTCAGTGGGCCCAGTTCCAAATGAGGGACTTGTATCCGTATTTTGGGGTCCACATTTGAACGATTGTACTTGTATTAAACTTGTATTGGCATTAATGGATGTAATCTCTATTACCTTCTGATTAGTACGCAATTATTTGTTAACCCTGTATTTCCGCTACAACGGGGTGTGACAATAATAGTGTCCGAATTTCATAATTATGTCCTCAATTTTTAAAGTGAATGGTCTGAAATTCACATATTGTTGTTTGATTTGAGATACGTAAACTTGCAAATTAGGCGAAAATATGTAACAACACATTTAGTTAAACTGCTGTTTGATCTTGTGCAGAAAAGGGAATGGCTAGCGATCGAGAATATGGGCAAGGAGGAGGAGGATGGGGAGATACCTTTTTATTTTATTGAACCAACAGTTGAAGGTGAACCTATGGACTACTTCCCGTTTGAAAAAAAAGTTTATAATCCAGTTGAAGAGATACGACAGATGAGTCCAGAAGACGTTGCTGCTTATCGAAAGCAATTACAAAGTGAGATATTTGGAAATCATGATGACGTTGTGTTGAATCCGATTAAAACATGGGAACATGTAGGACTCCCAATAGAGCTCAAATACCCAATTGCAAAGTTAAAGCATGAAAAACCAATGCCTATCCAAGCACAGGCACTGCCAGTTATAATGAGCGGCCGAGATTGTATAGCTATTGCTAGGAAAGGTTCAGGCAAGACCCTAGCTTATGTTTTGCCAATCTTGAGGCATATTATGGAACCTACCTTTTATGCACCTATTGGACTTATAATTGCACCTAATAGAGACGTTGCCGAGAATATCTACAATATTTTAGCACATTTCACCGATTCAATGCCCATTTGTAGTTTGGCGCCTGTGTTCCGAGGAAATGTCACCAAACTACCTGTCAATATGGAGATGTGTCCTGGTATTGTTGTTTGCACCCCTGAAACGGGTTATGATGCTAGAAAAATCATAAATTATGGAAGAGTTACTTTCTTGGTCATAGATGATGCTGATGTTATTGTTGATGATATGGGTCTAATGAAACAAGCCTTGGACACCATCCAATATACAAGAGTTGATCGCCAGACTCTTGTATTTTCTGCTACCTTCGGACCTGATGTGGAATTATTTGCCCGTACTGTTACACTCGAACCTGTGGAGGTACGTCATGTGGAATAATTGGTACGTTTTTCGTTTTTAGTTATTCGAATCTCATTATGTACGTTTTGGAAAGAGTATCTATGACTATGTATGTGTGTGCCATCTTAGGTTTGTGTACGAGTTCGAATCTTCTTTATAGTAAAAGACAGATTTCATTAGCTGATTGAGTTAAAATGAAAAAATTAATAAAAAAAGAATGTTAGAAATTTATTCACATTCGTTGCAAGAATGTCAAATGGATCACATGGTTGTGTAGTACATAACCTTATATCTAGCTTACTAGCTATTATTAAGAAAGTTTGATTAAATATTTAAAACAAAACCAGATATATTAAGCCTAAGGCCGAAGGTCCTTTCGGAAGCAGGCTCTCTACCTTTTGGTAAGGGTAAGGCTGTCTACATCATACCTTCCCCATACCCTGCTTATGCGGGATTGGGTACCATTGTTGTTGTTGTGATACGGGTATCTTTAATTTCCTATGTGTTAATTTTATAAACAGTACCAACTGCCTTTTGTTCCTGATATCTCAAAAGACTTATAAACAGTACCAACTGCCTTTTGTTCCTGATATCTCAAGACCGGCTGTCCCTTTTTTGTTCCTTGTTATTCTCGGCCCCAAGACACCTAAAAAAACCAACGGCAAACCTTATTCTTTCTTTTCTTTCTCTCATATCATTTTACAATCACTATTACAAATTTGGATGCTAAACTGATAGAATTCTACTTCTATTTATATATACTAGTTTCTTCCGGAGTTCCGGTGTTTATTTCTGAACTATAACGTTGCTTCGTATCACCACATTTCCTCTTGAATCATCACACTTGTTTAAACTTGAGAAGTTTTAACATGTTCCCTATTCCTAAACCATTGGTATGTTCTCGGATAGTAGAGGTGGTTTTTTTTCCCCAATTACATGTAACGCCCTAAACTTTTTCTAACAAGATTTTTCACAACTAAATTTGGCCGACATACGACAGGTTTGGAATATCATGTCACCTTAGTAATTATTTCCGAGATTATCACCAATGTGTCATATATGGATTATCTCCTTATTCAAGACGTAGCCAAGCTAGCTGTACAAATGTTGGTTGATTCTCTGAATATAACATTGCACAACACAAATGATTTAGTGACCTGGGTCAAACGATTACAAGATTTGCAATTATAAGTCTGAGTCTGACTGTATAGGACTATAGGTACCTAATGGAAGCAATTTAGCTTCATCTACAAGCAAAAATATGGTTATATTCTACTTCCATAAGTTGTGCGAATTTTGGTTGAATTACTTTTGTCAGATTCAAACTTCTTTTTAATTTGAACGGCGAATGTTAATTGTTAGTAGTTAGTTTTCCCAAGTTAATAATTAAATGCCAATGTCTAAATCTGAACCCAGGACCTCCAGAGAGCAAAGCCTCCCACCTCCTTGTTGGACCACTAGACCAAGACCCCATTGGTGTCAGATTCAAACATCTTTATTTAGAGTTTTACAAAAACAATGAGCTGAAACAATCAAAAAGTATTGGCCCGCAGACATAAGAAATGCTTGTACAAAAATTTGACACTGATTCGTGCTGTTTAGTAGCAGGGGTCAGCAAACACTCATGCATAGGTGCATGCCTTGATTGTAGTAATATGACATGCAAAAACTCAATAAGAAAATCAAAAAAAATTCAGGCATTATCCATTCATGAACACTTATAAACTTTGTCCTTCTATTGTAACATTTACAATATTAAGATCCTGGGTGAGAAAGAAATGCTAGACAGCGAAACACACCGTCCAATGTATTATTAGCTATAACTCACAGGACAAGAAACAATTAAGATCAAAAGATCATCTTTTAATCTTAACCCTTGATTATAAATCAAGGGTCAAGATTTACCCAACTTGACTAGTCAAGTTGGGTAACTTGAGGGAATCCTTCTCCATCAATGACACATAAAATTACTAGTCGATATTAAATCTGGCCTTCTTTTTCTGTTCGTTGGATTGAAATTGATCACCCAAACCCAACTGAGCCATCATCAGCCAAACTATGGTAATGAGCTCACCACCACTACTAACTTGGGCTGCTTAAACCTTTGATTGTGAATGACTAGCACCATAACATAACAATTCCACCCACACTTTGCTTATGATCAACCATTTATCCAAACTCCTGCCTTCCTCTTCTATCTTCATCACCTCTTTTGCCAGACTATAACTAGAGTAAAAATGAGTTTTTCTGGTCGCCTTTCACATTCCTCAGCCACACATCATTTGGTATAGCAAAAATCTCCATACAAGCGTTTAACTGCTCCCAGTCTGCTTTAATATTCTCGGATCGTTTCCTTTGATTCCCAACTTTATTAACTTCAAGAAATTTCCCACTCCTAAAAATGCTTTTGAAATCTGCACACAAATCCGATAACTGGGTCTGCACAGTAATTGTTATTGCTGACATCAAGCTTGGTTTCATTATAAGAAGGTACATCATGTAATCTGATAGCCGAATTGCTATATCTCGGAATTCTTTTTTGGTGTTTAGACGACCCTCTGATTTAATATCATCGTTGATTTCTTTGTTGTAACACAGATTGGTGGCAACATGCCATAAAAGGATCCGTTGACCAAAGTCATCATCTACAGTGTATGGGAGTAAAAGCCTCCAAATATGTTTATCACTAAGCACCCGATTACCACATGATGAACTTATCTTTGTTGCTTTTTCCAAGTCATCTGCATCTTTTGATTTAGACTTAAGCTCGTCAAAGATGAAATTTTTGGGATTTTCGGTCAGTCTTTTGGTTTTAACATATCTAATGGAATCTACATAGACCCTAAGTCCGAGAACATTGCAAACGAATTTCTTGAATCTTGAATGTGGGTGCATTCAGAAATCAATAATAATGTTGTAAGTTCGAATGGTTTCAGACCACCTTCGTTCAAAGAACTGAATCAGGCACCTTGTGTGAAAGATACTAATGAATTGTAACCAGAGAGGCTTTTTTTCAGGCTCAAGTGATTTTGAAAGTAGAACGACAGTATTTACCGAAAACAGGAGCATCAAAAAGTGCATTGAACATCAACCCATAGGTAGTTTTAACATCAACGGTGTTAAACTTTTTTTGATTGAAGAATAATGCGATTGCTAGACAAATCAATACAAAGGAGACAAGCAGTCTAATGGTTCTAAAAATATGTCGTGAGTTTATTACTATCCTTCTAGTACTAGATGTAGAACCCGTGTGAAAACACGAGATATGTTTGGAAATATAACCTTAATAAATAACTTAAAACATGTCTTATAAAAATACTCGCAGTTGTCTTATTTTATATGTTTACAAATTTACTCTTAAAAGTTAAAAGTATAGCTATAGAACCCGTGTGAAAACACGAGTTGACAATAAGAAATTCATATTATAAATCTTATTAAATGATGAATATACGATAAGAAACATGGGTCTTGAACTTTAACAATTCATGTACCATCACAACCAACCAATCGCAAGGATTTTAGAACAATCATAATGACATTACATTTAAAATATATAACTCCATATCAAATAACAAAAAAAACCAACATAAGCAATATATGTTTCTGCAATACTTTGAAGATAACCATTCTAGTGCGAAAGCAGTCCTTTACTTCATGACTTCAATCCTTTTACCAGTTCCACTTCTACCTTCAGGAAACAATTTTCCGTTTCAAAAGAAAGGTGCAAGGAAAGAAATATAGAACTTGAAAAATATACCATTAGTCCATTACCATTTGTAGCTGATTGCATTTATTGATCCTTCAAATCATTTTTGTGACAGCCCATGGTACCTAAACAACATCATAAATCAAACATTAACAACAGAAACAAATATGCAACATAATCCCTAATCCTATTATACTTACCAAAGCATAACAAAAATCCACTTTTTAGATGATCATTGTGGCTGGATTCATGAGCGGATAAAATTAGTTTTTTTACAATTATAGTTTCCTGACTTGAAAACTGCCCGAGTTTGAAACATAACATGGACGAGCTAACGGCTGCTTACCATTTTCTGCAGGATGTTTTTGACACGATTCTCCCATCTCATCAAGACACGCTTTTGTCTGATGTATTAAAATGTTATATTTTGCCCTAATTAGAACTTATCTTGCATTTCTTTTGTTGATCACAACTTACTTTAGTGATAATCCCAACAACTCATTCGTAATTTCAATAGGAAGTAGAAGCTTATGAGTCAACTGTTAGATATCAAGAAACTAAAACCTTAATGCACTTTAACTTTTTGCCTAATAATTATATACTCCTATCGTTTAATCATATAGCATTTTTCATTTTGTGAGTTCGTTTATATGGTGTTGCCTTGTGAGAATGAGCAAAGAAGTTGAGATCCCCCATTCTCCATGAGATAGACTTATAGTAAAATAATGAAACCTCCAATAACTATGTCAATAAACAAAAAGCGAGATCGACAATTCACCTCTAAAGATTTGGTCAACTTCCCATCCGTATTTGCAACTTCAAGTCCTTCGAAAAGAATAGGCAACCATTTTGGCAAATTGAATGAACAGCAAGATCCACGATTAGTACGAACATGGCTTGAAAAGCTCCCCCCATATAGCTTTTAACCTGCCTTTGATCATCCGCAATTCCGAAAAATTGCTACCAAAGTTTGCATACACAACACAAGCGAATAAGTAAGATTTATAAAGGTTTGGGACAACAAAAGTAAAATTAATATATTTAAGATCGGTTTACTCAAAAATAAGTAAATTACTGATTTTTTTTGGATAAAACAAACCTTAATAATAAAAATCAAAAAAATAAACAAACAATAAGTATCATGTAACCAAAATTATACCTTCTAAGAGTTCTGTGTGCATCTGTTTGCACTCTCGATTTTCACAATCACATGGATATTTGCATTGAACCCTACTAAGATTCACCAAATGTGATATTAGTAGTTGCATAGGATAAATTCTTGATCACATAAGGCCACAGGCTCGTTTAACTGTATTTGAAGTGTCAGACAACAAAGCCATAGCCATGAGTGATGCAAACAGATCATCATCAAAAACAATTCCAATTAGTGAAAATAAAAAAGAAAAACACTACTTAAGATCTACCAATTAAGAGTAGGAAGAAATAACATGAGTGAAACAATAAAATCACTCACTACTAAAGAAAAGATCAAAACACTTTTATAGTAAAGCTACTTGTTTAGCATGATAGACATAAAAACATACCCAACCAGTTTGGAACTCAATATAACATGCAATTTCTACGAACCATGTTTATTATCTACCAATCAGTTCAGAACGACAATGAAAAGTAAGAGTGAACTAAAAAATTACCTTCATTTCGAAACAATGCTCCAAAAGCACTGAAAATATCATAAAGTAGTTTCACATCTACATCCTGCAGAGAATATTGTGACAATTTGAGTATAAAAATGTATGTGTGATGGAATAAAAGTAAAGGCATAAAAAGATCTCTTAGTTGAACTTGAGAATGATAAATCTATCTATTAATGTTTGATGGCATACCAAATCTTACTGGATCGAAGTTTTCAACAAAAAGGTTTGCTCCTACGTCCATCCTCTTCTTATCTTGTTATGCCTGCAATGTAGTCCAATTCCGAAATGCTAGTCTTAACCATCAAGAGAGACAACCATCGTATTAAGATGATATGTATAATGACGGCTTAATTTGTGCTTCAATAACTATAAGTACAAACATATAGTTACATATTAAAAGCATAAAAATGATAGATACAACAATTTATCACATTAAAAAGGATTTTTGCAGTTACATATTGTGACAAGAAAACTGTTGCTACACCAAAATTAACAACACATTATGAACAAACTTTTTTTTTTACAGTAACACCAAATTCAACAAATTCACTTAGACATTTACACAAACAATTTGTGAGCATGATTATGAACATAAATCTAACACATCAACAACTTTACTATTGCAAAAAATAAGATTCAATTTATCAATTTTATCATCATCAACTTTCTTTAGGAGAGAAATTCAAAAAAAGAAATATAGAATATTAAATATACCTTGATTCACTTCCATGAGATTGAACCCTAATTTCCAAAGCAAGATTTATATGAACAGTACGAACGGTAGATCTGAAACTCATTCAGGCTATATTTTCTGATATATCCATGGTGTCTGAATCTTTTCCCCAAACTCATTCACGTACGAACGGTATATATATATATATATATATAGCTATATATATATATATATATATATATAGGGGACCCTTATTTTGAGAACCCATTTTTTTGTAAGAACCTTGAGAACTCTTAAATTATGTATTGGATCACATGTTTTTTTGTTTATTCACATGTGAAACGTTATAAAAATATATGTTGCAGAAGAAAGTTTTTTTCAAAACCTTATATATATCCGTTTGATCACATGTGAACGAAAACGTGAACATATTCATTCACAAGTTCACAAAAGGCTATTTTGAAGGTTTTTTAAAAAATTTTCTTCTACAACATACTTTTTTATATCATTTCACATGTGAATGAACAAAAAAAACATGTGATCCAATACATAATTTGAGAGTTCTCATGGTTCTTGCAAAAAAAATTGTTCTCAAAATAAGGAAAGTCTATATATATATATATATTTGTGACATAGAGCTTCACAAGATGAAGAAATAGATCTAAAACCCAAGAAATTACATAGATCTGAAACCTAAAAAGAAAAGTAGATCAGATTTGAAAGAGAGAGAGATTTGAATCTGATGAAGACAACGACTTTTTTTGAATTATAAGGCTTCTCAAAGAAGCCAAAAAACAATAGTGATAAAGCTTCTTGGAGTAGTCTTTGAACCAGGCCCACTAAGTATATATAAATACCGTATATATACCAAAACACACATATGACATCAGCTAATATGTGTATTTTCTGATGTGTACAGGCTTAGAAGCTGACACATCAGCTTTTATGAGATCATCTCCCACGCTCCTTTAGTAGGAGAGGGAGATTGCTACCAACGGCTTATTGGCAATAACTGATCATTTAAGTATCATTGTGTTATCACTTAGTTGTATTTCGACATTACATGAGGAACCATCATTGGTGACAGAAAATCGGTTTGACCCAACATGAAAAACCTTATTTTTTAATTCAATGTGAGACTTGAAATTATGATTTGATATTTTTTTTAACAACGAGTTAGTACTTAGTATTTAGTAGTTAACATTCGACGCATCACAATAACATCCAATTGTGGAATGTGGAGCTCGAACCACTATGTTTCTTTATTGGACTTGTGTCCTTTTTGAGTTTTTAAGAATATCCGATTTGTTACGATGATGAGAGGCTAATAACAATAACCGGCTTCAACCTCCACGAATTATTTTTTATCTTTAAAGTATTATTATTGTTAGTGGATTTTTTTAAGTTAATGTGCTTTATAACTCGATTTTAATATATATTCTCATAATTTTTTGGTTTTCAATTTTACATATATGTTTTTTTTTTCTTTTTTATTTTTCCCAGATAAAGTAGAAGTTTTTTCTTAGTACTAATAAAAATATATATTTTTTAATAACAAACTGTATTTTGGGCAAAATGAATTTTGTTAACTATATCTATTCTAAATACGCAAGAAACAAAATGGAAGCACACGACCAGGGCCGAAATTAGTTAGAAAGGTTAATATTTCTAATTTAAATATACCCCTAACTAATTATATGATACTTATAATCATAACTTATTATAACTTTTACTAAATAAATCTAACGATATAATATGCAATATTTTCACAACCAGATTAGACATCAAACCGGTCAAGTGAGCAGTTCAAGGTTCAACTAATCCAACATGATTGGAAATACCTGCCTCTACTTTTATATATTTGCATATATAAGTAATCTATACACATATATCTATAACCCCTTATAAAGAGAACTAAGATTAAGAGATTAAACATATTTTTTCTTTCCAAAATACTCCTAATTAAACATAAAACTCTTATACCCTCTTTTTCCCATTCGTATTTCATCCTCTGCCTAACTTTGTTGCCTAAAATGTGGGGTTAGGATTTAATTTACTAGTCACATTCATGTCATAAAGGTAATATGACAGACAATATACACGATGATTGACCCATTTGATGGTAAATACTATTGTTGCTAAAATACAATCCAATGCAATCTTCAAAATAAAAATATATATTTTTTAATAACAAACTGTATTTTGGGCAAAATGAATTTTGTTAACTATATCTATTCTAAATACGCAAGAAACAAAATGGAAGCACACGACCAGGGCCGAAATTAGTTAGAAAGGTTAATATTTCTAATTTAAATATACCCCTAACTAATTATATGATACTTATAATCATAACTTATTATAACTTTTACTAAATAAATCTAACGATATAATATGCAATATTTTAATAACAAACTGTATTTTGGGCAAAATGAATTTTGTTAACTATATCTATTCTAAATACGCAAGAAACAAAATGGAAGCACACGACCAGGGCCGAAATTAGTTAGAAAGGTTAATATTTCTAATTTAAATATACCCCTAACTAATTATATGATACTTATAATCATAACTTATTATAACTTTTACTAAATAAATCTAACGATATAATATGCAATATTTTCACAACCAGATTAGACATCAAACCGGTCAAGTGAGCAGTTCAAGGTTCAACTAATCCAACATGATTGGAAATACCTGCCTCTACTTTTATATATTTGCATATATAAGTAATCTATACACATATATCTATAACCCCTTATAAAGAGAACTAAGATTAAGAGATTAAACATATTTTTTCTTTCCAAAATACTCCTAATTAAACATAAAACTCTTATACCCTCTTTTTCCCATTCGTATTTCATCCTCTGCCTAACTTTGTTGCCTAAAATGTGGGGTTAGGATTTAATTTACTAGTCACATTCATGTCATAAAGGTAATATGACAGACAATATACACGATGATTGACCCATTTGATGGTAAATACTATTGTTGCTAAAATACAATCCAATGCAATCTTCAAAATAAAATATACGATTTGCATGCACATCATTCTTACCACCCCTTTGACCACCTATCCAATGCCACCACAATCAAAAAAATTTCAAATATCTCTTTATTGTTTTGATAATCATGTGAGATATTTAACAATAACTTCCATAAACAAAATACACATTACCAGTACCAAGTTCTATATAAACCCCTTTCATTCATCACAAAACTTTCATACTATAGCCAAACAAAATACACATTACCAATACTATTATATTATACACATCATGATGCTCCTCAAAAATGCTCACTATAAAAATTGTATTTGTTGGACTTACAATAAACTATGTTATTTTTTTGACTATTCTAATTAATAAACTTTCATGTTTCTTTTGTTTGTTGTCGATATATCATGGTAATTTTTACAGATTAGTACAAGTGTTTGGTTTGCAATTATCGTCATCATCTCATCTCGCGCATGTTTTATATTGTTCTCACCTTCTAGCGCCGCAACGCGCGGGCACCAGGCTAGTGTTTACATGACAAAAACTACATAATCACATCTTATTTAAACGTTTAATGAATTCACTTTTATTCAATTATCCTTCAATTTTTTAAGTTTGGAAGGACCATACCTATAAATTTTTTAATCCATGCATTCTATATTTAACAACCTCCACCCCTCTCTTCAATGTATAAAAAACTGGTTTGAACCGGGTTTCAGAGGGGTGTCCAATGTGTTAAGCCTGGTTTTTTACGAGATATGAACCAACGGTTTTTTCGGTTTCTGAGTTGTTTTTTTCTGCGGTTTTCTTAATTTTTTTTCCTTATATTGTGTATATTTTAATATTATTTTTTCTTTTTTGTGAACTTTAAAATTATATTTTGTTAGTAAATACCTATTTGGTATTATTACAAACTCATTGTCCACTAATGAAAACCAAAGAAAAAAAAGAAGAAAGAATTTTTTTTTAATATAATTGGTCTAATTCATATGTCATGTCAGTTTGTAAATAGATAACTAAGAGAGAATATGTTTTTGATTATGTGACAATTATCTTTATTTGCCACCTAGGATTTTGGCTTAGGTGTCATTCTTTGGTTTTTTAGCACTTTTTTTTAATCAAAGTTTTTTATAAAGTTAGTTTCGATTCAGACGTGTTGGAGGCAATTTTAACCATCAATTGCTGGACCTCTAACCCTTTGCTCATGGAAAATACCTTGAGATGAGAAACCCTAGACTCGAACCCGAGACCTAAGGGAAAAACTCACCTCCGGGGCCCACATAGTGGATTTAGAAGATACCCCTGGCCACTGAGCTATTACCCAATGGTTAAATAATAGTTATCTATTATCTAACTAAATATAAATATATTATTTAATTAATTAATTTACTTTTAAATATAAACTAGTTATTACTATTTATGTTATTTTATTTAATCTCTTTATATTTAATGTGGCTTAACTCTTTGAGTGTCAACTAAATTTTTTGCTTCTTTGTTATTTTTAGTCTTTTAGTATATTGTGATATTAATTAAACGAATAACTTTGTCAAATCTATTATTTAAGGATTATATGATGAATAAGAACTTTCAAATTTAAAACTTGGTCCCGTACTTATTTAAGTTATTATTTAGAGTATTAATTACATATCAAGTATATCGAATTATTTTAGCATTGAATGAAATATGATATAGTTATTTTTTTATCATTTGAATTTTAGAAGATCTTTTTTAGTTTTTTAGTTATAAAATAAAATCCAATTTTTGAAATTAATCGTTTCAATTTTGTTTTATGCATTGAAATATATCTTGATTTATTTATGAAGTATATTTTATATACTTTACTAGATTATATTCCCGCGTAATATGCGAGATAAGATAAGTTGAAATATGATAATATTACTATTCAAAAATTTTTATGTATCGAAGTTGTTTAGTAGGATATACATGTTGAGTCTTAGTGTAATTGATTAGATTTGTTTATAACAGTGTAAAAAAATGTATAAGTCTTTACTTGTAAACTGAGTCAGCTTATGTTGGGCATCTCCAATGGGAGGTTGATGAAAAGCTATTTTTGAAAGAAAAAGTCTTTGAATAGCTTTTTACCATCGGAGAGAATAGCTTTTTTCTTCAAAAGCTTGATGTCTCTCAAGCTATTTGATCAAAGACTTTTTTCTACACACTCACACTCACTTCTAAATTCCTTTTAATAAAATACTTGTTTATAATTTCAACTAAAACTCTTAATTTAATATCATATATTAATAGTATGGACATTGAAAAAAAGTCTTTAATAACTTGATGTCATTGGAGATGCTCTTAAGTTAGGTCATCTTGGATCTCTAAATAAAGATTAAAAAAATATTCACATGTATTGATGTAATAAGTTTAAGAAGTGATTATTCAAGATGCATTAATGTAGATTAAAGCATTTGATCAAAATCGAAGATGAAGAACAGATATAGAAGACAAAGTTGGGTGTAGAAGTCAACTTGGATTTTACGTACAGTCAGCTAGGTTGAACAACTTTGGCGCTTAGGATCGTATAAATGTTCTAGGTTGCTTTATTTACTTCTGGTTATTGGAATCAACCTTGGGATTGGATAAATATAAAAAATAAAAAAGTACAGAATACCCGGTCGATCCTCAAGCGTTGGTGGTTGTCCTTTATGTGAGTTGTTTTATCTCTAATGTTTACTATAAAATATTAATGTTAACTTAAAGGAAACCGAACATTTACAAATACATCCATCATTAAAAGTATATTAAACTTATTTTTATTCCAACTTTATATATATTTCATTATATACATTAATACTAATTAAATACACAAATTTTATTATCTAAAATAGAAGAACTAATGTTGTGTTTACTTATATTAAATGTTATTTTTCATGATTATATCATTAAAGTAATTACTTTTTATAATTATAAAATGTAAAAGTTATTTTTCATAATTAATGACCATATTTGAATTTATTAAATCAAATTTAAATTTTAAAAAATTAAAAAAAGTATATGATATCAACATTTTAATCTAATGACTTAAATAAAACTTCAAATTAATCTATAAATCCAAACTTTTCTCTAATTATGAATTAAGAAAAATTAAATAAACTAAAAAGTATCCACGACAAGGTTAATAAAAAAACAACACCATATGGACCATCATCCATATTAATTATGTAATTTTGGCAACTTATAATACAATCACAATCGTACTTTACTTTTGGAATCATCATCCATATTAATATAATAATAAATAAATAATCTAATAATATCACAATTTGTAAAGAAGGGAATGAGAGTCGAATAATTTATACATATTATTATTTCTAGTATATTTTAATAATTAATAAGGGTATATTTTGACAAATAATTTAAAATATAAGTATTAATATTGTCATTTAATAAAGATGAAATAATTAAATTTGATCTAATGGTTATAAATCAAAGATGGAATTCATCTAAGGGTTCCTATTTGTTTAGGAATGAATTTAGGACCTTGTTATATATATATATTGGTAGATTCTTTGAATCATTTGTTGCTACATGATTGCTTGATTTAGACACTATTGAAAAAACAAATCTATTGATTAGTATAAAAATATTGATGTAACTATTTTTAATAAATAAGTTTACATTTGAATATATGGTTGCTACAATATTGTAGTCTTATAATTTAAAATTTGGAAGATGCTTTATTTATTTTTAACATATTTTTGTAACAATTATTTACCATGCAACGCATGAGTTTAATCTTTTTTTTTTTGAACGGCAAAGGTATATTATATTAACATAATGTAACTAGCAAGACGCTAGTTGTCAAATAGTACAAAGTACAGTTCTAGACACTATAACGAAACGACCAAATGGGTAAGACAATAAAACAAAATGGATAAAAATCGGTTTTGTAGCAAGAGTACATACCAACACTACACAAATAATAATATTTGCAATAGACTTTGGGGACCTCATGACAAAAAAACGTGCAACATCCCAATAATGGCCCATTGCAACCGATCCAAAAGTAACAGCATAATATCCAATACCCAATGCATATCTTATTTGCCAAAACCAAAAGTCCAATACTTTCCAGTTTGTTTGATACTCTATGCAAGTGGGATCAAAGCATACCAGTACCAGGCATGGCAGAAGCAAACACAAAAAGACCACTCAAAAAACCAAAATATATTAACCGGTTAAACCGGGGATCTAACTAGGGCTGGCATAACAGGTCACACAAAACCTGTTAAGACACGAACCTGTTAAGACACGAACACGACCTGTTAACTAATCGTGTCATTTTTTTCAAACACGGACACGACACGAAAATTAACAGGTGCACCTGTTAAGACCTGTTAACATATATATTATAGAATTCTTGACTAATTTTAAAAAATAAAACCTTAACGATACAAAAACTCTTACAAATCTCAACTATTATATAGCGATCAATCCTTACATTACAAAAGTTCATAAACATCTTACCTTATAAAAATCATATATTAAATCATAATATCAATTCTTGGTATTTTATATATATGGATAATCTTAACAGGTCCTAACAGGTCCGGATCTGTTAAGACACGAATTATAACAGGTCTTACCAGGTCCGGACCTGTTAAGACACGAAACCTGTTAAGGTCAAACACGAAACCTGTTAAGAACAGGTCGTGTCGTGTTAACAGGTTCCGTGTCAAAATTGTCAGCCTTAGATCTAACCGACATATTTAATAAATAAAAAACTAAAATACATTAACCGGTTAAACAGAAATCAATAATGTTCCCCTCTTTAAAACCGGTTCTGGTCACTTGGAAAACCGGTTTTTAAAATATGCTCCCCTCTTTAAAATTCCGCCTTTGCATAAACTTTTTAATACTAGTATTCTCCAATAAGTGGAAGACAGCGTGGTAAACTGAATCTAAAAGAGATTGAAAATTTTTAGTCCTCTGTTTGTTGTTTTTAAATAGAGAAAATTACATTTTTCGTCCCTCAACTTGGCAAATTTCACAGTTTTGACCCTAAAATGAATTAATTACAAAAAAAACCCTAAAGTTGGTCGTTTTTTACATTTTACACTCCGCGACCTAACGAAGTTAGATTTTGGCCGTTAACCCTTACACGTGCCAAACACGTGAGGGCATTTCTGTCATTTTCACCTTTAAGACCAAAAATGAAAAAATATACAACTTTAGGGACCAAAAGTGAAAACATATACAACTTTAGGGACCAAAAACGTAACAACAATTTAACTTTAAAAAACAATTCCACATCACTAATTACAATGACAAGTACTTTGTTCATGTTTGGTAGCTACTGGGAGTGGAAGTAGTGGAAATGAGCTGTTGCTGCTGCTGGTATCATCCTCGACAAATGGATTTCCCATTTTTAGTTTTAAAAACAAAACACAACACAGTTTTAAGACAAAAAAAAAAAGAAAAAAAAAGAAGAATAATCCAGCAAAAGAGAAACAAGTTGGTTTATATACATTCACTAATAATTAGAGTGCTGCAAGTGATGAACAAAATGGAAAACATCTCCATTTAACTTCATCACATCAAATCCTGTATCTATATCTCTATCTCTATATCTATCGATCAAATTTCCCTCAAAATCCTCATTACTCAAAACCCTAAAAATCCACTTACTCATTCATGAACAATTAATCCCCAAAATGGAAGCATTAACATGAACAAACCCTAACCAATTCTCCGAAAAAATCGCTTGGATTTGTAACCGCTGTCCTCAACCCGAATCACTCCGATCCCGATCTCCTAACCCGATCTCCCATCATCACCCACCATCGGACGTCACCACCACCGTACGTCACCACCACCAGGAACCCCAAATCCTTTTCCGGCCGTTTTTTCCGGACATCACTAAGCGCCAGCCAGTAGCACCGGTTGTCATCATCATCATCCTCTTGCAATATAGGATCCTCACATCAATAAACATCACATACAACACGACTTTAAACACACAACTATTACACATTTATAGTTGAAATCTCAACCAAAAAAATATTAGATTTGTGGGTCTTATTCAAAAATACATCTGGATGTTTGTCCCTTGTTGTTTAGGTGATGATAGAGATGATTTTAGTGGCGTCATGGGGTGTCCCAGTTCTCCGGCGAAGTAGTGCGACATCGATGGTAGCCGGAATTCAATTTGGGGGTTTTGTTGATTTGGGATTTGTACAAATGGATCGATGGATTTGTACATATGGGGGTTTTGTTTAATTGGGAAAGTGTTATAACCTTTTAAAGTTAAACTGTTGTTACGTTTTTGGTCCCTAAAGTTGTATATGTTTTCACTTTTGGTCCCTAAAGTTGTATATTTTTTCATTTTTGGTCTTAAAGGTGAAAATGACAGAAATGCCCTCACGTGTTTGGCACGTGTAAGGGTTAACGGCCAAAATCTAACTTCGTTAGGTCGCGGAGTGTAAAATGTAAAAAACGACCAACTTTAGGGGTTTTTTTGTAATTAATTCACTTTAGGGTCAAAACTGTGAAATTTGCCAAGTTGAGGGACGAAAAATGTAATTTTCTCTTTTAAATAAGTCAAGCTCCTTTTTTGTTTTGTAAAACCTCAAGAAGCAAAAAACTTTCCTTTTTCCGATTCAAATTCAAATGGGTATTGAGGACATTTTTCTCAGCGTATTCATGATCCAAAAACTGAGATCTGATGAATACATCTGCAAGAAAAATCTCATCTAGTAAACTAACCCAGCTTACCGACATCTTATCCAAAATCCAACCTCTGATTGCCGATGCTGCCCAGAAGCAGTATCTTCATAAAGCTATTCAAGTGTGGTTTCATTTGGCTTACGACATAGACGATTTGGCTAACAAAGTCCCAAAATGGATCGTATATGGCGGCGGCCGTATGATGAATTTTAGGCTAGATGAGATTACACATAAATTGCAACATCTGAAAGATTTACTGGGATTGATTAATAATATCCAAGGTTCACATAGACCACAAATGGAAGTTATAACTTCATTTATTGATCCATCCACAATAATCGTGGGTCAGGAAAGAGGTGACATGGTCAAAAAAAAAACTTCAGCATCGTGTCGATAACTGGTATGGGAGGATCTTTTGTTCACATGTACGATTTGGAATATTTGTCAAACGAGGATGCTATGTCTATATTTGCTCAATATTCGCTAAATGAACAAAATTTTGATTCCCATCAGGACCTAAAACTGATTGCTCAAGGTATCATTAAGAAATGTGATACACTGCTTTGAAGGCACTTGGGAGGCTGTTGAGAACAAAAACAGACGTTGAAGAATAGCAATTTGCGGAATCAAGATGGCGTTAGTTCAGCTCTAAGACTAAGCTATGATCATCTCCCTGGGATCTTAAATCAGTTGTTTGCCTATATTGTTCCTTCTTTCCTTTCCAAAAGGATGACCTAGTCCTACTATGGATGGGAGAGGGGTTTTTGTACCCGTTAAATAACATGATCTCTATGGAGGGATTTGTTGTCAAGGTCATTTTTCATGCATTCAACAAAGGACAATCAATATACAGTATAATGCATGACCTGGCAATCTTTGCTGGGGGAGAATTATTCTCTACATTGGATTATGAGATGGGTGCTAGCTTTGAACAAGGTCTGTCATTTGTTCGCCAACAGTTTGGAATTTATAACAACTTTAAGGCATTGTTAAGAGTTAAACGCTTGCGAACTCTTTTAGCAGTGTCAGCTAGTCTAGATGGTGGGCATAAATTCTTCTTGTCAAACAAGGTTCTCACAGAAATCATTCCCCAACTACAGTTCTTAAGGGTGCTAAACCTCTGTAATTATTCAATCACCGAGATACCACAATCCATTGGTAGTCTCAAGCATATCCGATACCTCAATTTTTCTAGAACTGACATTGCATGTTTACCGGAACAAGTCGGAGACCTTTATAATCTACAGAGCTTGCTGCTTCGTGGGTGTGAAAAGCTATTTAGCTTGCCAAAGAGTTTGGTAAACTTATCAAAGTTGCGCCATCTTGACATTAGTGATACTCCAAGATTAAACAAAATACCTCCAGGTATTGGTGAGTTAAACGATTTGCAAACTTTATCCAAGGTCATTATACAAGGAATTGATGGGTTCAAAATATCTGAGCTTAAGGGCTTATTGGATCTTCGAGCTCGACTTTCCATTGAGGGTCTACATAATGTGGAAAATGCAATACAAGCACAGGAGGCCAATTTACAGCAAAAGAAGGGTCTTGACGATGTGGAGTTGGGATGGAATGATGACTTTGATGATTCTGATAAACGGGTAACTGAATATGAAGTACTTGAAGGGCTCATTCCTCATCATGAGTTAAGAAACCTAAAGATTTTGTTTTATGGGGGAGTGGAATTTCCGAGATGGGTTGGGGATTCCTCGTTTATTTGCTTAACAGAGCTCACATTATGTGGTTGTAGAAGATGTACACAATTACCAACACTTGCACATCTGAAGTCTCTTCAGAAATTGTTTGTTGAAGGCATGAATGGGGTGAAGAATGTGGGTTCTGAGTTACTTGGACCAGCCGATAGTGCATTTCCATCACTTCAAGTTTTAGAATTTAAAGACATGCAGGGTTGGGAGACATGGTCAATATGCAGTGGTGACAACATTGGAGCTGCTAAATGGTTTCCTAGTCTAGGTGAGATTTCCATAGTAAATTGTCCAAAACTGGATGTGGTCTCAATTGAATTTATACAATCACTTCGGGTCTTACGTATACAAAGATGTCCTAAAGCAGTTTTAGAGCATCTCAATTGTTAAGTTGATGAGATTTCCATAGTAAATTGTCCAAAACTAGATGTGGCCTCAGTTGAATTTATACAATCACTTCGGGTCTTACGTATACAAAGATGTCCTAAAGCAGTTTTAGAGCATCTCAATTGTTAAGTTTTAGAGCATCTCAATTGTTAGTCTAGGTGAGATTTCCATGGTTCGTGCTGGGGAATATTAAAGGACTAACTGGCCTACATGTAGAAGTTTTAGAGCATCTCAATGCAGTTGAATATCTATCCATCAAACAGTGTGATAAACTCGAATATATATTTGTGGGAAACAGAGTCAGAGGCATGCAAGAAGCTTGTACGTCTATTCAATTTGGAGATAGAGTATTGCAAAAGGTTGGTATCATTGGAACAGAAAGAGAGCAATCTAATTAGTAGCATGACATCTATTAAACATATGGATCTTCGAAACTGCCAGAGTCTAAAGCGCTGCAAATGTCTAAATAGTATTGAAAGGTTGGTGATTTGGGATTGTCCTTCAATTACATCATTGACCTTCCCAACAGTGCAGGGGGACTCCAATCTAGCGTGAAAATTCTTGACATTCGGCGTTGTGATAAGTTGGAGGAGAGTTGGCCGGCTTCTCAGCAACTTCTTGAAACCACTTGAATATCTTGAAATGGGTAGATTGCCGAATCTAAGGTCAATGCCTGAACATCAGTACTGTGGGTATCCATAGCTGATTATGCGGGAGTGACTGAACAAAGGACTTGATTTTGTTCACCTAAGATCTCTTGAGATTATTAGTTGCATGGGTCTCAAGTCCTTTCCTCATGAACATTTGCCAAGTCTCGTGTCTTTGGAAGAATTGTGGATAAGTAATTGTCCAAGTTTGGAACACTAATAATGATTGTGAATTATGGTAATGAGCTCACCACCACTACTAACTTGGGCTGCTTGAACCTTTGATTGTGAATGACTAGCACCATAACATAATAACTCCACCCACACTTTGCTTATGATCAACCATTTATTCAAACTCCTGTCTTCCTCTTCTATTTTCATCACCTCTTTTGCCAGGCTATAACTATAGAGTAACAACGATTTTTTCAGGTCGCCCTTCACATTCCGCAGCCACACATCATCTGGTATAGCAAAAATCTTCATACAAGCGTTTAACTGCTCCCACTCCACTTCAATATCCTCGGATCGTTGCCTTTCCTTCCTAACTTCAAGAATTTTTCCACTTTTAAAAGTGCTTTTGACATTTGCACACAAATCCAAAAATTGGTTTTGCACACTACTTGTTATAGCTGACATCATGCTTGGCTTCATTATGAGAAGGTACATCATGTAATCAGATAGCACCATTGCAATATCTCGGTATTTGTTATTGGTGTTCACACGTCCCTCGGACTTGAGAATATTATTTGTTATTGATTCATATGATATGCATAAAGGGTACCAATTCATAGATATGCATGCGTATGTGTACATGAGAATATTATTTACTCCTTATATAATAAGTTGTCTCTAGAAAATATGTGTTCTTTAGTTGGATTAAGTCGTTAATATTTTTATAACTAAACTTTACCAATTTGTTTGTGTCCACGAACTAAATAAATGATAAATCAAAGTTTAATGTGTTTGTAATACAATAGACGGTGGTGATGCATGTAGTCGTGCCCAAAAATCGGGTTTTGCCCACACCGAACCCGATGTCGTTAATATTTTTATAACTAAACTTTACCAATTTGTTTGTGTCCACGAACTAAATAAATGATAAATCAAAGTTTAATGTGTTTGTAATACAATAGACGGTGGTGATGCATGTAGTCGTGCCCAAAAATCGGGTTTTGCCCACACCGAACCCGATGTCGTTAATATTTTTATAACTAAACTTTACCAATTTGTTTGTGTCCACGAACTAAATAAATGATAAATCAAAGTTTAATGTGTTTGTAATACAATAGACGGTGGTGATGCATGTAGTCGTGCCCAAAAATCGGGTTTTGCCCACACCGAACCCAGATATGATCCCGAATCAGTTTTGGTCAACAAACCGGGTTACCATACTCAAAACCGGTTTTTGGTTAACATGAACTGGTTTTTTAACCGGTTTTTCCCGAATACCCAATCTCTACTTCATCTATTACCCCGTCCGAATACCCGAATATTCAAACCGGGTTCAAATCACCGGGTTTTCTATAACTCGAAACAGTTTTAGTCAAATTCCGGTTGGCCGGATATGAAACCGGTTTTTCAAAAACTGTTTTTATTTTCGTACCTCTGGATGCATGAGAAGTTCCTTATAACTAGCACGGTACCCGCGCAATGCGCCGACGGTGTGATGGCGGCGACGGATGGTGATAGTGGTGGCGGCGTCAAATGGTATAGGTAATTGATGCAAAGGTGTTTGATTTAAAAAGGGTAGTAGAGATATTTTATAGTATAAGGACTATGGTGTATTTAATATTAAGGGTTAGTGGTGATTTAATTTGGTCAATTCGCATGTCCCATTTTTCTTAACTTTCAACATTAGAGCTATAATTTTTATATAGTAATATATATAAATAGAATCTAGTCTAGATGATGATAAATATAAAGAAAATGAAGAATATACTCCACCAATGGGCAATGACTATGTGTAACAACCGTCACCTGAGTGTCTCGTCTTTTGTTTGTTTCGTCCATGTATAAATATATTTTTGGTTTTATATATATATACACATATATTCGGGTTTGCTTGAAAAATAGATATTTATATGTTTAGATCGAATGAATTCTTACCAAAACTTGAAGAAAAGGATGAAATTGATGATGATGGCCGAAAGCTTTTTGAAAGAAAATTGGGAAGGGGACGGCTGCCAAGAGGGAAGGAGAAAAGAGAAGAGAGTTTGTGAGAATTTAGGGGTTTTTATAATTCCTTCCTAGCCTTGACCGAAAATTGACCTCCTTTGACCCTTAAGAAAACTCGTTTGACTCGACAATTTAAGAAAACCCGAGACTCATTAATTTACTTTGTCGACACAATTGTTTGTAACTTTTAAATAGCTTTCAAACGACTATATATATGACCATATTTGATAATCAAATCTTTAATTGATTTAATTTTTAAGTATTTCACTTAATTTGACATTTCTACAAGACGACTAGTATTCCTTATGCTCTCGAGTCCTCGTACAATTTTTCTAAATTCCAAATGCTCACAAAGCCCAAATAAACATGAATCCACTTATTCCATTAATAATGTCTCAAAAACTATACTCGTACATGCCCTTAAAAATACATATTAGATATAAAGAAAAATGATTGTTTTTAAGTGTTCTCACCGTTCTTATTTTAAAACTGTTCTTACCGGAGTGTTACCCTATATATATATATATATATTGAAAACTGATTATTATATATATGTATATAAAAAAACTGATTTTGTTAAGTAAAAACGCTTGAATGGCTGTTCTTGTCTAAGATCTATCCGATTTTACTTGTTATCAGGGTTGGAAATTGATCAAAGCTAGTCAATAATCATTTTTTTTCTTCTTATTTGTCTACCTGTCGTGTTAGGGTTTCAAAGGCATAAACCTAAACTCTATGTTACAAACTCTGCTCTAAACTCTGTGAAATAAACTCTCTAAACTAAACTTATGGTATATTCTGTCATACTTTTTCGAGATTTCAAAAAAATTGTTCTAATCATGTAGTGCAGTAACCTTACTTTATTTATATATATATATATATATATATATTTATTTATTTATTTTTTCCCTTTCACTATTTAAACCAATAGTTGTTGTTCTTGTTTAAGACCACAAAAAATGTGGCACATTTTGTTTTCTTCAGCAGTAGCAGCAGGATGCCTGTATAAGAATCTAGAGATCAATGAGAAGAATTCTAGCATCAAAGGATATCTTGACAAGATTGTTTCTTTGACCGACAATGCTTCATCTAAAGAATCACGGATCATTGAACTGGAGTCTGACCATGCTCGGGTTCACACTTCTTTGGCTCGTTTGTCTCAGGAGAATGAATTAGTTAGGAGACATAATCTTTGGCTTAACGATGAGTTGACCACTAAAGTCAACAGTTTATTGGAGCTCAGAAAGGTACATAATGAATTAGAGGCCGATATGTCTTCTAAGCTTGCAGATCTTGAAAGAAAATACAATGAAACTTCTAGCTCTTTGAAGTGGAAGGATGATAGAGTGAAAGAGCTCGAGTCAAAGCTTGAAGCTTTACAGAACGAGCTATGTTCATCTAAAGATACGGCTGCTGCAAATGAGGAGCGATTGTTTGCCGAGCTTTCTACTGTAAATAAACTTGTTGAACTCTACAAAGAGAATTCAGATGAATTGTCCAAAAAGTCTGGAGAGCTCGAGGGTGTTATCAAGGCTTTGGAGTCGCATGCAAGTTGTTGAAAATCAATAATTCCTTAATCCATATGTTAGAAATAACTATAGGATAGTTTGTGTAAATAATAGAAATAAGTGAAAAGGTATGACTCTTGGTGAAGAGAAATAACCAATTAGTAGAAAAGATAACCGAATAAAGGAAAGGATGCAATGGTTCGTGAAGAGGTACAAGTGAACCAACACAACCATTCGATCGCACCTTTTCGTTATCTATATATATGTAGAAACATGTAGAATTCAAGTGTGACTCAAGAATAACATTGTAATCTTGTATCAAATTCTCTGTCAATAAAAGTGTTATTATCAAATTCTCTATACAAACATATTGTTTCAATCATTCTCGTTTATTCCTGAATTAAAGTATTATTGGTTGATTATCAAAAGATCCGAATTGGGCCAACAATTGGTATCAGAGCAAGGTTAATCAATCAAGTGTTCATCATTTACCAAGTTAAAGTTTCTGATTAGAATTCGTGAATCAAACCGAAGGAATAAAGATTATGCCATCGAAAAGTTGCAAACATTTTGAACACCAATTCAACAAATATCATCATCAAGTGTTCAAAGATAAGGAAAAATAATTGAATCCATTTGACACCAAGGGAGGCAGTCACAATCGTGATCACTCTCAACCGGCATTAAAGATTCAATTTGGTTTGCAAAGGTTGTAGTCACAATCTGTGACAAATTCATCAAAAAGGGACAGAATCATCAAAGTGATATCCCACGTTCAAGTATACATATATTCAGTGATTCCGAATTAAACAAGAAACATCAGGCAAAGGGACAACCACACCAGAATCATCAAAGAGGGCAAATAAATTGAAACAGTGCAAATAAAAAGGAACGAACACACCTGTCTCAATCAGAGCGTACAACCCTCAAATAAACCGAACCATCAACGGTTCAAGTTGTCCAGAAAGAAGGGTGATTTGTCCAGAAACAAACCGGTCCAGAAATCCCCAAATCGCGAACCCTAGTTTTCGCATAAAGAGAGTAACATCAGGGATTCCAGCGGTTGAAGAAGAAACCGCCACCACCGGTCAGAGAATAGAGAGATTTGAAGGCGGTTACACCGGCCAATCGGCGGTTAATCAGACAGAGAGAGACATCGCAGTTAGAGAGAAGAAGGAACGGGCATCACGCACAGAACCATCACCAAAGGGGATACTACGGGTTGATTAAAAAACCCCCCAGGTTCTGAAAGTTAAACAAAACCCCCTCCACTTTCAATATTTTATATAAGGAATATAATTTAGTTTTATTTCCTTTAGTATTAGTGTTAGTAGTATAATAATTTAGTTATTAGGCTACTTTTATTTTATAAATAGAATAGTTAAGGCCTGCGCAACCTTAGATTATTCGAGTTAGAAAAATCTCCAAAGGATAGTTTGGAAAACTATTCGATAAGTTTTGACATAAAGTTAGACACTTTATTGGACAAAACAAACACACTTCATTGTATAAGGATTTTTGGAAGAATCCTTACAAAGTTGATAGTCGTAAAGGCCGTAATATCAACATAGTTAGCCTGTGAGGCATAAGAGAAGATACAAGGAGTTTGGTGGAAACGAAATTTCTAGACACTAGGTGTTAGATATTTCATTTGGAGGTTAGAAAATATCTTAAGAAATATGACGAAAGAAAGTGGAGAAACTTCAAAGAAAGAATTAGGTAGTACACTTCAATTCCAATGCCCGATGTTAAACCCAACGAATTACTCGTTATGGGCAATTCGAATGCAAGTCATTCTAGAAGCAAATGGCTTATGGGAAACAATAGAGCGAGATGAAAAGACTCAACCTGACAACAAGAAAGACAAGATTGCTATCGCATACCTTTACCATGCTTTACCCGAAGATCAACTACTACAAATAACAAAGCACAAAACGGCAAAGGCCATATGGGATGCATTGAAAACTAGACACATTGGCGAAGAAAGAGTGCAACAAGCCAAACTACAAACACTCAAATCTGATTTTGAGATGTTACATATGGAGGAAGATGAGACAATCGATACCTTCGCTGGAAGATTGACAACGCTTGTCAATAGAGCTGCTAGTTTAGGGCATGTGTTTGAAGATCAAGTAGTAGTACGAAAGTTATTAAATGCTGTACCGGAGAGATATCTACAAATAGTTGCGTCCATAGACAATGGAGGAAGCAATTGGTAGACTCAAGACATATGAAGAAAGGATAAAATACAAGAAGGGAAAGCAAGTGAACAATCAAGAAAATTTGATGTTCACGCGATATGAAAGTAAAGGAAGAAATTTTAGAGGACGTAGACGAGGAAAGTTTAAGTACTCGCGAGATCAAGACGATGATAGGGACTATCAAGAGGAAGAAACCGATACACAAGGCAATTCTCAAGTAAAGTGTTATCGATGTCATAAATTTGGACACTATGCCTATGCATGTCCAACCAAACGAAAGAATGAAAAATCTCTTCTAGTTGAAAACGAGAAAGAAGAACCTACTTTACTTCTAATACATACCGAGGAAGAAGAGATAGAACCATGATCGAGTAAGACGATCAAGATAAAGACATCGTGTGAGATGATGACAACCTGCGAGAGGAGTGACAAGTTGTGCGAGACAAAGACAACCTACGAGAGGTGTGGATATTAGTGTGAGACAAAGACAACCTATGAGAGGTGTGAATAATAAAAGACAACCTGTGAGAGATGAGAATAGTTGCAACAACCTGTGAGAGATGGAAGGAATTCAGAGAGTGGATCAAGTCAAAGAAGACACACGTGATAGACAATAAAATTCGGGAGGAACAAGTTAAATTAAAATCAAAAGGTTGGGAGAGCCAAGAGCAAAAGAACAATGTGAGAGACAACTTCAAGAGAAGTTAAACTACTTTGCAAGAAATTAAAGAAGACTGGGAGAGTCAAAGTCATAGAAAGTTGTGAGACAATCAAAAGCTCCTATAACAACTAAGAAGATTACCAACGTTGGAAGAAGGAAAGAAGATATCAAGGCATGAAGATATTGAAGACATGGATTAAGAAATTAGGGAGGAATGTTGAAAATCAGTAATTCCTTAATCCATATGTTAGAAATAACTATAGGATAGTTTGTGTAAATAATAGAAATAAGTGAAAAGGTATGACTCTTGGTGAAGAGAAATAACCAATTAGTAGAAAAGATAACCGAATAAAGGAAAGGATGCAATGGTTCGTGAAGAGGTACAAGTGAACCAACACAACCATTCGATCGCACCTTTTCGTTATCTATATATATGTAGAAACATGTAGAATTCAAGTGTGACTCAAGAATAACATTGTAATCTTGTATCAAATTCTCTGTCAATAAAAGTGTTACTATCAAATTCTCTATACAAACATATTGTTTCAATCATTCTCGTTTATTCCTGAATTAAAGTATTATTGGTTGATTATCAAAAGATCCGAATTGGGCCAACACAAGTCAGGTTGAAAAAGATTACAAAGAACGGCTTGATAAAGAAACATCCAGTATAATAGAATTTGAGAAAGAAGTTTCGGCTTTAAAAGCAAAACTTGAGAAGTGTGAAGTGGATTTGGAAAATTCTAGAAAATCAGACCAGATTGGTCTTCTGCAAATGAGCAGTTTTAATACGAAAACATATGGAAACTCTAACATGGATAGTGAGGTTGAAAACACAATTCAGAGTGCTGAAGAAGTTCGAGAAGAATCTAGAAGTGCTCATCGCATGAGTCAAGAGGATTATGTAAAACGTACCGAGCAAGAGTGGGCTGAGGCTAAAAAAGAGCTCCAGATAGAACGGGATAATGTTCGAAAGCTCACACTTGAGCATGAATCAGCTATGCGGGGGTCCATGCAACGTATAGAGGAGATGGGAAAAGAATTAGCTAATGCTCTACGTGCTGTTTCTGAAGCTAGTGCTAGAGCTTCTGCTGCTGAAGAACGATTATCTCACTATGAGAAAACGAAGAATTCTGAGCTAGATAAAAATGCCTCCACTTCAAATACAGATGACATGACTCAGTTGAAGGAAGAGATTGAGAAATTGAGAGTAGAAGCCCAATCTTGTAAAGATCATATGTTGCAATATAGGAGCCTTGCAAATGTGAATGAGGCTGCCCTAAAACAGATGGAAGATTCTCATGAAAATTTCAAGGCTGAGGCAGAGAAGGTGAAGAAATCATTAGAAGATGAAGTTGCATCACTCAAAGAGCATGTAAATCAGCTTCAAGATGGTTATAATCTGCAGGCAAAAGAGGCAAAAGAAGCAGCTTCTGCTGCTGAATCACAAGGAGAATTTCTTGCTTTCTCATTGTTAGAGTATTCTAAGTTAAGGGAAGAATGTACTGAAAAACAGTTGTGTATCGAGGGTTTGGAGTCGCAAATGTCAGCAATGAAAAATAATTTGGAAAACGAGCATTTAAGAGGGGGTACGCCACAAGAGAATTATGAAAGGCAGGTTATAATCCAGTCCGAGACAATTCAAGAGTTGACCAAAGCATCACAAGAATTGGCTAAACTTGAGAAGTGTGAAGTGGATTTGGAAAATTCTAGAAAATCAGACCAGATTGGTCTTCTGCAAATGAGCAGTTTTAATACGAAAACATATGGAAACTCTAACATGGATAGTGAGGTTGAAAACACAATTCAGAGTGCTGAAGAAGTTCGAGAAGAATCTAGAAGTGCTCATCGCATGAGTCAAGAGGATTATGTAAAACGTACCGAGCAAGAGTGGGTTGAGGCTAAAAAAGAGCTCCAGATAGAACGGGATAATGTTCGAAAGCTCACACTTGAGCATGAATCAGCTATGCGGGGGTCCATGCAACGTATAGAGGAGACGGGAAAAGAATTAGCTCCTGAAGCTAATGCTAGAGCTTCTGCTGCTGAAGAACGATTATCTCACTATGAGAAAACGAAGAATTCTGAGCTAGATAAAAATGCCTCCACTTCAAATACAGATGACATGGCTCAGTTGAAGGAAGAGATTGAGAAATTGGGAGTAGAAGCCCAATCTCAAGGTTGTAAATATCGCTTTTCGGTATCATCTCGGTCGACCACCAATAGGCGAGATATTTGGGATATATCGGACGAGTTAACCGAGATATACAACTCGCTCCAGTCTTGTAAAGATCATATGTTGCAATATCCCCCCCTTGATGAAGTTGCATCACTCAAAGAGCATGTAAATCAGCTTCAAGATGGTTATAATCTGCAGGCAAAAGAGGCAAAAGAAGCAGCTTCTGCTGCTGAATCACAAGGAGAATTTCTTGCTTTCTCATTGTTAGAGTATTCTAAGTTAAGGGAAGAATGTACTGAAAAACAGTTGTGTATCGAGGGTTTGGAGTCGCAAATGTCAGCAATGAAAAATAATTTGGAAAACGAGCATTTAAGAGGGGGTACGCCACAAGAGAATTATGAAAGGCAGGTTATAATCCAGTCCGAGACAATTCAAGAGTTGACCAAAGCATCACAAGAATTGGCTAAACTTGAGAAGTGTGAAGTGGATTTGGAAAATTCTAGAAAATCAGACCAGATTGGTCTTCTGCAAATGAGCAGTTTTAATACGAAAACATATGGAAACTCTAACATGGATAGTGAGGTTGACAACACGATTCAGAGTGCTGAAGAAGTTCGAGAAGAATCTAGAAGTGCTCATCGCATGAGTCAAGAGGATTATGTAAAACGTACCGAGCAAGAGTGGGTTGAGGCTAAAAAAGAGCTCCAGATAGAACGGGATAATGTTCGAAAGCTCACACTTGAGCATGAATCAGCTATGCGGGGGTCCATGCAACGTATAGAGGAGACGGGAAAAGAATTAGCTCCTGAAGCTAATGCTAGAGCTTCTGCTGCTGAAGAACGATTATCTCACTATGAGAAAACGAAGAATTCTGAGCTAGATAAAAATGCCTCCACTTCAAATACAGATGACATGGCTCAGTTGAAGGAAGAGATTGAGAAATTGGGAGTAGAAGCCCAATCTCAAGGTTGTAAATATCGCTTTTCGGTATCATCTCGGTCGACCACCAATAGGCGAGATATTTGGGATATATCGGACGAGTTAACCGAGATATACAACTCGCTCCAGTCTTGTAAAGATCATATGTTGCAATATCCCCCCCTTGATGAAGTTGCATCACTCAAAGAGCATGTAAATCAGCTTCAAGATGGTTATAATCTGCAGGCAAAAGAGGCAAAAGAAGCAGCTTCTGCTGCTGAATCACAAGGAGAATTTCTTGCTTTCTCATTGTTAGAGTATTCTAAGTTAAGGGAAGAATGTACTGAAAAACAGTTGTGTATCGAGGGTTTGGAGTCGCAAATGTCAGCAATGAAAAATAATTTGGAAAACGAGCATTTAAGAGGGGGTACGCCACAAGAGAATTATGAAAGGCAGGTTATAATCCAGTCCGAGACAATTCAAGAGTTGACCAAAGCATCACAAGAATTGGCTAAAGTACAAGAGAAAGCATCCGAGCTCGAAGATGCACCTTAACCCAAGAGAAAGGCCACTGAAGATGCACCAGGACATGCTTCAAAGAGAAGGAGAAGGGTCTGACTCTTTTATCATTTACTTGTATTTGTAATTTATCTTTCATTATCTAAGTCTGTTAACTTTCACTGGATGTTTGAGGGAACCTGGATAACTTGTGAATATCTGCAGATTTTCATCTTCAAGTCGTGTGAGATGTAGGTTGAATGTTCCCAAAATATGCCAATTTCTGTGAGATTAAAGAATATGGATCAAATATTCGGTTAAGTGTCGCAGCCAGACGGTCCCCACCTTGAGCGAGCCTCATCTCCACAATCGGCAAACGCGAGAGAAAGTAATCATCTGGCACATTGGGCAAAACTAATCAGGAAGAATCAACATGAAATGATTCATAAAGATTACATCAAATTTTGTTTACCTAAAAGTTTCATAAGTTTTTAGTTTTTCGTCATTTATAAAACACAGATGAATAAATTTGGGTGGTAAGAGGGTTACTCATGGATCATGCATATCAGCATAACAATCAGCCATGATGTAGCCAATCAAACACAATCAGAAGTCATAAGCAAACAGAAACACAATCAGCCATCTACTCTTATAATGAACAAGCAAGCAAAACAACCCAAGCCACACAAATTTTCACTTAGGTATTCCTTCGAACAAGCTGTGTGCAAGCTTCTTTACAAACAGAATTCAGCCAAGCAACAATCTATAAATCGCTTCTGTTTTTCTACTATCAAATTCAGCAAACATGTCAATCAGACTCCACTTCTGATTCAAACGTAATGAATTTCCAGCTCATAACAACACGTAAATCAATCCGGATGATTAAGTAATCGATGATAGCAACAGGAAGCAACAAATCGATATTGTAATAAATCGAATCAAATAACAGAATTAATCAACGAATTAAGCATGTAACAGCAGATTCTCAATCAAATCAAGCAATATATATATAATTTCTGAAAATTGAAATATAATATTACCTCATTTGAGAGAATAAGAAAGCAAGATGTAGAAAGGATAATCGAATACAAACGTGAATGAAATCTTTGAATCTGAGAGCTTCGATCTGACCTTCAATGGAGGATAGTAACTTCAGAACCAAACACAGCCTCTGATTAGATGAACAAGCAAAAAAATCTGAGTAATCTTCACAAGACATTATCCATCTGCTGTGATTAACACTTCTATATTAAACTTTATTAAGATCTTGGGCGAAAAAGAAATGCTATATGTAACAGAATAAGTATGTATGGTATATAGACTGCAACATACATAATTACATATCATGCTCTAACTGATGAGGATAGCGATGGCACGGATAGAATAAGTGTCAATACATTATACATCTTAGACTATAGTTTACAATGACAGTTGGAATAAGAAATCCACAACATTAAGTTTACAACATAAGTCATGTGAAGCTTCCGAATTTGTAAATATGATACATGTTTATCTTTTATACCATCAATGACACCGAAGCTACTAGTCGACAATTAGTCTTGCCTTCTTTTGCTGTTCATTGATTTGAAATTGATCACCCAAACCCAACTGAGCCATCATCAGCCAAATTATGGTAATGAGCTCACCACCACTACTAACTTGGGCTGCTTGAACCTTTGATTGTGAATGACTAGCACCATAACATAATAACTCCACCCACACTTTGCTTATGATCAACCATTTATTCAAACTCCTGTCTTCCTCTTCTATTTTCATCACCTCTTTTGCCAGGCTATAACTATAGAGTAACAACGATTTTTTCAGGTCGCCCTTCACATTCCGCAGCCACACATCATCTGGTATAGCAAAAATCTTCATACAAGCGTTTAACTGCTCCCAGTCCACTTCAATATCCTCGGATCGTTGCCTTTCCTTCCTAACTTCATTAACTTCAAGAATTTTTCCACTTTTAAAAATGCTTTTGACATTTGCACACAAATCCAAAAATTGGTTTTGCACAGTACTTGTTATAGCTGACATCATGCTTGGCTTCATTATAAGAAGGTACATCATGTAATCAGATAGCACCATTGCAATATCTCGGTATTTGTTATTGGTGTTCACACGTCCCTCGGACTTGAGTTTGTCGTTAAGTTCTTTGTTGTAACATAGATTGGTCGCAACATGCCATAGAAGGATCCGTTGACCGAAGTCACCATCTAGAGTGTATGGGAGTAAGCGACTCCAACCATCTTCAACTTGAAGCACCCAATCACCACGTGATGAACTTATAACTGTTGCCCTTTCCAAGTCATCTGCATCGTTTGATTTAGACTTAAGCTCGTCAAAGATGAAATCTTTGAGATCTATGGTCAATCTTTTGGTTTTCACATATCTAATGTAATCTACATAGAAACCAAGTCCCAAGAGATTGTAAACGAGTTGCTTGAATCTTGAATGTGGGTGCAAACAGGAATCAATTATGTTGTAAGTTCGAATGGTTTCAGACCACCTTCGTTTAAAGAAAGGAATCAGCCATATATGGTTTTCAGAATTGTTCTTTTTGTGAAAGATACTAAGGATTTGTGTCCAGAGAGGCTTTTTTCCAAGATCAGGTGATTTTGAAAGTAGAAGGACAGTCTTTTCTGAAAACAGGAGCATGAGAAGGGCAACTATCTCCAAAGCCAGGGCGTTAAACAGCAACCCATATGTAATTCTAACATCAATGGTGTTAAACTTAGCTTTCTGAGCATTGATAAATATTCCGATTGCGGAACAATTGATAGAAAGGAAAAAAGCCGAGTAATGGTTCCAAAATGACCGTACACTACGGGAAGCTTGGTGAAGAGAACTAGATAGATAAAATTCAACTCAACCTCAACCACACGGAAAGCATCTATTGCAGTTCGGTTTAGGAAGAAATCCCGACTTCGATCCCGTGTTCTTCGTTCAAAAACCAGATCAACTACAAGCCCTTTAAATGTCCTGAAAAGACAATAAGCATTCTGCACCACCCCTGACTCTGTCAAAGACACTTGTTTTGAGCTTCTCTCTATGAGTTCATCCATGAGTTCCATGTACTTGTGGTTCGAATCAACATTTGTATTCGTTGACCATTTAAATCTCTCGGCACTTGCGAGATAAAAGGCACGTGTTCTCTCAGCATATTTGATGGTCCCGTTCATGAACATCAGTACTGTGGGTATCCATAGCTGATTATGCGGAAGGGACTGAACAAACACATAAACCGTTGCTGAAGCCTGGATCACAAGGCCAATAAGATGGCGGAGCCAGAACTCATTATCCTCTAAGGCAAAAGCTGTGATAGTATCTGGACCACCAAGGTGCACCAAAAGAAATGGCGCCCAGAAGGCAAGAAGCTCCTCTTCACCATTGGGATTTCCTTGGTTGTTTAAGATCAAACCAAGTGAAAAGTTAGCCACCCAATCGGCTAGCAAGTAGGCAGACCACAATGGTATGATTATCCAATTGCTCGATGTTCGTTTTCTTAAAGGAGCGACGAGAATCAAAAAAGTTTGTAACGAAAGACTTAATATGATGAAGCCTCGGAGATCCCATGTATCCCATAACTGCTTCCATTTTGGAGGAATATCCACCATCATTCTCCTCATTTCACTTTGGAGAAGGTTCGTTCAAAAAAGCATCTGCAAAATGGTAAGGTCATTATTGGTCCAAGACAACAAAACTTACAATTAGTTGTGTATTTCTAGCATAAGTTCAAGTAATATACCTTAATACCTAATATTAACATACTTAAAAATCAAACTACTATTATGAAACACAATATTAACTAGACCCGCTTAATCATTTCCATCTGTTAATAGACTATCCACAAATAAGTAACACAATTCTTATATACTACCCAAAGCCGGCAGTTGCCGAAGTGAGCTGCTGGCCATCATCATCCCTTATGGCGTGTACTAGCTAACTTTATCATTAGCTACACAATTCTTATATACTACCCAATGACCAAAAATGCAATTAGTTCTAAATTTACAATTCTTGTACACAATTCTTATATACTACCCAATGACCGTCACCATTTGACAAACCATCCACCATTTCATGGGTACGATTCAAGTACCATTACTACCATAATAAACAACTACTCTTTTGGTCTGAAAAAACAAGTTTGCCTTAATATTTCAATTTGTCCAAATATAATTGTCACACACTTAAGAAGAAATACTATTAAACTAACAAAAAACTGTCAATTACCAATGAGGTTAAATCCTAGTGGTACATTCACTATGTGACCATATGGGCTCACCGATCACAGGTTCAAAACATACCAAAGACAAGTGGAGAAACTATAGCCATGTATGAAAATGATGACTTATCGAGCATGAGTTCTATGTGGTGTGCGCTTAAGATACCAAGATGGTACATGGGATCAAAGACCCGTTTACCCTTTTTCAAAAAGCTGTCAATTGGTCAAAAAGTAAATAACAATAATCACACACAGTTTTTATTAGGGAAAAGAATCCCGGAGTGTATGTAACTTGTCATCTTTTACTATTGTATGTATGCATCAAAAGTTTTGAACATTTTATGGAAGTATGTCGCCAAATTGAATAAATCGTGTAAAAGATGACCTGCTTGATGGTTAGCCGGTTAAAATACTGACGTAGCTTGATGACATGGATTAATCATGCCACGTAAGATACATACAATACACATTTATACATAGTTTTATACATTTGCAAGACCTCCAGTGACTTTTTTACTCCGATCTTCTTCTCCGACTTACTTCCGGTACTATTTCCGATAACCTCATTTTTTCTGGCGAAATAACATAACACTAATATCAAAACCCAATTTAAATATCGAATTTTTACACACTAATTACCGCAACTTCAAATAAATCAATTATAACACTTGCATAGTTGCATTAATACACGAACACCAATCAACAAATTAGTGAACATAAAATCACATTAAAAACCACCTATGTACACGCATACGCATATGAATCGCCGGAAAACATGGCCGCCACCACTATCTCAAAACTTAAGCGCCGCCGCCACCACTGTCTCAAACACACACAACCATTGGCCGCCACCACTATCTCTCTCCCAAATACCCTCGCCGTTTTGAATCGCCGGAAAACCATTGACCTTTATATATCCTGGGATCAATTTTGTTGATGAATCTGAGTATATGTTTGGGGTTGTTGACTTGTTAATTTGATGAGATATACTTTTTGGATAACAAGGTACAACACCACCGCCAATGTTTTTGAATTTCAATTAACGTATGACTGAAAAGGGAGAAAAGAAATATTAGGGTTTTATAAAGTATTATTAAATGTTCAATTTAACGAGATACTTACATATAATGTCTAAAATTTTTAATGCATACACACAATAGAAAAAGTTTCAAAGTTACTTACACTCCGGGATATTTAACCCATTAATTAATTTATGACGTGGCTCCAGCGTGGCGGTCTGCATGGCATGTGACCGGCAAAAATTTTACCCAGCCTGTAACTTACACTATCCGAACATTTTTAGCAGGTTATTTCCATAAAACGTTCAAAATTTTTGATGCATACATACAATAGAAAAAATTGACAAGTTACATACACTCCGGGATTCTTTTCCCTTTTTATTAAGACAGAGGGAGAGTGTAATTTGAACTTGCTACTTGGACACTTGGAGAAAATGGCTAAAAGTGAAGTTGAATCTATCTCTACTACTTTATTAAAATTATCACACCCTCTCTCCTAACACTTTTCAACACACTCTCTCTCGTAAAAATGTCCCTATGCAAAATTACCATTTTACCCTTAATGAATTAATTAATTCTCTCTCTTTTATTCATTAATTTAGACATCTCCACTTAAAATATCTACAATACCATTAATGAAATAATTTACAACATAGACACATCAACTCCTAAAATAACTACACCACCCCTTTTACATTAATTATATATACAATAATAACCACACCGCTACCGCCCGTCACGCAACCACCACTACCAACCACCGCCGCCACCACCACACCGCCGCCGCATTGCGCGGGTAAGATGCTAGTATATATATATGGTTTTGTCTCTCACCCAATTTGAGTGAAAAACCTCTCCAATCTTAATTTTTTAATATTTTTGCAATCCCATTTCTTGTTTGTGCAAAATATATTATAAAAAAAAATCAAATGTGAGAGGTTTTTCACCCAAATTAGGTGTGTGACAACATCATATTCACTTGTATTCATATATATATATATATCAATCGATATATATATATATATATATATTTCTGTTATATAATCATCTTTATGATATATATATATATGATCATAGATTTATTAAGTTGAATATGTTAGAAAGATAGAAACTTAATAGCAAGAACATGATATTTGTAAAAATGGAAAACGCTGATGGAAAGAGCTAGATCGAGGTACCTGAGGAACGAACAAGATAAGTAGCTGTAGGTAATGTGGCACTTGTATTTATGTGTTATGCTCCATTTTCATAGCTTCAGAGTGTACTAGTTGACGATCTTATGTGGATACCAAACACAGGAAGATTCAAAATGTGGAGTCAACGATAAATAATACTTTTTGAAACCAACAATAATTACTCGTATAAAATAGAGAAAATTACATTTTTCGTCCCTCAACTTGTCAATTTTCACAGTTTTGACCCTAAAGTGAATTAATTACAATAAAACCCCTAACGTTGGTCAGTTTTTGCACTTTAGACTCCGCGACCAAACGGAGTTGGATTTCAGACGTTAACCCTTACACGTGCGTTACACGTGAGGGCAAATATGCACGTGTAAGGGTTAACGTTATATTGATAAAAGTACATATTTGCCCTCACGTGTAACGCACGTGTAAGGGTTAACGTCTGAAATCCAACTCCGTTTGGTCGCGGAGTCTAAAGTGCAAAAACTGACCAACGTTAGGGGTTTTATTGTAATTAATTCACTTTAGGGTCAAAACTGTGAAAATTGACAAGTTGAGGGACGAAAAATGTAATTTTCTCTATAAAATATGTCGGGAAAGGAGAGGGTGAGTCAGTGACTCCGTGAGTGTCTTTCTTGAGTTATATACACAAAGCAAAATAATTGAATTTTAAATTATATAACTAATAACTAATTGCATTTTTGGTCCCTGTGGTAAAAACTTTAGAAAAGTCACATTTTTGGTGCCAAAAGAGTTATTTTTTCGCATCGGCGGTCCAAAAGCTAACTTCCGTTTAATTATTTCAGTTAGTGTGGTCATGTGAATGTCCGTGAGGTATCAAAATTGTCTTTTCAAACAATTCCACCAGCCTTTATCATTTTTCTTTTTCTTTTTCTTTTTGAAGTCTCCTTCCTTGGAATTAAATTCACACGCTATACATTACTCCCTAAATCCAAATTTATATATTGTTAAATCTTTCTCATATTCATCTCTCAACTAAAAGTCTTCCATAATCATCCCTGAATTTATATCTATACATATACACATTACTAGATCTATAGTTATATATTATTAATGAAGCTATAACTTTAGTAATGATATTCTTCCGATTGTTACATACTTCAAAAAAAACTAATTGCAACTGTTTTATTTTTTTTAGAGGGCTACAAAGGTTTGATATTCGAAAACCCAATTTCATAAATATCGATTTCCCCATATTCGTTGCCATCAGCTTAAACGGACCCTCGCTGGCCGGAATTTATAGAGATTCAGCAACCGGCGGTAGTGGTGGTTGGTGGTGAAGTCACCAGAAGCTATTTTCCAATCAAGACACCTGTTATGCGAAATGGAGGTAAATCTTAATGAATTTGAATGGATCTCGTCTTATATGCTGATGGACGGAATTTGATGGTAATGATGAAACGTATGTATGGAATTTGACCGGCACCGCCGCAACATTGCCCCCCTCGTGAATCACGTACGGGTTTGTGTGTGTGTGTGTTTATAGATATGTTGGTGTATGTAAAAAAAGAAGGCTAAATGGGGGAACCCTAGCCCTGGTACCACAATTCGATACTCATCAATTCACCATGTATGAGCCACATGAGCCACTTTTGTGTGTGTGTATGTTTATAGATATGTGGGTGTGTGTGTATGTTTCAAGAATCGTGTATCGTTAGACGAAAAAATTTATATGAATGCTGTTAAAATAATGTCCTCGTTCACTAAAGAGGCCATCCGATACAAATTTGACGAATTTTTAATTTTCAATAGTTTGGTGGTATTTACACATGTACAAGTTATACACTATAACGCATGTGAAAGTAAGATACCTAAATAAAATTAGTCCGTTTTGATTCAAAGTAGGCTCTATCCTTATGGGTATTAATAAATGGTAGCTGGTATGGGTGATATGTCTTAAGGGTGCTAGGTCAAAGGGGGTGATGGGTTGATCTATCTGACAAGCTCCGCCCTTAGCTGCCATGTTTGTGCAAGTATAGATGAAGATCCTCTGAAGTTGTTTTCAAGTTTACCAATAAAACTGGAGCCATCTTGACCATTGGATTAAAATCAAGGATCAAGATTCAAAAATCATCTTTGAATCTTGACATTTGATTTTAATTCAATGGTCAAAATATAACTATAGAGGATCTCAATCCGTGCAGGTTATTTTAGGGTTTATGGTGTTGCAATTCAATATACGCGTAAGATCGAAGCATACCGTAAAAATTTATAGGGTTTGTATATATATATATGTATAGTTATTTCGTTAATTCATTCATTCAAAAATTTACAGTTTTTAAAGCAGAAGAAGAAGAAGAAGAAGAAGATAAGAGTTTTTGCAATTTTCGTCCCTAAACATGTCACGTTTTTCACTTTTAGTCCCTCAGGTGTAACAAGGAAATGACATTAATACCCTCACGTGTTTCGCACGTGCGTACGTTAACGGCAAAAAACGAACGCCGTCTAGGGGAAGGACCTTGATTGCAAAATGTTGCCAACTTTAAGGTTAAATTTGTAATTTTTAAACATTAGGGACGAAAAGTGCAAAAGCTGCCAACTTCAGGGACAAAAAGTGTAATTTACTCTTTGATGGTAGGACCAAAAAAAGGGTTTTGAAAGTCTTGTAGTTAAATTTAAAAAAAAAAATCAAAAATCTACTTTTTAAAAAGTTTGAAAGTCTTATGATGTAATTTATAAAATCTAAAAGTTTATTGTGTAAAAACTTTGAAGGTTTTGTGGTAAAAATTTTAAAACATAAAAGTGTACTATTCACTTGTTTTTGCTTTAATATAAAAAATAATAATAATAATAATTTTATGATTGTTTATCCATTGGGTTCCATTTTGCAATAAGTGGAAAACAGCCTCGGAAAGTTGGATCTGGAAAATTTTAGTCCTGTACCGAGTGTACATCCACCCAAATTCAATCAAGTAAATTTTGGTTAAAAATAATTTTCTCAAATCAAAATCCATATAATTAACAAACAATCTTTTGGATGGCTATTGTTGGCGCATCTGTAACTGCGTTGCTTGAAAAGTTGGCATCTGCTGACTTGATCGGTAGGTTTGGTGGATCAGCAGGTAAATATTCGGAACTCAAGAAATGGGAACGCACCTTGTCCCAGATCCAAGCCGTCCTTGTTGATGCAGGGGAGAAGCCCATAACACAGACACCTGTTCAGTTGTGGCTTAACAAACTCCAACAGTTGACTTATGACATTGATGATGTCCTCGATGAGTTGACCACTGAAGCTGCACGGAACCAGATGAATGAAAGATCTTCTGCCAGTACCACCACTAGTAAGGTATTGAAGCTCATTCCAACCAGATCTCATGCTTTTAAATATAGTCGTAAGATGGGTTCTAAGCTAGATGAGATTACATCAAAATTGCATGAACTTGTTGAGGAGAAAAATATGTTGGGTTTGATTGTTCGAAGGTCAAATGATACAACAATCAATAGACCCCTACAAACTTCAATTGTAGATGTATTTAGAATTGTGGGTCAGGAAGGGGATAAAGAGGCATTGATGCAGAGGTTGTTGGGAGATGACATGCCCACCGCTGCTAGTCAAAACTTCAGCGTCGTGTCCATAACTGGTATGGGAGGAATAGGCAAAACCACACTTGCTCGAGTTTTGTACAATGATAATAAAGTAAAGGATCACTTTGAACTCCAGGCATGGGTGTGTGTTTCTGATGATTTCGATGTATTTGCTACTACTAAAGTTATTTATCAGTCACTAAGTGGGTTGGAGAAAACTTTTGTAAATCTAAATCTGCTTCAAGTGGCCCTAGCAGAACAACTTTCCAACAAAAGATTCCTACTTGTTCTAGATGATGTTTGGAACGAAGACCCCAGGAAGTTGAAACTCTTACAAAGCCCTTTTCTTGTAGGAGCACCTGGAAGTAAAATTATTGTCACCACCCGGAGTAAAACGGTTGCATCTGTAATGGGATCTGTTTACACTCACAATCTGGGGCTTTTGTCAAATGAAGATGCTATGTCTTTATTTGCTCAAAATGCGTTACCTGAACAAAACTTTGATTCCCATCCGGACCTAAAACAGATTGCTGAAGGTATCATTCAGAAATGTGGTGGATTGCCTTTGGCTTTGAAGACTATTGGGAGGATCTTGAGAACAAAATCAGACGTTGAAGAATGGAAGGAGTTGAATAGCGATTTAGGAAATTTCCATTATGAAGGTAACATTCTTCAGGCTCTAAGACTAAGCTACTATGATCTCCCTTGGATATTAAAGCAGCTGTTTGCATACTGCTCCCTCTTTCCTTTGGACTATGTGTTCCAAAAGGATGAGCTAGTCCTACTATGGATGGCAGAGGGGTTTTTGAACCCCTCAAATCACATGTCCATGGAGGGATTTGGTCGTCAGTGTTTTGAAGAATTGTTGTCAAGGGCATTTTTCCAGCATTCAACAGATGATAATCAATACATAATGCACGAACTCATACATCACTTGGCAACGAATGTTGCGGGAGAATTTTTCTTGATATTGGATGATGAGAAACGTTCAAGCTATGAAAGTGAAGCTTTGGACAAGGTCTGCCACCTATCATTTGTTCGACAACAGGTGGGAAGTTATAAAGAATTCAAGGCATTGTTAAGAACTAGACGCTTGCGAACTCTTTTAGCTGTGTCACCTAATCTAGATGGTCAGAAAAAGTTCTTGTTGTCAAATGACGTTCTCACAGAAATAATTCCCCAACTACAGTTCCTAAGGGTGCTAAACCTGAGTAATTATTCAATCACTGAGATACCAGAATCCATTGGTAGTCTCAAGCATATCCGATACCTCAATTTTTCTAAAACTGACATCACACGTTTACCGGTACAAGTCGGTGACCTTTATAATCTACAGAGCTTGCTGCTTCGTGGGTGTGAAAAGCTATTTAGCTTGCCAAAGAGTTTGGTAAACTTATCAAAGTTGCGCCATCTTGACATTAGTGATACTCCAAGATTAAACAAAATACCTCCAGGTATTGGTGAGTTAAACGATTTGCAAACTTTATCCAAGGTCATTATACAAGGAATTGATGGGTTCAAAATATCTGAGCTTAAGGGCTTATTGGATCTTCGAGCTCGACTTTCCATTGAGGGTCTACATAATGTGGAAAATGCAATACAAGCACAGGAGGCCAATTTACAGCAAAAGAAGGGTCTTGACGAAGTAGTGTTGAAATGGAATGATGACTTTGATGATCCTGCTAAACGGATTACTGAATATGAAGTACTTGCAGGGCTCATTCCTCATCACGAGTTAAGAAGCCTTAAGATTTTGTTTTATGGGGGAGTGGAATTTCCGAGATGGGTTGGGGGTTCCTCGTTTGTTTGCTTAGCAGAGCTCACATTACGTGGTTGTAGAAGATGTTCACAATTACCAACACTTGGAGAGCTGAAGTCGCTTCAGAAGTTGTTTGTTGAAGGCATGAATGGGGTGAAGAATTTGGGTTCCGAGTTACTTGGACCAGCTGATAGTGCATTTCCATCACTTAAAGTTTTGGAATTTAAAGACATGCAGGGTTGGGAGGAATGGTCAATGTACAGTGGTGAAAACAGTGGAGCTACTACATGGTTTCCTAATCTAGATGAGATTTCCATAGTAAATTGTCCAAAGCTGGATGTGGTCTCAGTTGGATTTATACAATCACTTCGGGTCTTACGTATACAAAGATGTCCTAAAGCAGTTTTAGAAAGCATGGTTTGTGCGTCCTCATCAATTGTTAAGTTGATGATTGAGAATATTAAAGGACTAACTGGCCTACATGAAGTTTTAAAGCATCTCAGTGAAGTTGAATATCTATCCATTAAACGGTGTGATGAACTCAAATATTTGTGGGAAACAGACTCGGAGGCATGCAAGAAACTTGTACATCTATCCAAGTTGGAGGTAGAATATTGTAAAAGTTTGGTGTCATTGGAAAAGAAAAAGAGCAGTCTAACTAGTCGCATGAAATCTTTGAAACATATGGATATTCGTAACTGTGTTAAGCTATGGCATTGCCAATGTCCAAATAGTATTGAAAGGTTGGTGATTTGGGATTGTCCTTCAATTAAATCTTTGACCTTCGTAAAAGTGAAGCGGGGACCCCAATCCAGTATGAACATTCTTGACATTCAGCGTTGTGATAACTTGGGGGAGAGATGGCTTCTCAGCAACTTTTTGAAACCGCTTGAATATCTTGAAATGGGTAGATTGCCGAATCTAAGGTCGATGCCTGAAGGATGCTTTGTTCATCTTACCAGATTGATACTGAGGGGTTGTGATCACATAGAATCCATAACAGAGAAAGGTCTTGATTTTGGTCGACTAAGAGTTCTCGAGATCATTAGTTGTATGGGTCTCAAGTCCTTTCCTCATGAACATTTGCCAAATCTCAAATCTTTGGAAGACTTGTGGATAAGTAATTGTCCAAGTTTGGACTCATTTCCTTGTGGGAAGTGGCCTCCTACTCTAAGGAGCTTAACAATAGGAGGCTTAAAGAAACCGATGTCTAAGTGGGGGCCACAGGATTTTCCAAGCTCACTTGTTACACTATACTTGCATGGCGAAAACTCAGGACTGGTTTCATTTGCGAGTAGTAGTACTCCATCAGCTTTTCTTCTTCCAGCTTCTCTAAGCTTTCTGGAGATAAATGGTTTCCCGCAATTAAAATCAGTTTCAGAGGGTCTAAAACACCTCACAAGCCTAGAAGGACTTGTGATTGATTCATGCCCAAAGCTTGATGATCTTCCAGTGGCAAGACTTTCTAAGTTGTCAAGTTTGAAAGTTTACAACTGCCTGAAGCTGCAAGAAAGGTGTCACAGCAAATACAGGAGCATCATCTCCGGAATTTCTGAACTTTATGTATGATACATTATGGTACGTCTGATCATTTCCACCATTCACAGCTTAAATTGTAATTCACATCTAACAATTTGTTCTCTATCCGTCTACTTTGTTTAAAATTTTGTTTGCTTTGAATTGTAATTCTCAATAACAACATAAATAATGTTCACTAACACAGATGCGAAAACACCTAGTGATGCTTTGTAAACTTGTATTTGTATCTAAGAAATGTTTTTCACCTTTCAACTTACTAAACCACGTTGGGAATGTTATATGATATTTGTCTATAATTGTGACTTTTACTTAAGTATTGATGTTATATGATATTTTTCTATAATTGTGACTTTTACTAAGTATTGATATTATATAATATTTGTCTATAATGTGACTTTTACTTGGTAAGTATAAAGTATTGATGTCGTATCCATGTCCTATGCAGAATTGGTGCAAGGACAGACTGGTGCGAGAACCGACAGAATTCGCACAATCCATGTACTGAAGGATTATCATTTGAACCAAGTGTCAACGATTACCAGTTACAGATGATTCCATCATTGTCTATTTGGTTTACAACAACCATACAAGTCGTCGTCTTCTTGTGATTTCAGTTCTCATTCCTTTCATGTTAGTAGTTTATAGTTTAATGTACATTTATACTGCTATAAGTTTTACTTTGACAAAACGCATAGTCTTGGTGGCTCAATTTTCTTGTGCAGTGAAATCTATAAGCTAATTTGGTTTTGAACACCCATTGTTCATTAAATAGTAACAATAATTGTGGGTTATTGTAGGTCTAGCATTTTGATCGAGGGTATTCATTTGACAAATCGAATAATTTTTACTCGTATTCGGACAAAACCGAAAAGTTTGAGTACTTTTTTACTTATAGGTTTGTATTGCATTCTCAGATTCACGTCCAGAATTTGGGAACCAAACCCTTTTTAGCTTCTTTCTCTGAATACAATAGTCATAATGCTATGTCCCTATTCCATTTGGATGATTCTTAAAGACTATGCATGAAAAAACACTATTACACTCTCTTCCATCTCTATCTCCAAGGTGGGCCTAGTAACAAGACATTCTGAAGGTCAGAAGTGACCCCCAAGTTTAAACCTCATTAGGTAAACATCTTGGGATGATGGCAAGAGAAAGTCTCGGAAAGGGCGACGGGAATACCGGTTAGGTCACGTACATCAGACCCCAGGATTCGATGAGGTACCTAGGAAAAAGTTTAGCCAAGTACTCCACGTTTAACCGTTTACTCTCTTCCAGCTTCTACAATTTTGTCCAGGCCGTATCTATATAGGTCACCCGGAAATCTACAACAAAGTCTCTCTTGAGTATCGACTGAGGTTGTTCTCCTTGGACTCAATGTAACATCCGGTATCTAATCATTGAATTATTACTCCATTAATTATATGCTACAACTAAAAATTCTATTTCATTTCGTTTAGACCAGATATTAAGGTTTCTACCATATAGTAGAATTATCAATACATAACATAAATTCATATCTTCCTAAATTGCACAACTCGGTACTTAAGAGCTTCGGTATTATAATATTGCATGTAAGTTGTGTGGATACCTTGCAAGATGCTTACTTCAAGGCGCACCTCAGGATATAGTGTTCTGGTTATTAAAGTGGGTTGAGTTTGTTAGAGATGTAGGAAACATGATTAGATTATAAGTCAAGCAGACCATGTACTATTTCTCTAATTCTAACCTATGATATAATTTCATATCCATTTTGATGTGATACAAACACATATTGGACCACGAACAAGGGTTGGTAAAGGATATAAACATACATCCAGCTTATGCGCAAGTATAAAACTGTGAGCACTACATATTGGACCATGAACAAGGGTTGGTGATAGCTATATACGTAAATCCAGCAAATACAAGTTCGAGTTTTAAACTGAGCCCGACCAAACATTTTCAAAAGATAAACAAGTAAATAGTAGGCATCCTATTAGGAAAAAGATTGGAATACCAACTATTCAAGACAAGATTACCGGTTCTTTATCTAAGTCTGTTAACTTTCACGGGAAGTTTGAGGGAACCTGGATAACTTGTGAATATCTGCAGATTTTCATCTTCAAGTTGTGTGAGATGTAGATTGAATGTTCCCAAAATATGCCAATTTCTGTGAGATTAAAGAATATGGATCAAAAATTCGGTTGAGTGTTGCTGCCAGACGGACCCCACCTTGAGCGAGCCTCATCTCCACAATCGGCAAACGCGAGAGAAAGTAATCATCTGGCACATTGAGCAAAACTAATCAGGGAGTATCAACATGAAATGATTCATAAAGATTACATTTGGCATTTTGATGGATATACAATTGGGACCATTTGTATCTCTCTTCTGATACATTATGTACTTGTAGTGTCACAAAATGAGAAATAAACTTTTTTATTTATTAATATAGTTTTATTCATTCTTCATGTTTCATTTTCTGGGTCCCATCTTCATTTCTTCTTGCATCAAGTTAATGAGATTATATAATCATCAAAATCGGATCATATATGTAATCCTAAACATGGTATCGATGTGTAGAGTCCTATTCATATCCACATTCATTGGATTAAGCAGGGAAACATACATCAATTGGATATTAAGAAACGTTTTCAGTTTTAAAAATATCACCTTTTAAGTGTAATCAAAACATACTTTTTTTAAACAAAAACGATATTCAAATACGAATGATAGACAATACTCGATAATAACTGATGGTAAATAATTGTCATAATTTGATGCACATGCTTCTAGAGCTATTTGATTAGCGACTGCAGCATGGGCAATTCTGATTACTTTATTCAAACTTTTGATAAGCTGTGTAAAGTCTCAACTACCTCGAAGTGGGGATAACAAATCAAAACAAAATATAACTTAAATTTATGTTTGTTCTAAAAGTGTCACAAGTTTTAAGTTTTTATCATATTTAAAACACAGATAAATAATTTTAAGAGGGTTACCCATGGATGACAAATCATTATGCATATCCATGTTCCATTTCGCTCATCTATAACCCGCCAAAGATGGATCGGATCAAGTGGATACGGCCCAGGTGTCCAGTTAATGATTGCCATCCCTTAGATGGTACATACTCTGAGCCATAGAGGGGGCCATTGACCCATTAACTTATAAATTCCCCCGAATTTGATCATATGTTATCGTTAACCCACCCCCCACCTCCCCAACCAATTTTGCCACCTCTAGTATGGTATCTCTGAAATTTCCCTAAATTAATTTTGATGTTAGAAGCTATTAACATTGAAGTTGGAATGAGTTGATGTGACAGTCACCTCCCAAAGTGCTTCCTGGTGTAGCGTTTCTGTAGGCATAATTGCAAGAACACTTGATACTTTCAGAGGCCCACCTGCAAGAAATCACCACTCAAATTAAGTTTGTAAATCCGGCCATGATTAATTGAAAACTTTGACTTGGCATACTGTTCCAGAATATACTAAGTACTCTTTAATGAAGAGAATAAAAATATCTAAATAATCATCAATAATATAAATTAACTAAGATCAAAAAGTTAACAATAAAAAAATGTACACTTACGGGTCTGGACAAACTTCTTCACCAGACGAACAATTTGTCCATGACAAGAAGTCATTGCTCCAAGTATCCTGCTTTCATGCACGTATAAGTAAATTATTCTATTATGAAAGTAAACAAACATTTTGCCCAGAAAAAGTGCAACTAGTCAAATATCTAAAATGACCAACAATAAAGAACGAAAAAAACAAACAAACGCCAGCTATAGTTAAATTGGTCAAATGGCCGATTCAACCTTCAAGAAAAGAGTTGCAGATATCGGAAGGAAATAATTGCGTTTACTTTAGGACATGAGTAAATTAATAGCATTTTACGCCACAAATATATAATAGATTATTTACATTTTAATGTACTAATACCAAAAACAAACTTATTAACTAACTATGAAAAAATTACAATATAAATAAGGGATTAGTATTTTAGAATGTAAACAACTTTACACGAATTGTCATAGTGTGTATCGAACTTCAATCTCGTGCATTGTATGTAATAAACTTTCAAATCTTGTGCATTGTATGTATCCGAGTATATGTGGCAACCATATAAGTCGAATACATACAATGCACAAGATTTGAAAGTTCATTACATACAATGCACGAGATTGAAGTTCGATACACACTATGACAATTCGTGTAAAGTTGTTTACATTCTAATACAATCCCTAAAAAATAACATAAATCTATTAGGGAAAAGAATCTGGGAGTGTATATAACTTGTCATCTTTTTCTATTGTATGTATGCATCAAAAAAATTGAACGTTTGATGGAAGTATGTCTCCAAATTGAATAAATCGTGTAAAAGTTGACCTGCTTGATGGTTAGCCGGTTACATTTGCTATTTTGTGATACAAAAATATAATTAAATTTGTTATTTTTTCCCATAATTTCAACATCATCATCATCATCCAGAAAAAATCAAAAAAATAATATATATATATATATACACACTCAATTACAAATCAAATCATGGATACTCGTTGAAATAAAAAAAAAAACATAATAACGAATATAACAATAAACCACGAATTCAATAGCAATTAAAATTTGTTATTTTTCCCATAATTTTCAACAACATCATCATCATCCAAAAAAAATCAAAATAACATATATATATAGATTTCCACACAAAATCGATATACAAAGAATTAAACACATAATATACATATATATGTATTTCCGGTGGTGATGGGTGGCCGACCATCATAGTCGCTGCCGCGGTAGCTTTCAACCACCACCACCAATCCGCCGCTCATAACCTCATGATTAATCTCTGAATCAGTATCACAAACCCTAAAAAGGTTTTCATTGAGAATCTATTTAGATCTAAAAAATCGAGAACGGCGACTTCACGGAGGAGGACGGCGGAAGTAGATAGAGATCAGTGTAAATACATATATAGTTCAGATCTGATGGTGGCTTCACGAAGGAGGATGACGACGCGACGACAGCGGCGGGACTTGGTCGGACTTCAAGGTTTCTAAACCGTGAAGATCATGTTATATTATGATAGAGATACAGATGATACTATGTTTGATGTTTATATAAGTTTAATATGTAAGTTTGATAGAAGTAAGATAAGAAAGAAAGAAAGGATAGAGATGATACTACGTGATATTATGATACAGATAGAGATTTTGTTTGATTTTTCTACTTTCCCAGATTCCTTAATATATAAGGTGGAAGAAAATGTTATCTTTTTATTAAAGAAATAATAAATATGACGTGGCTTTATCAATAACCGGCTAAAATTTTGACTCAACCGGTAATTACACGATTCATTCAATTAGCAGTAATTACACGATTCATTCAATTAGCAGGTATACTTCCATCAAACATTCAAAAATTTTGATGCATACATACAATAGTAAAAGATGACAAGTTACATACACTCCCAGATTCTTTTCCCTTATTATTATTAATATGAAACTATTATTACTGTATTAATGTGTGTAGCATTGTAGTTGTTAGCATAATGCTTGTAGAAGAAATAAAGACGAAAACATACTGTAATATTCTTCTCAATTGCTGATATCATGACGTCAATATCTTTGTCATAAAATGTCTTTTATACAACATTTTTCATTCAGATTTATTTTAATTAATTTTTGTAAAGATGCTTTCATGATTTTATCACCAAAATCTGATGAGATTGATGACTCAAAAGTTCTCTTTTGGCTTCTTAAGCTGTGGAAATTTCCTATAACAGACAGGAGTTTCACAAAACTTTCACATACATGGTGCAAATTAGTCTTCCTCTTATACCAACGGACTGTTATTGTGTTTCCACCTTCGTCCGAAGTAAAACTAACATGCAATGGCTGTAAGAGAGAAGAAAAAAAGTTAATGAGGTGTTGTAGTGTAGGTAAATTATTTAAAATTCTTCTTCACATAATACAAGGGAATCTTCTTCAGATAATACAAGGGAACTTTGTGGTATTTAAAATTCTTCTTCATATAATACAAGGGAATCTTCTTCAGATAATACAAGGGAATCTTCTTCATATAATACAAGGGAATCTTCTTCAGATAATACAAGGGAATCTTCTTCATATAATACAAGGGAATCTTCTTCAGATATTAATGAGGTGTTGTAGTGTAGGTAAATTATTTAAAATTCTTCTTCACATAATACAAGGGAATCTTCTTCAGATAATACAAGGGAACTTTGTGGTATTTAACCAAGGTTATCAATATCTAGTAACTTTTATTAATGGGCAAAGAGGTGGCCATAAAAGAAAAAAGTTACATTTATTCCAAGGAATCCAGGAAAGGAAAATGGTGTATTTGTTTTGGGACATGTGATTTGAATGAGTAGTAAGTTTCAAAGAATAATGAAACCCAAGCTAACAGTTGAGATATAAATGCTAGAAATCATGACTAGCAATGAGATTGAAGCATGTTGAAAATCCAAAAGTAATATGAAGAAAGAAAAATGCATTTGCCGCATGCAAAGCATAAAATGGATTAGGTATATAACTAGTCATATGAGTTTGGCATACCAGTTATTTCTGTAAAACATGTGATTGGTTTCAGTGGGTTTCTAATTTTTAAAGAAACAAAAACGATCAGGCTGGTAATTGGTTTAAAATGGGTAAATTTGGTTAGGTTCGGGTCAGATGGACACACAAACATTAGCTGTCCTATTTGAAAACTTACAGCCATAGCATAGCTATAATTGCAAAAGCCATGTAATTACAATAATAATTTACTTTTCTAGTACCCGTATAAAACAATCTAGGTTGCCATACACTCTAAATCCACCTTAGACTTTGAACATGTTTCACCCATTTGCCTTTTAGCTAGTTTATTTGATGTGAATGGTTGGCCAAGTACACCCTCTACTAGAATTTATAGCACAATGTAGTTACGCAAGAGGCACTAACCTGATGCACATCGCCAATATAATGAGACAGAAACATTAGTGCTTCGGTAAGGTTGTCTGTAATTAAGGATTATAAGTTCCCATTTTTCAAATAGAGTAAAAATCAGTTGGCTGTTTGTTCTTACACTGCACGGCTGAATTTGAGGCATTATATCCTGTGACAAGTTGTTCGGTGTAGTTGTAAATTGCTCCAGTGACACACCTATCTTTGACTCCAGAAGAGTCATGACAGTCCCCTATCACAATATATTCTCCAGTTATAATCATACATCATGCATACACTTCAGATATATGACATAATCAAAGGAACTAAAAAACAGAGAGCATGATGTAATATAGATTATAGAGATAGGAAACAGGCTGGTTGAGTTGCGGTTGTGTACGATCTTTAACTCCATAGAAGTAACCCGTGTGATCAGGAAAAGAAAAAGTATATTTATAAAGTTTCTGAATAAAACATGATTTAAAAGCTATTATGCTTTGAAATAGACTTTAGGTGACTTTTGACACATTTGGACCATTTCCTTTAAGCTAACTTTTTGATGATACCTGTTAATATAAAATAAGCTATTCAACCCACTTATAAGAGCAACTGAGCAAGAATGACTATTGTCACCTCTATATATTAGTTAATAAAATTTTCTTGTTCAAATTGAATATACAATCCAAAGCTATACATAATAGTCGTGTTCATCAAAATTGGACCCGAGGTGAGGTCAATCTGTTAGAACCATTTGAGCAGATCCCTTTTTTAGCAAAAATAATTATTTGACATGTTTTAGAGAAAACAGCGCCTTAAGCGGACATTCATAAGTAAGTGAGTCAAGAATTCCACCTTCCAAAAGGCTTGTTTTGTTCAAGCATTTCATGTTTATTGAATGAAGAAAACAACTGAAAGTTATAAATATATTAACAGTTGACGACGTATGAAATGGCACGAGAGAGGGTAACTTACTGCAGTAATCATAGTTACACCTGAAATCAGGGGTGTCAACATAATGCAACTCACTAGTCCAGCGCCATTTGTATTGATGCTTGATTTGATCGGGCCAGGAACAGACGGAAGATAAATTACCTTCCGCGGTTTCCGGGAGCAGTTCTTTCACCGCCTTTAAAGCCTCTTCGCTAAGAAATGACTGGTTCATTAAAGAAGAATATGTCAAAGATTAACATCAAATATTCCAATAAGTACCTATTTCATGTATAATCGACACAAAAAAAATAATAATAATAAATAAAAATATGATAAACTAGGATAGAAAACCATGTTCCTAATTTTAAAGGTATCAGCTTTTACGCATTTAGGTATGAGCGGGCTGATCCAGATTATGTTGTATCTCGATCTGGTCAAACCGGTCAACAATCATCCAAAGTGTAGTTTCAATGCATACAACTTCCTAAGTCATTTGATTCAAAAACAATATAGTAGTCACACTCTTACATAACATATCAATTATGTACGACGGGAAAGGTTACAAGTCGAACCAATGTGTCGTGTCTAACGATGATCCTAGATCACTAAACTTATTATAACTAATTTTGTTCATGAATTTAAAAAATCAGCCATGGAAACTTCGGATTAACTAGAATCGCAAGTAACGATTAGCAAGCCAAATTTACATATAAATGAGGCAACATACAAATTTATTAAGTGCAAAAGTAAATAAAAAATAATAATAATAATAATGGGGGAAAAAAGTTAACCTCGGCAATTTTGCAAGTAGCATAATGACCTTCTTTACCCCATCCTAAATTACCAGGAATTAACAGCAGTAAAATAGCAAATGTTCCTTGAATCCAACAACACAGCTGCTTTAGATCACTCATTTTTTTACTACTTCTGAAATAATATATATAGATGTATAGATAAATAAATATTGAATACAATTAGGGGAGAGTAATATCAAATCAAGTAGAGAAAATAATAGTTAAATAATCGAAGGTGTAACATTAAGTTTGATTAGAAAATGCCACTACACTGACCAAAAAATGAGTTTGAAAGGTAAAGTTTGTCACACACAAAAAAAAAAGTTACATGAGTAATTAATAAATGGTGGAAGCTATCGGAATTTAAGGTGGTTGCTTGGAGACGATGGGGTCCGAGGAAATTATCAACTGTATGTTGTTGTAGATGGTGGTGGGACAGTGGGTAATGATTCTTGGAAGAAGAGTTTTTGGTGTTTGGGTTACCAATCTAATTATTAATTTTTTCATCCACATCAACGAAATATTTTCGTAAGATACAACCGATATGAGACATATAAGATATCGATCTGGATTATATCTAAGAGCATTTTTAACCCGGTAAATAAATGTATGTTATAATAAATACACTGACTTATAACAATTTTTACTAAACCTTCATATCAGATTTTAATTTATTAATGTCACATCATAATTTAACATCATAATTTAGTGTAATATCAAAAATAGCATTATATTAGACTAAAATACACATTGTACTAAGTTAAACAATAGGTTAATTAAAGTTTTATTAATAATAACAATAAATTAATAATAATAATAACTCATCTGAGAAGATTTTTTTAAAAATTCCTAAATTGAATATAGTACAAATACTCATAACAGTTAAGCGGCTAAATAAAAAATGATGTAAATAAGTTAAAGAGAAAATTACATTTTTGATCTCTCATGTTAGCAGGATTTTCAGTTATTTCCCTTAAGTGAATTAATTACAGAAAAAATATTGAAGTTGGTTAATTTTTTCACTTTTCACTTCGTGACTAACAGCCGTCTATTAGGTCCGTTAAGTGATGGGCATATTCGTCATTTCACCATGATCCCTTCTTCTTCTACTTCCAAACTCAAACACAAACCCAGATTTTGAAAATCACGGCGGTCGGAAAACGAAATGTCAACTGAAAAACACATACACCGAGCATACACACACACACACACTCACACACTCAGAAACACACACAAACACACACTCAAAACACACATCTGAGATTGGAAACAGGGGTTTTTTGTGACAACCGCCAAAATTTCAGGTTGACTAATTGACTATTACGTGTACTAAATTATTTTTTTTTGTAAATCAAGTAATATGAACAAACATTGTATGGCATAATAAAATGAACAAATATTCTTTGGATAAATCACGGACAATTATTGTCAAAGAACTTTAGAATAATTAAGTTGAGTGTTATATGAAATTATGCATAGCTTAGCTACCTATGCTTAATTTGGGAAGGATCATATAGAACTCAAATGGTTATTTGAGAGTTACTTGGAAATACTTTTTCATACTGATACTATCAGTAACCGTATTTATGAATGGTACCGTATTCGTGAATAGTAACCGTATTCATGAATAGTACCATATCCGATAATACTAACCGTATTCAGTAGTCGTATTCATGAATAGTAATTATGAATAGTGACCTTGAATAGTTACTGTGAATAGTAATCATGAATAGTATCGGTAAATAGTTAAAAGTAAAAAGTAAATTGTAAATAGTAAAGGTAAAAAGACTATAAATTTAAATATATGATTTATTAAACTCTTATGCAAATAAAACAATGTGAACAAACATCGTTATGAGTTAACGAACTGACAAACATTCATCGAGGTGATGAACTAGACAAGGGCAAACTTTATTTGCACAATCTAGCCATGATTAATTTTTATGATTAATTGTTTATGTTAAACATTTTGTATTTAGGTTACAAAATCATTAAAACATTTAAACGTCTAGTTCATACCTTTACATAGAAGATACTAATAATTATGTTAGTAAACAATTATATTTATTGTATTTAGACTCATATATATTATAATATATATATATATAGGAGAGAGATCAAATGAGAAGGTGTGTTAAGGAGAGAAGATCTTATTGGCCAATCAGAGTGTGACACGTCGCTTTTAAAATTTGCGCGGTGGCATTTTTGTAAATAATTTGACTTCAAACCTAAGCTGCCCAACCCACCCCAAGCTGACCCAACCCAAGCTGACCCAGCCCAAGCTGACCCATCCCAAGCTGACCCATCCCAAGCTGACTCACCCCAAGCTGACCCACGACCCAACCCCAAGCTGACCCAACCCAACCCCAACCTGATCCAACCCAAGCTGACCCAATCCCAAGCTGACCCATCCCAAGCTGACCCAACCGAACCCCAAGCTGACCCAAACCCCGTAATCTACATTTGTGTAGATTATGTGTAGATTGTGTCAAGCTGACCCAACCCAAGCTGACCCAACCTGACCCAGACCCCAACCTGACCCAACCCAACCCCAAGCTGACCCAACCTCCCAGAACCCAAGCTGACCCAAAACCCATAATCTACATTTGTGTAGATTAATCTACATTTGTGTAGATTATGTGTAGATTGTGTCAAGCTGACCCAACCCAAGCTAACCAAGCTGACCCAACCTGACCCAGACCCCAACCTGACCCAACCCAACCCCAAGCTGACCCAACCCAGAACCCAAGCTGACCCAAACCCCGTAATCTACATTTGTGTAGATTAATCTACATTTGTGTAGATTATGTGTAGATTGTGTCAAGCTGACCCAACCCAAGCTAACCAAGCTGACCCAACCCAGCTGACCCAACCCAAACTGACCAACCTGACCCAACCCAAGCTGACCCATCCCAAGCTGACCCAACCCCAAACTGACCCAACCGAACCCCAAGTAACCCCAAGCTAATCCAACCCAAGCTGACCCAATCGAACCCCAAGCTGACCCAACCCCAAAGCTGACCCAACCGAACCCCAAGCTGACCCAACACACCCCAACCTGACCCAACCCAAGATGACCCATCCCAAGCTGACCCAACCCCAAACTGACCCAACCGAACCCAAGCTGACCCTAAGCTGACCCAATCGAACCCCAAGCTGACCCAACCCCAAGCTGACCCAACCGAACCCCAAGCTAACTCAACCCAACCCCAAGCTGACCCAACCCATCTGACCAAGCCCAAACTAACCAAGCTGACCCAACCCAAGCTGACCCAACCCCAAGCTGACCCAACCAAGCTGACTCTCCAAGCTGACCAAGCTTCACAAAAGTTAATTTATTTACGATTATGCCACCGCGTAACTTTTTTATTTTTGTCACATGTCGCGTTTTGATTGGCCCATAGGACCTTCTCTTCCTTCTCTCCTTAAGACACCTTCTTCCAGGATCCTCACCCTATATATATATATACTATATATATATATCTATATAATATAATATATATATATATATTTGTATATATATATATATATATATATAATATATATATATAATATATATATATATATAATATATATATATATATCTATATATATAACTTTTTAAATAGTTTTTAATTTACATATATATATAATTATATATATATATATATATATATATAGGGAGGGTTATTTAAGAACACCTAAAATAAAAAGAACAAAAGAACCATCTTAGACCTTTGGATCAAAAATATTGGATGGATCAGATCACTCCAAAAAAATAAGGCGCCAAGCCCGATCACAGGTGTGTGGGTATTACTGTAATTTTACACCCCACCCCATAACACAACCACACTTCTTCTTTCTCCCCCTCAACAAAATCAGACCGATTCATCCCGCCATTTTCCCTCTTTGATCAGTTTTTCCTCCTTGATTCTCACTGCCTCCTTCTCTGGTTGTTAATTCGCAGCCGGATTATGACATGGAAGAAGAATAGATTGTCGAAGATGATGCTGGATTTGGTAATATCAGAACGGTATGTTCAAATTCCTCTTATTGTTGACTGGATTTGAAACTTCTATGAACATTATCTCGTGAATACAGAATTGAAAACCTAATTTATCCACCATTTTTACTTCTTGTTCTTCCAATTCGGTAGAATCTTTCCCAATTTTTCTAGGGTGATTCCGTATTGATTCGATTTTAGTTGCTGATTTGAGTGGAGAAGTTATTTTGATTGATGAGTGTAGGATTGAGATAGTTGACTTTTGCTGAATATGAATTTATTTGTTGATTACGTTGTTGTTTGTTTAAAAGCTTTTTGGCTTAATTCTTCATAATTTAAGTTAATATAAGAATTTGCACATAAAGTGTTTGCTGAAATGTCTGAATGAAAAATGATCTGTTAATATTGGTATGCAATGTCAAATTCTGTTAATATTGAAAACTTGATTTATCTCTCAACTTGATTTGTTTTTTTCCTAGTTATTTACACACTCTAAGTGGTTATTTTTACATATGTATAGTATGTGATTTTATGTGTTTGCTTGTTGATGATTGTTTGTTTTTTAGTTACTTACACATATGTAGGTAGTCAATTTACAAATGTATAGTAGGTGATTTAGATTTTTCCTTGTTGATGATTGTTGTTTTTTAGTTTTGTAGGTAGTTATTTTAGAAATGTATAATTTGATCACCAGATAATGTGTATGTATGGTAGTTGTTTTTAGTTACGTACCCATGTGTAGGTTTGATTGTTGCTGATTTTTGTTGTTGATTTGTATGGATTTTTCTTCAGTTTAGTATTATGCAATAAGGATTAAGTCTTCTTACACATGTGAAAATGTCCCATTTTAGTTTCTTACATTTCTTATAGCTATTTGTTTTAGTGTGGTTCTAGGGTGTTGCTGATTTGTATGACCGCTTATTATTTTTTGCTAGGTCATGTTTGATAAGAATTCTTTTTATCTTTGATTGTTGTATATATTTAACCCGTGCGAATTTGGAAAGTTTGGCACCTGGAGTTCCTGTGCATGCTTCTGTTATCGATGTTTGGAGTCTCATACTTCTTGAAGAACAAATGGTGAAAGGAGGAATACCCACTAGATTGTTTTTGTATACCACAACAGTTGTAAGCTGTTTTTTAAAGTTAATTTACGTTGTTTTTACGTTTTCTTTTTCCACCTTTTAATGTACTAAACTATTTTTTTAAACCAGACAACTAATATGTGAGACGGAAATTTGACCCTTGAACAAGCATTCGAGATTTTTCAATCAAATATGCAGGTGGTAGTGCGTGGTAATACTGATCTTCTCGAAATGAAGAATATTGAAACCGTAAGTACTTCTGTTTTGCATACTAGTTTTTTGTGGTTTTTGGTTTTTAGCAATACCTACTTTGATTTTCAGATGTGTAGGATAACTGCTCAGCATACATAATATTGAATATGCAGGTTTTTTTTCCCGATTGTTGCATTTGAGCACTACTACCTCGTTGTCTTCAATCTCGCAAGGGCTGCCTTCACCATAATTGACAACAGTGCTTCGTGCGATGAATATGATGTGAAATACAAAAAAGTCTGTGATGTTGTCGTAAGTATCTATTTTTGTGCATCTTTAGGTTTACAATGCCAAGTTTGAATTCTTACATAGAACTCGTCATTTTTTTGTTTCAGCGTGACCTATTTGTTTGTCATTTGAGAAAATATGGTCATCCCAAAACAGATAGTATCAACAAGGTCAAGCCTAATATAATGAAGATGAAGTTGAGGACCAAAAACAACATTTCAGACTGTGGGCTGTTTTTGATGTGTCATATGGACACATATGTTGGCCAAGCACGTGAAGACTGGGACATTGGATTGAAGAGGGAGCGTGCAACCGGTGACGTTACTCAGAAACTTCGGCTTAATAACCTAAGGGGGAATACTGCACCAAGATTTTGTGCTATTCAAAGAACATTCTCAAAGATAAATTTGATGGATATATAAAGGCGTTCAATGATAAGTATGATGTTCCTACGGGCAAGGAGGCGATTCGTAAAGCTGTTGCCTCTAATATGCATTTTGATCGTTTGTAGTTGGTGAACTTGGGTGTTTAACACGTTTTGCTACTGTTAGACTTTGATTTTAATCTTGTTATTTTGATGTTTTAGATTGGGACGTAGGAGTGGTCGACATCTTTTTGTCGTTTATTGTGCTACTTGTTAACGAAACTAGTTTTGAACATGTGATTAATGCTGAAATTGATGATTTGCATTCCGTATCTTTGATGAATTGAGATCTAATTTACTTGGCAGAACCGTCTTTTTTACTTCCATTATACATCTTAACCATGGGCAGGTTGTACTTACCCATGGGCAGGTTATACAACTCACCAGTTCCAGGTCTTTCCTACACATGTGTAGGTCGTACTTATCCATGTGTAAGTTATAAACTTTCCAGTTCTGGCTAACTATTTTGAACTTCATAAGTAACTTACCCATGTGTAGGTTGTACTTACCCATGGGCAGGTTATACAATTCACCAGTTCTAGGTCTTACTTACCCATGTGTAGGTCGTACTTACCCATGTGTAAGTTATAAACTTTCCAGTTCTGGCTAACTATTTTGAACTTCATAAGTAACTTACCCATGTGTAAGTTATAAACTTACCAGTTCTGGCTAACTATTTTGAACTTCATAAGTAACTTACCCATGTGTAGGTTGTACTTACCCATGGGCAGGTTGTACTTACCCATGTGTAGGTTGTACTTACCCATGGGCAGGTTATACAACTCACCAGTTCCAGGTCTTTCCTACACATGTGTAGGTTGTACTTACCCATGGGCAGGTTATACAACTCACCAGTTCCAGGTCTTTCCTACACATGTGTAGGTCGTACTTATCCATGTGTAAGTTATAAACTTTCCAGTTCTGGCTAACTATTTTGAACTTCATAAGTAACTTACCCATGTGTAGGTTGTACTTACCCATGGGCAGGTTATACAACTCACCAGTTCCAGGTCTTTCCTACACATGTGTAGGTCGTACTTATCCATGTGTAAGTTATAAACTTTCCAGTTCTGGCTAACTATTTTGAACTTCATAAGTAACTTACCCATGTGTAAGGTATACAACTTGCGTATTGAAAACTTAGACTTAAATTTACATTGAATTTCATTGAAGTAACAAAAGTAAATCAAGTAACTAGAGTAAATCATCCAAATGCATTGCTAAACCTACACATCTTTAGGGTTTAGCATTTAGGGTTTTACAATGCGTCCTCATCATTTTTGAACTTTATAAGTAACTTACCCATGTGTAGGTTGTACTTACCCATGGGCAGGTTATACAACTCACCAGTTCCAGGTCTTTCCTACACATGTGTAGGTTGTACTTACCCATGTGTAAGTTATAAACTTTCCAGTTCTGGCTAACTATTTTGAACTTCATAAGTAACTTACCCATGTGTAAGGTATAAACTTACCAGTTCTGGCTAACTATTTTGAACTTTATAAGTAACTTACCCATGTGTAAGGTATACAACTTGCCAGTTCTGGCTAACTATTTTGAACTTTATAAGTTACTTACCCATGTGTAAGTTATAAACTTACCAGTTCTGGCTAACTATTTTGAACTTCATAAGTAACTTACCCATGTGTAGGTTGTACTTACCCATGTGTAGGTCGTACTTACCCATGTGTAAGTTATAAACTTTCCAGTTCTGGCTAACTATTTTGAACTTCATAAGTAACTTACCCATGTGTAGGTTGTACTTACCCATGGGCAGGTTATACAACTCACCAGTTCCAGGTCTTTCCTACACATGTGTAGGTTGTACTTACCCATGTGTAAGTTATAAACTTTCCAGTTCTGGCTAACTATTTTGAACTTCATAAGTAACTTACCCATGTGTAAGTTATAAACTTACCAGTTCTGGCTAACTATTTTGAACTTTATAAGTAACTTACCCATGTGTAGGTTGTACTTACCCATGTGTAGGTTGTACTTACCCATGGGCAGGTTATACAACTCACCAGTTCCAGGTCTTTCCTACACATGTGTAGGTTGTACTTACCCATGGGCAGGTTATACAACTCACCAGTTCCAGGTCTTTCCTACACATGTGTAGGTTGTACTTACCCATGTGTAGGTCGTACTTACCCATGTGTAAGTTATAAACTTTCCAGTTCTGGCTAACTATTTTGAACTTCATAAGTAACTTACCCATGTGTAGGTTGTACTTACCCATGTGTAGGTTGTACTTACCCATGGGCAGGTTATACAACTCACCAGTTCCAGGTCTTTCCTACACATGTGTAGGTTGTACTTACCCATGTGTAAGTTATAAACTTTCCAGTTCTGGCTAACTATTTTGAACTTCATAAGTAACTTACCCATGTGTAGGTTGTACTTACCCATGGGCAGGTTATACAACTCACCAGTTCCAGGTCTTTCCTACACATGTGTAGGTCGTACTTACCCATGTGTAAGTTATAAACTTACCAGTTCTGGCTAACTATTTTGAACTTTATAAGTAACTTACCCATGTGTAAGGTATACAACTTGCGCATTGAAAACCTAAATTTACATTGAATTTCATTCAAGTAACAAAAGTAAATCAAGTAACTAGAGTAAATCATCCAATTGCATTGCTCACACAAGTTCTTAAGCATTTGTAGGACATTATTTCTGAACATTCGGAAAAAAGAAAAAGGAAAAATTATCCATGAATTACATCTTTTTTATATATTTATCTATCTACTAATTCAAACATCCGAGTGATTACTTCTTTTCAAGGTTTTCAAGAGCGAGAGTCACCGCCTCTGCTTTAGCTTTTTCTGCTTTCTTCTTTTCACAATTCCTTGCGTCGTGGTCTCTTGTCAATTTCCCACACTTTCTGCACTTTCTTTTTGGCTTTAGATATTCTTCAGTCACCTTTTCTTTTAGAGACTTTAATCTGCCGTCCTTTGCGCATCCCTTGTATGGTAAAACAGGGGGATTTTGAACATCATTGTTACTTGGCTGAAGAATGAGTTTTCGCTTTCGGATATTGAGGTGGTTCTCATCAAACCCGACATCGGTAAGTCTGTGAAGTAAGCTGGTATCCATGTAGACCTGATATCATACATATGCCTGAACCATGGATGATCTTCCAACCTGAATTCCTTCATTGTTTCTGCCCATCTTTTCTCAAACGTCTTTGTACTCAATGATATGTTCCAAACTATGTCGTTGAACTTCTTCTTGAAATCAGTATTATCAAACATGCGTATTCCTCAAACTGATGATTGTGTTTTTCCTCAAACTCGTCTAATATGTACGATTGTCGGCCTTCAATCAGCTTGAATATGACACGTGCTTCACATCCTGTCACTTGCAGTGACGAAATACGTACTCTTTTGCAACTGTTTTCTTGATTTAGTGTATCTATGCTTACACCTTGTGGTTTCCATTCTTTATTACACAAAATGTACTTCAATCTAACCACTCCACTGTTTGTTTTTTTCTGTGTGGATAGCCTAGTGTCAAAACCCGCTTGGTACGCATATCTCTCATACATTTCAATGCAATCATCTATTGTGTCAAAAACTTGACCCTGAACTGGTCATACATCTTCCTCTACTTATTTATCCAATATATTTCACCTTCATTTGTTTCTATCATCCTACTGTTATACCAGCTAGTACATGGCTTGTTAACCGAACCTGCACGACACACAACATTTAGATATCCACATGTTCTACACATGTGTAGGACAGACCTTTCTAGTGATATTTTCAGCTTTAGAACTAAAACAATCATATGTAGCTACACATGCGTAAACGACTAATCATGTCTAAAACATGCTAACACAAAAGGTGTCCTACTCATGTGTAGGATGAACTTTTTTATCGATATTTTGGAGCTTCAAAACTAATACAATTGTATCTACCTACACCTGTGTAAAACAACTAATCATGTGAAGTTCAAGTCATATAACAAACTCAAAACACATCTTACACCTTTTCAATTATTTATACATTTATTTGGGGACTGAGATACATGCAATAAAACTACTTGTTATACTTATATGTATATTTTCAAAGTTATATACTTATATGTATATTTACAAAGTTATATATATATTATATATATTTTGTAACTCCACTTTATTTATTTTACCTTCGGGGTAAAATACAAACTCTTTACTGTTATGATGAACACAAGTATTCCAGAAATGTATATATGGTTGATTCTAAGTTGCTCTGTTCACTCAAAGTCCTCATTATCATGAACGATTAATTATGGAAACATAAACGTGGGTATATTGAATAGTACTATTGGGGTAGGCACCCCCATCCGTGTTGGTCATACCAACTGGATACGGATGCATTATATTTGGAAAGCTTAGGGTACCCTGAACAAGGTACCTACTCTGGAGGCAAATAAACACACACTTGTCTAGTTTCGGTTTATGAGCTTAGAACTTGATGTATACAGTATCTACTCTTATATTCTATTTGATCCATTGTGTGATCAAATAGTTACTTTAAATCTTGTGGTTCATACTCTATATTTTAATTAAAAACATATGATACTCTTTGCTAATATTGTATCATAACTATTTGACATTGCGGTAAGGCAATGGTCACACTGAACTCTGGCATTTTGTGAAACTATATTTTCTATATGAAAAACTTATGGAACTCACCAACTTTATGTTGACGTATTTTAGCATGTATTCTCAGGTAACTAGACGATACTTTATACATGGGACATTTTTCCGCTGCATACAACATACTGGACCATGGCCTACCCTCAGACTCTAGTAAAGACAAGTCAATTTGCTAAAGTCTCTGTCTACTGTTTAATATTGTTTAATATTAAATAAATGTTTTCAAGAATAATATCTTTCATAAATTGTAATATAAATTTGTGAACAATGCTTTTATATAAATGTATTTTAAAACGACAACGTTTTGTGTCGTTCAGTATATCTTGTGTTGTGAATCCATGAACGTCATACCCCGTTTAGGGCGGGTGTGACAGATTGGTATCAGAGCCCAAGTTATAGTGAACTAGGTAGCAAATTGATGGACCTAGACTATAACCCCATATAGAACAACACCCACATACATGCATAATTTTATGAATAATCCCTACTTGATTATATATGTTTAGAATATATAATTTAATATATATATATATATAGCAACAGAGTAATGTCGGGATTCGTAGTGGAATACTTATCCGATCGTGAGGAAGAGATTACGTCTCGATCACCTCCACCTGTGCTTGAACCCTCCGACTCTCCTCGTCATGTAGTAAATCAGCCAATGGAGGAGACCGATCACGTTGGAGAAGAAGCTGATAACGCACTTGTCCCTGGACCAAACACTACTGTCACCACTAATGTTTTTACTAGCACTACGCCTACTTTTACTTTTTCAAATCCATCTGGGGAAGGTCCTTCAAGTTCACCTCGATCTTTAATACGAAGGATCCGAATGCCTAGATATCCGATGTTTAACCACCCTCAATCACGACGTACTCGACTTACTCATCCTGAACCACCCGCTCAGCGGCTGCGGAGATCTATTAATGCTATACCAAGATTTCTGGCGGAATGGAGATTTGAAGAAGGACTCCTTAACTCTGACCAGTTCAGAAGAGCTGAAGGTCCAACCAATATTCCTGCACTAACTATGGAACCTTTGCATGACACTGTCCCTACATTGGTCCTACGCATAGTCCGAGCAGGAAAGTGTATTACGGAGTTGAGGGAAAGAACAAACATACTGCGGAGGAAGGTGGAAAATCAAGATAATATGATAGTCGCACTGGAAGGTGAGATGGAGGAAGCTCACTTCAGGATACATGGTCTTGAAGACACCGTGTTGGAACTACAGGAGAAGATAACAAGATTTGAAGCTATGTTTGAGGCTATATCGAGAGCCACTACTATAACCCCATCTACTCTGTCACAGTAGATATTGTCTAGTTACTTACTATTTACGGCGTATATGTCGGGAAATGTAATTTTAGATAAAATAATGGATTCTTGAGATGTTTATATCTCAAAGTTTGTTATCCAATAAATCTACTATTTTTATCTTGATTTACACTTCTTTTAGTCATAACTATTGAATTGTGGTTATGGTATGATGTGGTAGTATCTCATCAATTTCTTTATTTATATTTAAGGATCCGGCCGTCAAAAGAAGTACCAGAAATGAACGCAACAGATATTGCTAGAATTGTAGCAGAAAGTATAGCAGTAGCTTTTGCAACTCAAGCCGCAAACAGAAACAATAATCATGACAATAATGGTACACCTAGAGGTTGTACTTACAGAGAATTTCAACAATGTAAACCCATTATATACAATGGTACTGAAGGAGCAATTGCACTCATCCGATGGTTCGAGAAACTGGAGTCCATATTTCGTGTTAGTAACTGCGCTGAAGATAGCCGAGTAAAATATGCTACCTGCACACTACAAGATCAAGCTCTTACCTGGTGGAATGAGTACGCCACTACAGTAGGAATTGATGCAGCTTATGCAATGTCATGGGAAGATTTGAAGGAACGTATGAAAGCCAAGTATTGCCCGAGGAGCGAAATTCAGAAAATGGAGGTAGAATTTCATAATTTGAAGACGAAGGGATACGAAGTATCTGAATACACCAACCGCTTTCATGAGTTGGCACTTCTTTGCCCAACCATGGTTACACCCGATTATAAGAAGATTGAGCAGTACATTTCTGGACTTCCACCAAAGATTCAGGATTTGATCACTGCTACCGAAACCACTGACATCGAACATGCGGTTCGGTTGGCAAACAGTTTGGCTGACAAAGCAAAACTTCGTGCAAATACAGAAGGAAAGTCTGGTGATCAAAAAGGGTTCAATAAGAAAAGGAGATGGGAAGATAACTTTGGGAAGAATCAAGGGATCAACAGACAAAGAGACCTGCTCAGACCTCAGAACCATCATCAATTAATGGTTATATAGGAACCATGCCATATTGCAATAGATGTACTTTACATCACACCGGTCTTTGCACAGTACAATGCAATAATTGTAAGAAAATTTGTCATCTGGCCAAGAACTGTAGAATCCCTAATCCAACTGTCAACAATGGAACAAAAATAAGATGTTATGAGTGTGGTGAAGAAGGACATTTCAGGAATAATGTCCAAAGCTGAGAAACAACAACAACAACGGAAACAACAACAAAAACAACCACACAACAACAACAACAACAACAACAACAATCACAACAATAACAATCGAAACAACAACAGCAACAACAACAACAACAACAATGCTCGAGGAAGGGCATTCATGATCAATGCGGGAGAAGCCCGCCAAGACCCAAACATCGTCACGGGTATGTTTCATCTGAATAATCATTGTGTCTCTGCTTTATTTGATCCTGGTGCGGATAGAAGTTTTGTGTCAAATAAAATTATTCACCTGCTTTCAATTATACCTACCCCATTAGATGCTAAGTATTTTGTAGAATTAGCAAATGGTAAAATGATCGAAGTTGAAAGCATAATCCAAGGTTGTACCTTAGAATTAGCAAAAGAATTATTTTCTATAGATCTAATACCATTCGAAATAGGAAGCTTTGATATTATCATTGGTATGGACTGGTTGTCTAAAAACCAAGCAGAAATAGTCTGTCACGAAAAAGTTGTTTGAATTCCAATTACAAACGGTGAGAAGTTGATTATCCAAGGCGATAAGAATGGAGTACGATGTAACATTATATCTTGCATGAAGACTCAGAAGTATCTCAGAAAGGGATACCATGCGATCCTAGCCCACGTATCGGAGAAAAAGCCTCAAGAGAAGCAGCTTGAAGACATACCCATTGTACGTGATTTTACAGAAGTCTTTCCTGAAGACTTGCCTGGTCTTCCACCAATCCGGCAGGTGGAATTCAAAATAGACTTAGTACCTGGTGCTGTACCAGTGGCACGAGCACCATATCGATTAGCTCCTTCTGAAATGAAAGAACTTGCAAGTCAATTGCAAGAACTTTTAGAGAAAGGATTCATTCGATCGAGTTCCTCACCTTGGGGAGCTCCAGTCTTGTTCGTCAAGAAGAAAGACGGATCTTTTCGCATGTGTATAGACTATAGAGAGTTGAATAAGTTGACGGTTAAAAACCGGTACCCACTTCCTAGGATCGATGACCTGTTTGATCAATTACAAGGGTCGAGTTGTTACTCAAAAATCGATCTTAGATCCGGTTACCATCAGCTTCGAGTTTTAGAAGAAGACATTCCCAAGACGGCATTTAGAACCTGCTATGGCCATTACGAGTTTGAAGTGATCCCATTTGGTTTGACGAATGCACCCGCAGTTTTCATGGACCTCATGAACCGTGTGTGCAAACCATATTTAGATAAGTTTGTTATCGTATTCATAGATTACATTCTAATCTATTCTAAAACCAAAGAAAAGCACGAGGTACATCTGAAGAAAATTTTGGAACTACTCAAGAAGGAAGAATTGTACGCAAAGTTTTCAAAATGCGAATTCTGGATTCGTACAGTACAATTCTTAGGCCATGTTATTGATAGTCAAGGAATTCATGTAGATCCTACCAAGATCGTGGCTATTAAGAACTGGGAAGCACCGAAAACACCAACAGAAATACGACAATTTTTAGGTCTTGCTGGCTATTATAGAAGATTCATCGAGAATTTTTCTAAGATAGCCCAACCTTTAACGTCGTTGACTCAAAAAGACAAGAAGTTTGCCTGGGAAGATAAACAAGAAAAAGCATTTCAACTGCTGAAGGAGAAGCTCTGTAGTGCTTCGATTTTGTCACTACCCGAAGGAACGGATAATTTTGTGGTATATTGCGACGCATCTCATCAAGGATTGGGATGTGTGTTGATGCAGAAAGATAAGGTGATAGCCTATGCCTCGCGTCAACTTAAGGTGCACGAGAAGAACTACACGACTCATGATCTTGAACTAGGAGCTGTAATATTCGCTCTAAAGATTTGGAGACACTATTTATATGGTACAAAGTGTACTATATTCACCGACCATAAAAGTCTCCAACATATTTTTGACCAGAAAGATTTGAACACGAGGCAACGTAGATGGGTGGAATTGCTCAGTGATTACGATTGTGAAATTCGTTATCATCCGGGCAAAGCAAACATTGTAGCAGATGCTTTAAGTCGTAAAGAAAGAATAAAGCCACTTCGAGTACGAGCTTTAAGTATGACCATTCATACTCATCTTACTTCCCAAATTCGTGAAGCTCAACTTGAAGCATTAAAGAAAGACAATCTCAAAGAAGAAGCTTTGAGGGGGATGGAAGAGCAATTTGAAGTTAGACCCGATGGAACCCGGTATTTTTCTAACCGGATTTGGCTACCAAGCTATGGAGATTTAAGAAACTTGGTGATGAACGAATCACACAAGTCAAGATATTCGATACATCCTGGATCAGATAAGATGTATCATGGACTAAAAGAATTATACTGGTGGCCTAACATGAAAGCTGACATAGCCACCTATGTTAGCAAATGTCTAACATGCGCAAAGGTGAAGGCAGAGCATCAAAAGCCATCTGGATTGCTACAACAACCAGAGATTCCCCAGTGGAAGTGGGAATGTATAGCCATGGACTTTATCACAAAGTTATCGAAGACTGCTAATGGTTGTGATACGATATGGGTAATTGTAGACCGACTCACTAAGTCTGCACATTTCTTGCCTATAAAAGAGACTGATAAAACGAGCAAGCTGGCTAGATTGTACATAAAGGAAGTAGTATCACGACATGGAATACCTATTTCGATTATTTCTGATAGGGATAGTCATTTTACTTCCAGATTTTGGCAGACACTACAGAAAGCTTTAGGTACACGGTTAGATATGAGCACTGCATACCACCCGCAGACCGATGGTCAAAGTGAAAGGACCATTCAAACGCTTAAAGACATGTTGCGCGCTTGCATAGTTGATTTTGGGAATGGTTGGGAAAAACACTTGCCTTTGTGTGAGTTCTCATACAACAACAGTTACCACACTAGCATCAAGGCTGCACCATTTGAGGCACTGTATGGGAGAAAATGCCGTTCACCCATCTGTTGGGTTGAATTAGGTGACAAAATTCCAGTAAAGAAAAACAGTCCAATTACAGGTCCTGAACTCATTCATGAGACTACTGAGAAGATTGTACAGATACAAAACCGATTAAAGGCAGCACGAGATCGTCAAAAGAACTATGCTGATGTAAGAAGAAAGCCTTTGGAATTTCAAGTAGGAGACAAGGTTATGCTGAAAGTATCTCCTTGGAAAGGAGCCATCCGATTTGGAAAACGAGGTAAGCTAAACCCGAGGTATATTGGACCTTTCGAAGTACTAGAAAGAATTGGTCCAGTAGCTTATAGGCTTAGACTGCCACAAGAACTTAGCCGTATACACGATGTGTTTCACGTCTCAAACTTGAAAAAGTGTTTGTCTGACGAAACACAAATTATTCCACTGGAAGAACTTCGAATGGATGACAAGCTGCACTTTGTTGAAGAACCAGTAGAGATTATGGATAGAGACGCCAAGCAGTTGAAACAGAGTCGAATTCCTATTGTCAAAGTCCGATGGAAATTCAAAACGAGGTCCTGAGTTTACCTGGGAACGTGAGGATCAAATGAAACAAAAGTATCCTCACTTGTTCGAAAAAGCCTTACATTCCAACCACACGTGCTAAATTTCGGGACGAAATTTAAATAACTGGGGGAGAATGTGACAACCGCCAAAATTTCAGGTTGACTAATTTACTATTATGTGTGCTATTTAAAAATTTCTGTACATCAAACAATATGAACAAACATTTTATGGCATAATAAACTGAACAAATATTTTAATAAATTATGGATAATTATTGCCAAGAACTCAAATAGTTATTTGAGAGCTGCTTGTAAATAATTTTTCATACTTATACTATCAATAACTGTATTTATGAATAGTGATCGTGAATAGTGACCGTGAATAGTGAACGTGAATAGTACCGTGAATAGTAACGGTGAATAGTGAACGTGAATAGTACCGTGAATAGTGAACGTGAATAGTACGTGAATAGTGAACGTGAATAGTACGTGAATAGTGACGTGAATAGTAACCGTGAATAGTGAACGTGAATAGTACCGTGAATAGTGATCATGAATAGTGACCGTGAATAGTGAACGTGAATAGTACTATGAATAGTGACTTTGAATAATAACGTGAATAGTACCGTGAATAGTGAATCGTGAATAGTACGTGAATAGTAAGTGAATAGTGATCGTGAATAGTGACCGTGAATAGTGAACGTGAATAGTACCGTGAATAGTGAACGTGAATAGTACGTGAATAGTGAACGTGAATAGTACGTGAATAGTGAACGTGAATAGTACGTGAATAGTGAACGTGAATAGTGACCGTGAATAGTGAACGTGAATAGTACGTGAATAGTGAACGTGAATAGTAACGTGAATAGTGAACGTGAATAGTACGTGAATAGTAATGAATAGTGATCGTGAATAGTGACCGTGAATAGTGAACGTGAATAGTACCGTGAATAGTGAACGTGAATAGTACGTGAATAGTGAACGTGAATAGTACGTGAATAGTGAACGTGAATAGTACGTGAATAGTGAACGTGAATAGTGACGTGAATAGTGAACGTGAATAGTACCGTGAATAGTGACGTGAATAGTAACGTGAATAGTAAGTGAATAGTACCGTGAATAGTGACGTGAATAGTGAACGTGAATAGTACCGTGAATAGTGAACGTGAATAGTACGTGAATAGTGAATGTGAATAGTAACGTGAATAGTGAACGTGAATAGTACGTGAATAGTGAACGTGAATAGTACGTGAATAGTGAAGTGAATAGTGATCGTGAATAGTGACCGTGAATAGTGAACGTGAATAGTACCGTGAATAGTGAACAGTGAATAGTACGTGAATAGTGAACGTGAATAGTAACGGTGAATAGTGAACGTGAATAGTACGTGAATAGTGAACGTGAATAGTACGTGAATAGTGAACGTGAATAGTACGTGAATAGTGAACGTGAATAGTACGTGAATAGTGAAGTGAATAGTGACGTGAATAGTGACCGTGAATAGTGAACGTGAATAGTACCGTGAATAGTGAACGTGAATAGTACGTGAATAGTGAACGTGAATAGTGACGTGAATAGTGAACGTGAATAGTACGTGAATAGTGAATGTGAATAGTAACGTGAATAGTGAACGTGAATAGTACGTGAATAGTGAACGTGAATAGTGACGTGAATAGTGAACGTGAATAGTACGTGAATAGTGAATGTGAATAGTAACGTGAATAGTGAACGTGAATAGTGACGTGAATAGTGAACGTGAATAGTGACGTGAATAGTGAACGTGAATAGTACGTGAATAGTGAACGTGAATAGTAACGTGAATAGTGAACGTGAATAGTACGTGAATAGTGAACGTGAATAGTACGTGAATAGTGAAGTGAATAGTACCGTGAATAGTAAGTGAATAGTGCTGAATAGTAAACATCGCTTTCATACTTTATTCTTATAATATAAACGTCCAAAACTCACTCACAGGAGTTAGTTGAGTAAAAATTATTAAAATGAAAGTGGTAGATATTAATTTTCTGATCTTATAGAAACTTGAATTTTCTCAATAGGAGCCCGTATGGATAATCTAGGATTAAAACAAGGTATAAATATATACTACTAGTATAAAGAAAATTTATCATTAGAAACGTCCAAGAAGTAGTGGGAAACACACTTTTATCTACTTTATATTTAAAACTTATAAATCATGAATCACGGGTCTAATTTACTAAATGCATGGACAAAAATAACACTATATATATACATACCCCTTATTCATGATTAACTTTATAATATAATAATAATATAATATAATAATATTATAATATTTAAAACGTTTACGCGTAATATATCGAACGCGTTATGATTAACGCGTTTTCCCCTTCTATAAATAGCCACCTTCGTTTAACCATAAAACTCACACCATCATATATTCACTTCTAAATTTCTCTCTGATAATCACACAAGATTAAGTACGTCTAAGTGATCTTTCTTCTACAACACTAAGGTGAGTCTTCATACTCCCCTTTTCAATTATTTATACATTTATTTGGGGACTGAGATACATGCAATAAAACTACTTGTTATACTTATATGTATATTTTCAAAGTTATATACTTATATGTATATTTACAAAGTTATATATATATTATATATATTTTGTAACTCCACTTTATTTATTTTACCTTCGGGGTAAAATACAAACTCTTTACTGTTATGATGAACACAAGTATTCCAGAAATGTATATATGGTTGATTCTAAGTTGCTCTGTTCACTCAAAGTCCTCACTATCATGAACGATTAATTATGGAAACATAAACGTGGGTATATTGAATAGTACTATTGGGGTAGGCACCCCCATCCGTGTTGGTCATACCAACTGGATACGGATGCATTATATTTGGAAAGCTTAGGGTACCCTGAACAAGGTACCTACTCTGGAGGCAAATAAACACACACTTGTCTAGTTTCGGTTCATGAACTTAGAACTTGATGTATACAGTATCTACTCTTATATTCTATTTGATCCATTGTGTGATCAAATAGTTACTTTAAATCTTGTGGTTCATACTCTATATTTTAATTAAAAACATATGATACTCTTTGCTAATATTGTATCATAACTATTTGACATTGCGGTAAGGCAATGGTCACACTGAACTCTGGCATTTTGTGAAACTATATTTTCTATATGAAAAACTTATGGAACTCACCAACTTTATGTTGACGTATTTTAGCATGTATTCTCAGGTAACTAGACGATACTTTATACATGGGACATTTTTCCGCTGCATACAACATACTGGACCATGGCCTACCCTCAGACTCTAGTAAAGACAAGTCAATTTGCTAAAGTCTCTGTCTACTGTTTAATATTGTTTAATATTAAATAAATGTTTTCAAGAATAATATCTTTCATAAATTGTAATATAAATTTGTGAACAATGCTTTTATATAAATTTATTTTAAAACGACAACGTTTTGTGTCGTTCAGTATATCTTGTGTTGTGAATCCATGAACGTCATACCCCGTTTAGGGTGGGTGTGACAGACATTTAGTATAATCTTATGATTTCCCCTATTTTCTTGAAGAATCATGCCGCCAAGAAGAGAACCAAGATTGTTTGCGGCCGATATCGCAACTATAGTAGCTCAGAGTGTAGCTGTAGCTTTCGCAGCCCAAACAGCAAACGGGACTAATGGACAAAATGGTACGCCTAACGGTTGTACCTACAGGGCATTTGAACAATGTAAACCCTTTCCTTTTAAGGGTACTGAAGGAGCCATTGGGTTAACCCGATGGATTGAAAAGTTAGAATCTGTATTCCGTATCAGTAATTGTGCGGAAGACAGTAAAGTCAAGTATGCTACTTGCACCTTGCAAGATAGTGCACTTACCTGGTGGAATGAATTTGCTACAACGGTGGGGATTGATGCTTCTTATGCAATAACGTGGGAAGAATTGGTGAGACGGATGAAAGCTAAGTATTGCCCGAGGAGCGAAATTCAAAAATTGGAGGCAGAATTTCATAATTTGAAGACAAAGGGGTACGAAGTATCTGAGTACACCAACCGCTTTCACGAGTTGGCACTTCTTTGTCCAACAATGGTTACACCCGAGTATAAGAAGATTGAGCAGTACATCTCTGGACTTCCACCAAAGATTCAGGATTTGATAACTACTACTGAAACCACGGACATCGAGCATGTAGTTCGTTTGGCAAACAGTTTAGCCGACAAAAACTTCGTGCTAACGTAGAAGGGAAGTCTGGTGATCAGAAAGGAAAAAGGAAATGGGAAGATAACTTCGGGAAGAATCAAGGGAACCAACAGAAGAAGCCTGCTCAGACCTCAGGACCATCATCAAATAACGGTTATGTAGGAACTAAGCCATATTGCAATAGGTGTACTTTACATCACACCGGTCCTTGCACAATACAATGCAGTAATTGCAAGAAAATTGGTCATCTGGCCAAGAACTGTAGAATCCCTAATCCAACTGTCAACAATGGAACACAAAGAAAATGCTATGAGTGTGGTGAAGAAAGGCATTTCAAGCCCAATTGCCCAAAACTCAAGAATAAGAACAACAACAACAACAACAACCACAACAACAACAACAACAACAACAACAACAACAACAACAACAACAACAACAACCACAACAACAACAACAACAACAACAATGCTCGAGGAAGGGCATTCATGATCAATGCGAGAGAAGCCCGCCAAGACCCAAACATCGTCACGGGTATGTTTCGTCTGAATAATCATTGTGTCTCTGCTTTATTTGATCCTGGTGCCGATAGAAGCTTTGTGTCAAATAAAATTATTCATCTGCTTCCAATTATACCTATCCCATTAGATGCTAAGTATTCTGTAGAATTAGCAAATGGTAAAATGATCGAAGTCGAAAGCATAATCCAAGGTTGTACCTTAGAATTAGCAAAAGAATTTATTCCTATAGATTTAATACCATTCGAAATTGGAAGCTTTGATATTATCATTGGTATGGACTGGTTGTCTAAAAACCAAGCCGAAATAGTCTGTCACGGAAAAGTTGTTCGAATTCCAATTGCAAACGGTGAGAAGTTGATTATCCAAGGCGATAAGAATGGAGTACGATGTAACATTATATCTTGCATGAAGACGCAGAAGTATCTCAGAAAGGGATACCAGGCAATCCTAGCCCACGTATCGGAGAAAAAGCCTCAAGAGAAGCAGCTTGAAGACATACCCATTGTACGTGATTTTCCAGAAGTTTTTCCCGAGGAGTTGCCCGGTCTTCCACCAATCCGGGAAGTAGAGTTCAAAATAGACTTAGTGCCTGGTGCTCAACCAGTGGCACGAGCACCATATCGTTTAGCTCCTCCTGAGATGAAAGAACTTGCAAGTCAATTGCAAGAACTTTTGGAGAAAGGATTCATTCGACCGAGTTCCTCACCTTGGGGAGCTCCAGTCTTATTCGTCAAGAAGAAAGACGGATCTTTTCGCATGTGTATAAACTATAGAGAGTTGAATAAGTTGACGGTTAAGAACCGGTACCCACTTCCTAGGATTGATGACCTGTTTGATCAGTTACAAGGGTCGAGTTACTACTCAAAAATCGATCTTAGATCCGGTTACCATCAACTTAGAGTTGCAGAAGAAGACATTCCCAAGACGGCATTTAGAACCCGCTATGGCCATTACGAGTTTCAAGTGATGCCATTTGGTTTGACGAATGCACCAGCAGTTTTCATGGACCTCATGAACCGTGTGTGCAAACCATATTTGGATAAGTTTGTGATTGTGTTCATAGACGATATCCTGATTTATTCTCAAACCAAGGAAGAACACGAGATACATCTGAAGACTATACTGAAGACTATACTGGAACTGCTCAGGAAGAAAGAATTGTACGCAAAATTTTCAAAATGCGAATTCTGGATTCGTACAGTACAATTCTTAGGCCATGTCATTGATAGTCAAGGAATCCATGTAGATCCTACCAAGATCGTGGCTATCAAGAACTGGGAAGCACCGAAAACACCAACAGAAATACGACAATTTTTAGGTCTTGCTGGATATTATAGAAGATTCATCGAGAATTTTTCTAAGATAGCCCAACCTTCACTACTAGAAAAAACATCTTTAATGACACCGAATGCGTGTCATAAAAGGGGTCAGATGACACGCTTTTTATCGACTTTTAGACACGCTTTTATGACACCCTTTTACGACAGACTTTTATGACACTATTTTATGACTCTGTTTTTGCGTGTCATGGTTCAAATTTAAAAAAAAAAAAAGCGGAATCTAGAAAACCAAGTAAAAACAGAATTGAAAGTGAAGGCATTGCAAAAGTAAACAGAAGTTATATATTAGCCGACTAGGCACTAACCGTATAACCCATTACCCATGTATCAAAAGTCAAAACATAATACCATTCAATTCCAAACATGAAGTGGACTGAAACATAATGGGCATGACCTGCTATTATATAGGTTTAGGTTAAGCAACATATTATTCCAAGTGCATCAAGTCTCTTTTTCAAAGCATGATATTATCAAACTGCTGTTACTTGTGAGTTGTGATCTTCTGGCATTATCAATCAAGATTGCCTATCCTAATACCATGCCTCTATTTTTGGGCATGTCCAACTACTAACTTGTAAGCAGTTGTTATTATAATTTTAAGGACTATTTATAAAATGAAAGTTGATTATCTACCTCGCTTCTTGAGTCTTCATTAGGAAGAAAATCAAAAACTAGTTTTGGTGGAACTGGGATCCCTAGAATGCATAAAAGTGCAGAACATAATATGGGGGTAATTTAGCTCTGTTTGTCTTAAACTGATGGATCCAACATATGCAGCTTATAATTACTTTAAGTAGTGACATTCAGATGTTGCCTGTAACATAAGATTTACAGGTCCTTCATTCGCTGTATATGGAAATTCACCCGTACCACACTCAAAAAGAGCAAGACCAAGGCTCCAAATATCAGCCGGATATGAGTAACTTTCATTTCGAATTCGTTCAGGTGACATGTATGTTACAGTTCCAACAAACGTAGCACACTGAAAAAAGGATCTAGAAATATTACACCACATTTATAATGATTGTTAGCTTCACAGGTTATTTATAACAAATGAAGAATAAAAACCCAGTGATCATGATAGTCATACCATTGCCATAGAGTTCTCTAAACCAGCACTTATCCCGAAGTCCGTTATTTTTGGTTCTCCCTTGAGATTTATAAGCAAATTTGCAGGCTTTATGTCTCTGTGGACCAAGTATCTACTTCCATGCAAGTAGCTTAATCCCTGGGAAACAAAATATATACATAGAACAGTTCAGCAGAATAAAAGATAACCAAAAAATATGAAAAGAATCCCATGAAATTAAATATAAGAATAGTTACTTGCAACAGTTTTTGAACCATCAAAGAAAGGACTGCTTCGGGTATACATTTCTGTCGTTTTATTACATCAGCTAGTGAACCCCCATCCATATACTCTAGAGCAATGCTTATTTGCCCTGAATCAGGAGTGTAAAACGCTCCATAAAATTCCACCAGACCTTGATAACAAGGTGCCTCACACAACGTTCTTATCTCAGTAAGAAGCTGTTGCCTTTTCTCCTAAACAGTATAAAATCCAATTTAACGCTACACATGCTAATAATCATAGATTTAAGAGAGCTATTCTCCCTAATGTCACAAAAGGTAAGTGATATACTCATATGCAGACCTTTTCAAAGATGTTTATCTTTTTTAATGCAATAATTCTATGGGTAGGAATATGAATTGCTCTTTGAACTATACTGCTTTGCACCACTGCCTATCGCTCCAAATATCCCCATTTCATGTGAAGCACACTGATAAGTCCTTTCTGAGTCGTCCACATCCTTCAGACTATACTGAAGACTATACTGAAGACTATACTGAAGACTATACTGAAGACTATACTGAAGACTATACTGAAGACTATACTGAAGACTATACTGAAGACTATACTGAAGACTATACTGAAGACTATACTGAAGACTATACTGAAGACTATACTGAAGACTATACTGAAGACTATACTGAAGACTATACTGAAGACTATACTGAAGACTAAACCAGCACTTATCCCGAAGTCCGTTATTTTTGGTTCTCCCTTGAGATTTATAAGCAAATTTGCAGGCTTTATGTCTCTGTGGACCAAGTATCTACTTCCATGCAAGTAGCTTAATCCCTGGGAAACAAAATATATACATAGAACAGTTCAGCAGAATAAAAGATAACCAAAAAATATGAAAAGAATCCCATGAAATTAAATATAAGAATAGTTACTTGCAACAGTTTTTGAACCATCAAAGAAAGGACTGCTTCGGGTATACATTTCTGTCGTTTTATTACATCAGCTAGTGAACCCCCATCCATATACTCTAGAGCAATGCTTATTTGCCCTGAATCAGGAGTGTAAAACGCTCCATAAAATTCCACCAGACCTTGATAACAAGGTGCCTCACACAACGTTCTTATCTCAGTAAGAAGCTGTTGCCTTTTCTCCTAAACAGTATAAAATCCAATTTAACGCTACACATGCTAATAATCATAGATTTAAGAGAGCTATTCTCCCTAATGTCACAAAAGGTAAGTGATATACTCATATGCAGACCTTTTCAAAGATGTTTATCTTTTTTAATGCAATAATTCTATGGGTAGGAATATGAATTGCTCTTTGAACTATACTGCTTTGCACCACTGCCTATCGCTCCAAATATCCCCATTTCATGTGAAGCACACTGATAAGTCCTTTCTGAGTCGTCCACATCCTTCACCGATCTAGATGTGCACTTTTGCAATCCAAGCTTATTAAAGTTGTATACTCCAAAGGATCGACTAAGCAAATTAACATAAAAATATATATAAATATCAAGAGTCAAAATCATCAGCTTTATGTGAAATTATTTTTTTTCATACCACAACCATCAGAATCTCTACAAGATTGACATGATTCATGATGACAATGACGGAATCTCGTGAAGCTTCTGATTTCATTCCCAATTACTTTGCTCCAATACCTCTAGCCGAGAGGTAGCGATTATACAGCAACCTTCCAAACGTCTAAAAACTACTTTTAAGGTCACAGGTCACTGAACTATTAAATTTATGCTATGTGGATCATTAAACTATATTCTTATTGTCATATCAGTCATGTAAGTAGTTGCAATAGGCACTTGAATGATGTCAATAAACTAACCAGCATAACAGAAAGTGATAGTTTGGCGATTTACATTTAAGAAACAAAACTAACGATCTATGCCATTCAAATAAACCTTAAACTGTAGAACTCGAGAGCTTAAAATATGAACCGCACAACAGCGTAAACTCAAAGTATTAAAGATCTATAAGGTTGCCAGCTACTGCTGTTTGTTTTGATCATGCATAATCACTACAAGATACGCTTACCAAAAAAACTAACTTTCAAAACCAGAATCATACCATTGAATTAATCGAAACAAGAATGAAAATCAACTTACCGGAAACTTGGTCCATATAATCACAAAACAGTTGTACATAAAGATGGCTGTCCATCCGCTCCCACTTGTTTATCTGATCCATCATCATACAGACTCAAAGCTTCAATAGCCTCTGCATAGCCACCATCAATCTCACCATTTAGTAATACACTTTTCCCATCACTTTCATCATCATTTGACTCCCCTGGCCTTAAAAGGACATTTTTCGTTTCTCCTTTCCCCGAAAATAAGCATGCATTCTGTTTTGCTACTTCAGAATCATCAACATCTTTGACATTTGTCTTTTTCTTCACAACAATAGGGGTGGAATTCTTATATGTATAGAAAGGTTTGCTACTATATGGTGTGTTTCCGTAATTATAAGAAGTCTGGTATGGATAAGTGTTGTAAAACTCATACCAAGATTGATAGAGATTATGGTAGGGATAATAAGCAAGATCGTATGCAACATTGTTCATCCCATAATAATACCCACCAAGATTGTACATGAGATCATAACAATTTCCGAAATTCGTACTCATTGGTTGCTTAGAAACCGCTTTCTTGACTTCCACACGCTTGTTCTTCAACTCATAAAACCTATTCTTTATGACATTAATTGCAGCCTCTGCCGAGTCAAAAGTAACAAAACCAAATCCTGGTGGTCTCTTAGTTATTTTGTCAGTCATCACAACAACATCCTCAATAGTAACAAATTGCTCAAAGTAAGCCTTAAACTCCTCTGTGGTTATATCACTTGGCAATCCACCCACGAAAACCTTCCTAATATTACTATGTTCACCCTGATGCTGTTGAACCGGGTCAAGATTGTACAAAGGTTGAGTTTCAGACATCAGATCCTCCTACATTAATCACCATGTACCATGCTTAATACTACATTAAAAGAGAAAACTTGAATACAAACTAAAACAATATTGATAATTAATATATAGACACAGATAATAGATATATAGATACAGATACATATAGATATATTTTTGCATTCAATATAGACACAGATACATATATATAGCTATATAGATAATAGATATATAGATATCAAATATATTTTTGCATTCAATATAGATATATAGACACAGATACATATATATATATACATGTAGATATATACACTATAATCAATATATATACATATATACATATATAATCAATAATAATTTAACAAAAAGAGAGTGAAATTAAAATTTACCAATTGAACAATCTGAACAATCTGGACAGTAATTTTAGGGCTTCGTTCGTCTTCGATTTGTAGCAGCAAAGAGGATTTTAGGGCTTCGATTATTCGTGTTTGAACAGTAATTTTAGGGCTTGTGATAATATCAATATTTTAGGGCTTCGATTATTTTAGGAATTGATTTGTAGCAGCAAAGAGGCTTCGATTAGCAGCAAAGAGGCTTCGATTTTGGATTTTGGATTTTGGAGCAGCAAAGAGGCTTCGATTAGCAGCAAAGAGGCTTCGATTTTGGATTTTTTTTTTTGGATTTTGGATTTTGTATCAATATTAAATGTATACTTAGGTTTTTTTTTTGGGGTTTTTTTTTTTGTCAATAATCACTCTCAATCTGACGCTCTCTTTCTCTCCGTCCTCCCTCCTCTCCAACGGCTCTTTCTCCCTAGATCCAAATCTAGATCCGAGATTGAGACTGGGATTGTGATTGAGAGGTTGAGATTGAGAGTTTGAGATCAAGAGGATTCCGGTTAAGCTTCCACTCTGGTGGATCTAACCCTATTTTTCACCCCGGGCCGGAGGTCCCTTCTACTTCAGTGGATCTGGAAGCAGCCTCTCTACCTTTGAGTAAGGGTAAGGTCTGTCTACATCATACCTCCCCATAGCCCGGCTTATGTCGGGATTGGGTACCTTGTTGTTGTTGTTGTTGTTGGTTTTGTCAATAGCGGGAAACAAATTAGCTTTAAACAAAATAATAAGACGACACTTAGGATGACACGCAAAGAATGTGTATCCCGTGTTACACTACATTTTTTTATGACACTAAAAATTGCGTGTCATAAACCCTTCAGATTTTACAAATTATGACAGTATTTTTATGACACCGAAAATTGCGTGTCATAAACCCTTCAGATTTTACAAATTATGACAGTATTTTTATGACACCGAAAATTGCGTGTCATAAACCCTTCAGATTTTACAAATTATGACAGTATTTTTATGACACCGAAAATTGCGTGTCATAAACCCTTCAGATTTTACAAATTATGACAGTATTTTTATGACACCGAAAATTGCGTGTCATAAACCCTTCAGATTTTACAAATTATGACAGTATTTTTATGACACCGAAAATTGCGTGTCATAAACCCTTCAGATTTTACAAATTATGACAGTATTTTTATGACACCGAAAATTGCGTGTCATAAACCCTTCAGATTTTACAAATTATGACAGTATTTTTATGACACCGAAAATTGCGTGTCATAAACCCTTCAGATTTTACAAATTATGACAGTATTTTTATGACACCGAAAATTGCGTGTCATAAACCCTTCAGATTTTACAAATTATGACAGTATTTTTATGACACCGAAAATTGCGTGTCATAAACCCTTCAGATTTTACAAATTATGACAGTATTTTTATGACACCGAAAATTGCGTGTCATAAACCCTTCAGATTTTACAAATTATGACAGTATTTTTATGACACCGAAAATTGCGTGTCATAAACCCTTCAGATTTTACAAATTATGACAGTATTTTTATGACACCGAAAATTGCGTGTCATAAACCCTTCAGATTTTACAAATTATGACAGTATTTTTATGACACCGAAAATTGCGTGTCATAAACCCTTCAGATTTTACAAATTATGACAGTATTTTTATGACACCGAAAATTGCGTGTCATAAACCCTTCAGATTTTACAAATTATGACAGTATTTTTATGACACCGAAAATTGCGTGTCATAAACCCTTCAGATTTTACAAATTATGACAGTATTTTTATGACACCGAAAATTGCGTGTCATAAACCCTTCAGATTTTACAAATTATGACAGTATTTTTATGACACCGAAAATTGCGTGTCATAAACCCTTCAGATTTTACAAATTATGACAGTATTTTTATGACACCGAAAATTGCGTGTCATAAACCCTTCAGATTTTACAAATTATGACAGTATTTTTATGACACCGAAAATTGCGTGTCATAAACCCTTCAGATTTTACAAATTATGACAGTATTTTTATGACACCGAAAATTGCGTGTCATAAACCCTTCAGATTTTACAAATTATGACAGTATTTTTATGACACCGAAAATTGCGTGTCATAAACCCTTCAGATTTTACAAATTATGACAGTATTTTTATGACACCGAAAATTGCGTGTCATAAACCCTTCAGATTTTACAAATTATGACAGTATTTTTATGACACCGAAAATTGCGTGTCATAAACCCTTCAGATTTTACAAATTATGACAGTATTTTTATGACACCGAAAATTGCGTGTCATAAACCCTTCAGATTTTACAAATTATGACAGTATTTTTATGACACCGAAAATTGCGTGTCATAAACCCTTCAGATTTTACAAATTATGACAGTATTTTTATGACACCGAAAATTGCGTGTCATAAACCCTTCAGATTTTACAAATTATGACAGTATTTTTATGACACCGAAAATTGCGTGTCATAAACCCTTCAGATTTTACAAATTATGACAGTATTTTTATGACACCGAAAATTGCGTGTCATAAACCCTTCAGATTTTACAAATTATGACAGTATTTTTATGACACCGAAAATTGCGTGTCATAAACCCTTCAGATTTTACAAATTATGACAGTATTTTTATGACACCGAAAATTGCGTGTCATAAACCCTTCAGATTTTACAAATTATGACAGTATTTTTATGACACCGAAAATTGCGTGTCATAAACCCTTCAGATTTTACAAATTATGACAGTATTTTTATGACACCGAAAATTGCGTGTCATAAACCCTTCAGATTTTACAAATTATGACAGTATTTTTATGACACCGAAAATTGCGTGTCATAAACCCTTCAGATTTTACAAATTATGACAGTATTTTTATGACACCGAAAATTGCGTGTCATAAACCCTTCAGATTTTACAAATTATGACAGTATTTTTATGACACCGAAAATTGCGTGTCATAAACCCTTCAGATTTTACAAATTATGACAGTATTTTTATGACACTAAAAAGCTGACATAGCCACCTATGTTAGCAAATGTCTAACATGCTCAAAGGTGAAAGCAGAGCATCAAAAGTCATCTGGATTGCTACAACAACCAGAGATTCCCCAGTGGAAGTGGGAATGTATAGCCATGGACTTTATCACAAAGTTACCGAAGACTGCTAATGGTTGTGATACGATATGGGTAATTGTAGACCGTCTCACTAAGTCTGCACATTTCTTGCCCATTAAAGAGACTGATAAAACGAGCAAGCTGGCTAGAATATACATAAAGGAAGTAGTATCACGACATGGGATACCTATTTCGATCATTTCCGATAGAGATAGTCATTTTACTTCCAGATTTTGGCAGACACTACAGAAAGCCTTAGGTACACGGTTAGACATGAGTACTGCATATCACCCGCAAACCGATGGTCAAAGTGAAAGGACCATTCAAACGCTTGAAGACATGTTGCGCGCTTGCATAATTGATTTTGGAAATGCTTGGGAAAACCACTTGCCTTTGTGTGAGTTCTCATACAGTAACAGTTATCACACTAGCATCAAAGTTGCACCGTTTGAGGCCCTGTATGGGAGGAAGTGTCGATCACCTATTTGTTGGGTTGAATTAGGTGATAAAATTTCAGTAAAGAAAAACAGTCCAATTACAGGTCCCGAGCTCATTCGTGAGACTACTGAGAAGATCGTACAGATACATAATCGATTAAAAGCAGCAAGAGATCGTCAAAAGAACTATGCTGATGTACGACGAAAGCCTTTGAAATTTCAAGTAGGAGACAAGGTTATGCTGAAAGTATCTCCTTGGAAAGGAGCCATCCGTTTTGGAAAACGAGGTAAGCTAAACCCGAGGTATATTGGACCTTTCGAAATACTAGAAAGAATTGGTCCAGTAGCTTATAGGCTTAGACTACCACAAGAACTTAGCCGTATACACGATGTGTTTCACGTCTCAAACTTGAAGAAGTGTTTGTCTGACGAAACACTAATTATTCCACTGAAAGAACTTCGAATGGATGACAAGCTGCACTTTGTTGAAGAACAAGTAGAGATCATGGATAGGGAAGCCAAGCAGTTGAAACAGAGTCGAATTCCTATTGTCAAAGTCCGATGGAATTCAAGGCGAGGTCCCGAGTTTACTTGGGAACGTGAGGATCAAATGAAACAAAAGTATCCTCACTTGTTCGAAAAAGCCCTACATTTCGACCACACGCGCTAAATTTCGGGACGAAATTTTAATAACCGGGGAGAATGTGACAACCGCCAAAATTTCAGGTTGACTAATTGACTATTACGTGTACTACTTAATTTTATTTTTTTTGTAAATCAAGTAATATGAACAAACATTGTATGGCATAATAAAATGAACAAATATTCTTTGGATAAATCACGGACAATTATTGTCAAAGAACTTTAGAATAATTAAGTTGAGTGTTATATGAAATTATGCATAGCTTAGCTACCTACGCTTAATTTGGGAAGGATCATATAGAACTCAAATGGTTATTTGAGAGTTACTTGGAAATACTTTTTCATACTGATACTATCAGTAACCGTATTTATGAATAGTACCGTATTCGTGAATAGTAACCGTATTCATGAATAGTACCATATCCGATAATACTAACCGTATTCAGTAGTCGTATTCATGAATAGTAATTATGAATAGTGACCTTGAATAGTTACTGTGAATAGTAATCATGAATAGTAACGGTAAATAGTAAAAGTAAAAAGTAAATTGTAAATAGTAAGGTTAAAAGACTATAAATTTAAATATATGATTTATTAAACTCTTATGCAAATAAAACAATGTGAACAAACATCGTTATGAGTTAACGAACTGACAAACATTCATCGAGGTGATGAACTAGACAAGGGCAAACTTTATTTGCACAATCTAGCCATGATTAATTTTTATGATTAATTGTTTATGTTAAACATTTTGTATTTAGGTTACAAAATCATTAAAACATTTAAACGTCTAGTTCATACCTTTACATAGAAGATACTAATAATTATGTTAGTAAACAATTATATTTATTGTATTTAGACTCATATATATATATAATGAGGTAGTTTATTTAATTTGTAAAACTTTACAATAAAATAAATACATATACAAAACACTAATAAATACAAATAATACATAATATAAATATGTGTATATATATATATAAATGGAATCAATCACCACCTCCACCCACTCAAATTTGTCTTCCTTACCCCACCTCCACTCACCACTCAAATTTGTCTTCCTTACCCCACCTCCACTCACTACTATAATTTGTCTTCTTTACCCCACCTCCACTCACTACTATAATTTGTCTTCTTTACCCCACCTTCAATCACCACACTAATTTGTCTCCCACAACCTACCTCCACTTACTCCTCTCATTAGCCTATAAATACCACCCCATGGCTAACCATTTTTCTCACACCAAAACATTCTTTCTCACTTTATACAACACTCTCTAATCCAACCCCCAATCTTACTAAATCATCCTTTGTTAACTAATTGGTTCAATTAAGTATCTAACCTTTGGTTTTAGGTACTTAAATTTTGGTAAGAAAGGAATACAAAAGTATTCTTACATTTTCTTTCTTATAGTATTTTTCATCACCCAAAAATGTATATCAAATTTTACAAAACTTGAATACTTTTTATTACATGACAATGTAAATGATATATATAATGAAAACTATGTACATATATATATTTACTTATACACATGATCCCATATACCTACTGCATTGCACCAACATCCTTGATTGATAGGAACCGGTGTACATGTATGGATTTACAACACTACATCCTTGTTTGATAGGAACCAGTGTTTACACTACATCCTTGTTTGATAGGAACCAGTGTACATACCTAATCTCATGTGTAGAAGTTATTTATATATATGTAAATTAAACAAATGTCATGATAACAATATAATTTGGGTGATGAAGATTACAAAAACAAACTTCCTTTCATCTATCTTCTAACAAGAACATATTAACTAAAACAAGTATTACTTTCTTTGAAAAGGTTCCACGTAGCACGACATAGTCTACTCACTCTTTTCTTTCTTCATCCCACGATTCACTCCAATTAAGGTGAGTCTCCATACTCCCCTTTTCAAATTATTTATACATTTATTTGGGGACTGAGATACATGCAATAAAACTACTTGTTATACTTATATGTATATTTTCAAAGTTATATTATATGTAATATACTTATATGTATATTTACAAATTTATATATTATATTATATATTTTGTAACTCCACTCTATTTTACCTTTGGGGTGAAATACAAACTCTTTACTGTTATGATGAACACAAGTATTTTCAGAAATGTATATATGGTTGATTCTAAGTTGCTCTGTTCACCCAAAGTCCTCTCCATCATGAACGATTAATTTTGGAAACATAAACGTGGGTATATTGAATAGTACTATTGGGGTAGGCACCCCCATTCGGGTTGGTCATGCCAACTGGTTAAACGGATGCATACATATCTGGAAAACTTGGGGTACCCTGAACAAGGTACCTTCTCCGGAGGCAAATAAACACACTTGTCTAGTTTCGGTTCATGAGCTTAGACCTTGATGTATACAGTATCTACTCTTGTATTATATTTGATCCATTGTGAAATGGTTACTCAAAATCTTGTGGTTCATACTCTATATTTTATTAAAAACCTATGATACTCTTTGCTTTATATTGTATCATAACTACTTGACATTGCGGTAAGGCAATGGTCACACTGAACTCTGGTATTTTGTGAAACTATATTTTCTATATGAAAAACTTATGGAAATCACCAACTTTATGTTGACACATTTTAGCATGTATTCTCAGGTAACTAGATGATACTCTTTGCTTTATATTGTATCATAACTACTTGACATTGCGGTAAGGCAATGGTCACACTGAACTCTGGTATTTTGTGAAACTATATTTTCTATATGAAAAACTTATGGAAATCACCAACTTTATGTTGACACATTTTAGCATGTATTCTCAGGTAACTAGATGATACTCTGTGCATGGGACTACTTTCCGCTGCATACTACATGATGGACCACGGGCCACCCTCAGACTTTAGAAATGATTCATTGATGTGACCAATTTATATAGATCGCCCACTTCATTATTGGCCTTTTTCGTATGTGTTTTGAGTCGATTTTGTATGCATTTGGCGCGTTTACGGTGTTTGTTAGTGCTTTCAGGTTTTTAGCAGGTTGCGCGTCCATTTGGTATATTTTCTGACGATTTTTGGCCAAGAAGTTGACCCGAGTGTTCGAGTGATGTTAATAAAGAAGAAACAAGATTTCAGCAAGAATTTACTGCGCCGCAGTGGGAGGGTTGTTGCCCCACTGCGCCGCAGTCAATGGGTGCCAAAGCCACAAAGATTACAGTGGTTTAACACTGCGCCGCAGTGGGAGGGATGATGCCCCACTGCGCCGCAGTCAAAGGTCGAGAAGAATAATATATTTTCCAGTGGTTTAACACTGCGCCGCAGTGGGGGTGGCATAGGCCCACTGTGCCGCAGTCACCTTATGATCAAGATTTCAGGGGTTTTCCACTGCGCCGCAGTGGGAGCACACCATGCCCACTGCGCGCAGTCAGCTGCACGGGGAAATCAGGGTTACTGCCTCTTGGCATCAGATTTTGGGAAGGATATAAAGAAAAAAAAACCTATTTTCCAGGACATCCAAGTTTTTCTTTCTAGGAGCTGTTCTACCACTAGTCTTTGACGGATCATCGCAGATTTCATCATTTGATTCATTGAAGATTCAAGAACATCCATCTAGATCGTATCTAATCTTCTGTCTTGCAATTTATATTCAACGATCATTGGTACAATATGTTTTCTTTCAATTTCTTTATTGTAATTCAATTTAGTATGATTGGCTAGATTTCTAATCATCCACTTTGATGAAACTTGACGAATGATATGATTGCAATATTTTAATTCAAGAGTTGATTCAATTATCGTTGTGTCGTGATCTTTATCAATTAATTCCTTGCGATTTATTCTTTTGATGTTGATGGTTTATGTGTTCATCGTTAGTGGTACTAGGTGAATACGTTTATCGTTTTAATTCGATTGTCTATGGTCGTTTGTCACCGGTTCATGGTATGACGGTGAATGTCAAATCTATAATAGGAGTTAATTGGTAACGTGTTTAGAAACGGTTGGTGGTACCACGCGAGCATTTTATCCTTTCACGATTATCTTGTCAACTCTAAATATGTTAGGACCAGTTCACGTGGAACTGGCCAGTCACCAGTTCACACTGACCAGTCACCAGTTGCATCTGGAGACTAGTGAAACTGGTGACCAAGATGATTTGTCGAGAAATATATTGAAGTCTAGTTGCACCATACAGTTAACGCAACTGAAGACTTCCTCCAGTTGAGAACTGACCAAGTTGAAGAAGCATTCTAGTTGAAGTCGAAGACAACAAATGGAAGATAGAGAATGACAATGACAGCGAAGCCCAGTTGGCATTCTAGTCAGTTACAAACTGGAGACCATCAGTGGAAAGCCCTTACAAAGCTTTACACTGATTACGAGGAATTGACTTGTATGCTTTATGTACCTTTACGATAATAAGCCTTATCTTAATATGTTAGGACCAGTTCACGTGGAACTGGCCAGTCACCAGTTCACACTGACCAGTCACCAGTTGCATCTGGAGACTAGTGAAACTGGTGACCAAGATGATTTGTCGAGAAATATATTGAAGTCTAGTTGCACCATACAGTTAACGCAACTGAAGACTTCCTCCAGTTGAGAACTGACCAAGTTGAAGAAGCATTCTAGTTGAAGTCGAAGACAACAAATGGAAGATAGAGAATGACAATGACAGCGAAGCCCAGTTGGCATTCTAGTCAGTTACAAACTGGAGACCATCAGTGGAAAGCCCTTACAAAGCTTTACACTGATTACGAGGAATTGACTTGTATGCTTTATGTACCTTACCCGGATAATAAGCCTTATCTTATTATTTAAGTATTAAAAGGTACATAAAGGTGGTTATGTAAAGTCACTTTAACATGCGACTTTACACTGCTTTTTAAGGAATTAAATGCTATTCCTTAAATGCTCCCAACCACATTTGTACGGCTAAAGTTAACATCCCAATGTTAACTTTGCCTATAAATACAAGTCATTGCACCACCAAGAATTTAAGTATTCGATCTCACAAAGTTAATTCACAAAGACGAATAACTTCACACTTTGCAAACCTGCAATATTCTTGGTGAACTTGTGCAATATTCTCTCAATCGCTAAAAGGAACATTTCACAACTTTAAGTGTTTCGATTGTCTTGAGAAATTCCGAGTATAGTTCAATTGTATTTCATAGGTTGTTAGGATATTTACATTCGTGTATTATCTTGGTTCCGCATCAACCTTGTAATTTGTTTAAATCAATAAATAAATTACACATTGAAAAATACATATTGTCTCATCAAGTTATCTTACAAGTTATTTGTATTATTGCATTGTTCTTTACTTATTGTCATTTATATAAGTAATCTATCTAGAACTTAGTATATACACACTGCAACTGGTCGTCTCCAGTTCAGTGCATATATTGCAAAGTAACTCCACCATCGACATAGAGGTGTCTTCAGTAGTACCATCTAACGAGTTGGGACTTACAAAATAATTTGAACTTTATCGTGTGCAATCATAACTGAAGTCAAGTGGATTCGAAGTGGATGATCTTTATTCATATTGTTTGAACTTTCTTTACTTTTCAATTGTCTTGTCATTTCAATTTCTTTAATTTCATATTGTCAAGGTGAGGTAGCAATTCGGCTACGTTTCCATCCTTATTCCAAAACCACTTTAGCTGACAACTATTTCAAAACCATTCCCCGTGTTCGATCCTGGACTTACCTTCTAGCTATACTATATACGAACGGGTCCACTGCCCGCAAGTGTGTAGTAGTCACACATCAAGTTTTTGGCGCCGCTGCCGGGGAGTGTGTGCCGATTTAGTTGTTTATTTAGTGGTTTGATCCTTTCTCACGCGTGAGAAAGTTACTTGTTTATTAGTTTAGTTTTCTTTTCTTATCACATGTGCATTTGACGTGTTTGTGTTAGTTGTGTATTTGCAGGAATTGTGTTAGTTGATGAACTTGCGTTCTTCGGGTCTCCCTTTTAATAGTCCTTTGTCTACTCCGAGAAGACCAAGAGGGCGTAGGTTTAACTTCGTTGAACCCACAACACCAATACCGATACCATTTTCACCTATAGCTAAACCCACTCCTGATTCGGACGAGGAAGGGTTCTTTTTGGACGAGTTTTTCAATTTAGAAGTAAAGCAAGAGGAAATGGGGGATGAACAACCAAGGGATCCAAATGACACTCGCTATGGCGAGAGGGTCCGTACTATCCCAACGGGACGTGGTTCCGCCATTAGACCTCCAACCATTGATCACACTTTCGCTTTAAAAGGAAACCATCTAAAAAGCATAGAAGAGCATCAATTTGATGGGAAACGGAAATGGGATCCCTACCAACACTTGGATAGGTTTGAAAAGTTGGCTCGGCTATATCAATATGGGCAAAACCAAATGATGTCGTGAAACTTGAGACATTTCCCATGTCAATCACCGGAGAAGCACTTGATTGGTTCAATGATCTTCCAGAAAATTCTATTACTACTTGGAACCAACTCAAGGAGGCTTTCATTGGTGAGTTTTATTCACTTAGAACTCAAAGAAGGTTGGAGAACATGATTAGATCTTTTGAACAAGATAATGGAGAAGATGTTGTTGATGCTTGGGTTCGTTTCAAGGAAATGTTGAGAAATTGTCCAGGTCACGATTTGACTAGGGAAAAATATGTGGAGCTTTTCTTTGATGGGTTAGATAAGAAGTCCAAACGCGAATTGGGATATGCTTTCGGGGGTAGTTTCAATAACATTACACCCAATGAAGGTTATCAAATCGTGGAAGACATGGCGAAGGATAGCTCAACTTTGGATGATGAAAGGTTTTTGAAGAATGAGAAAAAGATGAAGAGAGGTACTAACCAAGGGAGAGTTGCTAAGGTTGAAGCTAGCAATGACCCAGGGGTTATTGGAGAGATTAGGGCGCTATCTGAGTGCATGGAAAAGGGGTTTGCTACTCAAGAGAATAGGTTTGGAGCAATTGAGAGGGATGTTAAGGTAGTAGCCGATGGGTGTGATCATTGTAGTGATATGCACTATTCTGATGAGTGTCCAAATCGGGCACCCGAAGATGTGAATTATGTTCAAAATCAGCCCCAAGGGAATTTATACCGCAACACCGGTTTCCAGAACCGGCCTTCAGGTAATACTTCTTATAACTCTTCTTTTCAGTCTAATAATTCTCGTTTTTCAGGTAATAGGTGGCAAAGAGATAATTATCAGAATCAGCCACAACAGCAGACTCAGCAAGGACAAGGATCAGGTTCTTCTTCTTCTAATGCCGATCCTAATACCGAATTAAGAGAGATGATGAAGCAGTTGGCTAGTAATCAGGTTGAAACAAATACTAGCATTCAAATGATCAGGGAAGACACTAAGACCTTGAGTGAGAGGTTAGATCAGTTAAGTGGGAAGGTGGAGATCAACATGAAAAACCAAGGAGTTAATTTCAAGGATCTCGAAAGTAGGATGGCCGCTCTTGCTAGGCCCACGGGGACTCTTCCTAGCAACACACAGCAGAATCCTAGACCTCAGTTTAGTCAAGGACAGAGTCAAGGACAGAATCAGGGACAGAAATACACTCCACCTCCAGTCCGCAATGAGCAAGCCAAAGCCATCACTACTCGTACTGGTAGGTCTTATGACTCACCTCCTATGCCTAATGTTGTTGTTTCGGATGTGCAGGATAAAGGGAGTGATGATGATGACGTTGATGAAGAGATTGAAATGGAGGAAGATTCAACCGTGAAGACTCCGGTCACTCCACCAACACCGGATGTGGTTCCAGAGGTTAAACCATACAAGCCAAAGATACCATTTCCACAGAGGTTCAAAAAGGCAAAGCTGAAGGAGCAATATAACAAGTTTGTGGAGATGATAACAAATGTTCACATTAATGTGCCTTTAGTTGATCTTATTCAGGGGATGCCACATTATGCCAAGTTCATTAAGGAGCTTGTGACTGACAAGGGAAAGATGGATGAGGTGAAAGCTACTTATCTTAATGCCGAGTGTTTTGCTATCTTGTAGAACCGCATCCCACCTAAGCTTGAAGATCTAGGGAGTTTCCTTATTACTTGTTCTATTCGTACTCTTACTTGTAAGGCGCTTGCTGATTTAGGTGCTAGCATTAATTTGATGCCTTACTCGGTTTGGAGTAAGTTGGCTCTAGGAGTTTTGAGACCTACCCGCATAAGTATTAGATTAGCTGACCATTCTTTTCAGTATCCCATTGGGATTGCTGAAAACATGATTGTCCGGGTAGGCCATATTGTGTTTCTAGTTGACTTCGTTATCCTCGAGATGGAGGAAGATACGAAGGTACCCCTTATTCTTGGACGACCATTCCTTAATACCGCGGATGCTATCATCCGTGTGAAGGATAAGGAAATTTCTTTGGGTGTGGGTACGGATAGAATTGTGTTTAATGTTGAAAAGTCCATCAAGCATTCATATTCTAATGATGAGTTTTGTTTCAGGATTGACGTTATTGATGATGCTTTAGACCGAGAGTTTCAGGAACTAATGGAGGCCGACACTGGAGATGAGGAGATTGCTAATTTAGGATCGGGAGATATATCTGACGATGATTTGTTTGCAGAGGTTATGGCGCTTAGCTTGGATGAGACACCTCCCGAGGATGAGAGTTTTGAGGAGGTTGTTGCTGATGGAAGTTCGAGGGTACCGAATTCTGTTGATGTACCACCCACTGATTTGGAGCTTAAGCCATTACCTTCCCATTTGGAGTATGCTTATCTGTCAGGTGAATCTTCTTTACCCGTGGTTATCTCGTCCTCACTCTCGAGTGACGAGAAGGATTGTCTTTTGTCTGTGCTTCGAGCCCACAAACGGGCTTTTGCTTGGAAGACCACCGATATTCCAGGTATTAGTCCTAACTTTTGTCAGCATAAAATAGATTTTGTTGATGATGTTAAGCCCGCTGTCCAGAGACAAAGGAGGCTTAATCCGAACATGAAAGAAGTTGTTAAGAAAGAGGTCATTAAGTTGTTAGATACTGGGATCATTTTTCCTATTGCTGATAGTCCTTGGGTTAGTCCTGTTCATTGTGTGCCCAAAAAGGGGGCATGACAGTTATTGAGAATGAGAATAAGGAACTCTTGGCCACTAGGACTATAACGGGTTGACGGGTTTGTATTGATTACCGTAAGCTTAATGATGCCACCCGTAAGGATCACTTTCCCTTCCTTTCATTGATCAGATGTTAGAAAGACTTGCAGGTAATGAATATTTTTGTTTCTTAGATGGGTTTTCTGGGTACTTCCAAATACCCATTGATCCCAAGGACCAAGAAAAGACCACCTTCACATGCCCATTTGGTACTTTTGCTTATCAGCGAATGCCGTTTGGTTTGTGTAATGCCCCAGGCACCTTTCAAAGGTGCATGATAGCTATTTTCCAGGACATGCTTGAAACCTCCATGGAGGTTTTCATGGATGATTTCTCGGTTTTTGGGGACTCTTTTCATACTTGCTTGCATAATTTGAAAAGGATGTTAGAACGGTGTGAAAGGGCACATGTTAGGTCCAGATTTACTGGACTCGCTCCAGACTCGACTACTGGAGCTTACTGAAGATCTGTCCAGAAATGATAATTATTGGACCTACTCCAGACTTGGAATCTGGAGTCCTTCTGAAGATTTGTCCAGAAATAATGGAAGACCAGTGAGCAAATACTTGTATAGGAATCTGGAGTATTCTCCAGATTAGCTCACTGGACTTCACCCCAGTCCAGATCTACACTACTGAAGACGTTCTCACTGAAGTCAAAGACTGAAGTAAGAATAAAGAAGACTGACAAATGGCGGAGTCCACTGGAAGTCTTTCCAGATCTGTACACTGGAGGATTGTCAGTGTTCTAGACCTTACAAGTCTGAACACTGATATCGAGGATTTGACTTTAAGCCTTTACACACTTTCCAAAGAACAACCCACTTGTTCTTTACCAAAGTATACGTATGTTAAGGTGGTTGGATAAAAGGATACACTTGCACTTGATGTGACTTTATCCTTATTCCTTATCCAATACATTTAATGTTCTTGTCGGATCATTAAATGTATGCAACCATATTTGTACGGCACAAAATTCACTGGTGAATTTTATTGCCTATAAATACAAAGTCATTTCTTTGAGAAAATCACTTTTTAGCAAATTGGTGAACTTGCTTAAATACTATCGATCTAAACAGTTATACTTCACAACTCTAAGTATATCGATCAAAGGAGTTTATTTAGCAAGTATAGATCACTTGTAATTCAAAGATTGTTAGATACTTACATACGTGTAATATCTAGGTTCCGCAACGATCTTGTATTTTGTTTATTCTTCAATAAAGAAAAAAAATCGAACGCTGATAGAAGCTGCCAGGAGTATGCTAGCTGAATCTGGTCTTCCTACCAGTTTCTGGGCTGAAGCAATCGCAACTGCTTGCCACACCCAGAATCGATCAGTGTACGTGAAGCGACACAAGAAGACTTCTTATGAAATATTGAGAAATAGAAAACCAAATATTGGTTATTTTCACATTTTTGGATGTCCAGTTTACATCCTGAACGACTCCAGTCAGTTAGGCAAATTTGATGCCAAAGCTGATGAAGGATATTTCTTAGGATATTCAGCCATTCGCAAAGCCTTCAGAGTTTACAACAAGAGACTGGAGATAGTGAAAGAATCCATACATGTTACTTTCGATGAATCAAATGCTGCAATCAACAAACCAGCCCTTGACACTCCCCCAGTAACTCCAATTGTCTTCTGTGAATCTGATCTTATCAACTACAATAAAGAAGATTCAGAAGATAAAGTTTCCAGTCATCCTGATCTGGAACCTGTTCAGAAAAAGAAACTTTCCAGTAGTACTCCATTCTATCCTTCTATTAATTTCAAACTACCCTCTGAAATAAATATTGGTTCAGATGTTCGTGCTACTCCCCCAGTATCAGTGTCAGTTGAGAGCATACCAGAATTGTGTTCAAATGAAGTAATTCAAACTGAACCTATACTACAAGAAATGCCTTCATATGAAGAATTTCATGATGCAAATCGTGATTTAAATGAATCAGATGAAGATGTTGAAGTAGTTTATGAAGAACCTCCTCCTGAAGCAACTTCAGAGGAGACTCAACTGAATTCTTGCACTAATATTGTTGTCAGTAACAATCCTGGTCAATAATCCAGATGGACAAAAGCTCACCCTATTGATCAGATCATAGGTGACTCCAGTCGTGGAGTACAGACCAGAAGAGCCTCCAGTGATCAATGCTTAAATGTCAGTTTCTTATCACTGAATGAACCAAAGAAGATTGACGAGGCTATGGAAGATCCAAGCTGGGTGACTGCTATGCAAGAAGAGCTTCACCAGTTTGAAAGGAACAAGGTCTGGTATCTGGTTCCTTTCCCAGTTGGAAAGAAAGAACCAATTGGAACAAGATGGGTCTTCAGAAACAAGGTAGATGAAGATGGCCACATAATCAGAAACAAGGCCAGACTGGTAGCACAAGGTTACTGCCAGTCAGATGTCGATTTTGATGAATCATTTGCTCCAGTGGCTAGACTTGAAGCGATCAGAATTTTCTTAGCATTCGCTGCTCATCATCAGTTCAAGGTCTACCAGATGGATGTAAAGAGTGCTTTCTTGAATGGAAAGCTTGAAGAAGAAGTTTATGTCAGACAACCTCCAGGTTTCGTTGATGAAAAGCATCCACATTGGGTATATCGTCTGGACAAAGCGCTATATGGCCTCAGACAAGCCCCACGTGCCTGGTATGACACTCTGACTAAACATTTATTGAAAAATGGTTTTAAACGAGGTGCAATTGACAATACCTTATTTATTCTTCATGAACAAGGTAATCTGTTACTGGTACAAATTTATGTTGATGATATTATTTTTGGGTCTACTGATGAAAACATGTGCAAGAAATTTTCGAAAATAATGTCCACTGAATATGAAATGAGTTTGATGGGTGAATTAACATATTTTCTTGGACTCCAGATTAAACAAAACAAAGATGGCATCTTTATTAATCAGGAAAAATATGTTAGAGATCTTTTAAAGAAATATGAAATGAGTTTGATGGGTGAATTAACATATTTTCTTGGACTCCAGATTAAGCAAAACAAAGATGGCATCTTTATTAATCAGGAAAAATATGTTAGAGATCTTTTAAAGAAATATGATATGAACTCTTCACCATCTAAACCAACTCCAATTTCTGCACCACTGACACTGGACTCAGATCCAGATGGTAAACCAGTGAACACCACTGTCTTTAGAGGCATGGTTGGTTCACTGATGTATTTAACTGCCAGTAGACCAGATATAATGTTTTCAACATGTTTATGTGCCAGATATCAGTCTAATCCAAAGGAATCTCATATGCTTGCTGTAAAGTGCATACTGAAGTACCTTAAAGGTGTCCCCAGTCTAGGTCTTTGGTATCCCAAAGGCTCAGGCATGGATCTAATGGGTTATTCAGATTCAGATCATGCAGGTTGTAAGATAGACAGGAAATCCACTACTGGTGGATGTCATTTCCTTGGTGGCAAACTGGTCAGTTGGACCAGTAAAAAGCAAACTTCAGTTTCATTGTCCACTGCTGAAGCTGAATACGTGTCTGCAGCCAGTTGTTGTGCTCAGATACTCTGGATGAAGAACCAGTTGCTTGATTATGGTATTAAGTATTCAAAGACTCCAATTTTTTGTGATAATACCAGTGCCATTGCTATCTCAAACAATCCAGTCATGCACTCCAAAACCAAGCACATTGATCTTAGGTATCACTTCATTCGTGATAATATTGTGAAAGGAAACATTGAACTCCATTTTATCCCCACTGACAAACAACTCGCTGACATTTTAACAAAACCTCTGGATGTCAAAACATTTGAATATCTTGTTGGTGAGTTGGGAATGTTAAACCCTTAAATCTGGAACCTTAGTATTGAACGCCATTGTGTACTACTAAGGATCTTTGATTTAAAGATTCATAAATTTATTTCTGGATCAACATTCCAGGGGGGAAGACTTTGAAAGATATATATATTTTTTTTAAAATGTTTAAAGTTCAAAGGGAATTTATTAATTTATTTTCTCACTGGACAAAATTTTCTTACTGGACGAATTGTCCAGAAAATATTACTGGTACTTTGTAAATATGTCCCTCTCACTGGTAACTGGACAGGTTGAAGTGCATGTTTGAGGAGTATATTTTTCTTTAAAATGTTTAAAGTTCAAAGGGAATTTATTAATTTATTTTCTCACTGGACAAAATTTTCTTACTGGACGAATTGTCCAGAAAATATTACTGGTACTTTGTAAATATGTCCCTCTCACTGGTAACTGGACAGGTTGAAGTGCATGTTTGAGGAGACTTTTGTCTTCTTGTAAATGTGTCCCTCTCATTTGTCGGTATTAGTTGACGTGCATGTTTGAAGTTACCAGTCTTTCAAAATGGTTTTCACTGGTACTTTACTGGAGTGTCCCTCCAGTATACCATCAGTACATGCTTCACTGGACTAATCCACCAGTGATACTGGAGTGTCTAGTCAACCTTCAGATGGACTAAATTGAGTCACAATATTTTTTTTAAAATACTTGGTCATTGTGCGTGCCACGTAAGCAAACTTTTTCAAAGATATTTATCTTATAAATCCTACGTGGCATGTAACTTTTTCAAACGTGATGATGGTATTTTTACCTTGGGAAGATAAAAAGAACAAGTTGTTAGTTTTTGTGGGCGGTGAACCATCACACATTAATGTGTGATGTGATGTACTTAATGCGGATCTCAAAACACGATCAAAATTATATTTGATAATTTCAAATTAACCCTTTTGAAGTTCCACATTATCTCTCCTATATATACCCACTTTCACTTTCACTTTACATTTACTTCGAACAAATTCCTTCATTCAATTCCTTCATTCTTTTCCTATCATTAAATCTCTCATATTAACTGCAAATTCATTAATTTCTTCTTAAACCCTAAATTTATTCAATTTCATCTTCATCTTTCAATCATAAATGGCACCCAAAAACCTTTTATCTGCCGAATATGCTCCGGTTGATAATGTTACTAAACCTAGACACATCACTCTTGAAGCAAAAGCTATTCGAATCAACATGAATAATTGGATGGCCAAACTTTCCAGTTCTCATCCTGCTCAATCTATCATTGGGAGATTGAATACTTTCTTTCTCTCATGCCCTCTGTATGGTTCATTAACCCTAAATCCAGGGAGAATGTACCATGATTATTTATGTGAATTCTGGTACTCCGCATTTTATAATGAAGAAACCTCATCAATTTCTTATACTCTTGGGGGAGGTACCAGATCTTTAGGTTTCTCGGTGAATTTACTCAGGTCAGTTTTACAGTTGAATTATCTTGACCAGAATGAGTTGCCCGTCGAACTTCCCTCTGGCATAAATTACAGGGAAGTGTGCAGGTTGATGGGGCACACCGAAATACTTGATGACCATGGCCAGTTATTAAGAAAGGGGACTATTTATATGAGCAGATTGACAGACTCGTGGAGATTTTTCTTCACACACCTGGTTGAATGTCTGGGAGGTAGTTCTGGGGGTCTTGATCAGATAAATCAAACCCAGCTCCAGATTGCCTATTGTTTGTGGTTCGGAATAAGAGTAGATTTTGCTCAGATCTTATTCAATGATTTGGTGGATCGATTGAAAGCTAAAGGGAGAAAACCCCATGTTCCATTCATTCGTTTTCTTTCCCTTATGTTTAGAAGTGCCCTAGGAGATCAGTATGACTATGATACTACTCACTTTTCTGTGAGTGAGTTTATGAGGGACTTGAACAACCTTCAATCAAGAACTGGAGAGGTAGATATTCCTCCAGCAATGTTGGCTTTTCAAAGGGAACAAGTAGAGGCACCAGGTAGAGTACAAGTTGTTGAAAGTCCTGGTGATGACCAAGATGTTCAGGTTGTTGAGATGGTACAACCAATAAGGCAAGTTGCTCCAGAAGAAGGTGTGCAACCAGAAAATGTTGATCTCACCAGACGACCTAGATCTAGTAGGCGCCTGATGAGAGGTGGAGTCCAGGTAAACCCAGCAAGACAGGCTGGTGATGTAATGGATGTGGATGGGTCTCCCATTTTTGAAGAAGAGAATGTTGAAAATATTGACCAGAGTGAGAATGTAGAAGTTGTTGGCCAGTTGGACGAGCAGATAGAAAATATGGGTCAGTTTGATGAACAGGTTGGTGAGCAGGTTGATCAGATTGAACAAGTAGTCCAGACTGATGAGCAAGAGGCTCAGATTGATTTGAATGTTCAGGCTGGTGATCAGGCTGGTACATCGACTGGTGATGATGTTACTGGTGATATGTTTTGGGATGGGGCTGATTCTCCCATTTCTGAAGGTCAAAATCTTGATATAGATATGAACTTTCTGGGTGAAGATAGTGTGCAAGTTGAAAGTCTTCCAGAAATGCCACCACCTCCACCAGAAACAAATATTACCCCTCCAGAAACTGAAATGCCTCCACCCCCACCAGAATCAAGCATGCCACCACCACCACCTTCAATTTCACAATCAACTCCTTACTTCACCCCATTAATTCAAACTGTTGAAACTGAAGAGGTCTGGGCACAAGTGCCAGTAATGGAGAGAATGACCTCTCATCTGGAACCACCCAGTGGTCTCTCCACTTCATCTTCAACCGAGGTCCAAGGCCTTCTTAGTAAGGTGGCGGATCTGGAGAGATCACTCCAGAGCTCTTCCCAGGTTATTTCTAATTTCAAATCCCTATTATCAAATAATTTAGCATCAGAAATGAACTTGTTTGCTGGGAATGAGAAGTTGGTCTTTGAGAAGTTAGATGAGCTGGTACTGGCCACCAATCGCAATTCTAAAAACATTAAAGTGGCAGTCCAGGGCTTAGAAACAAGGGTTGTTAGTTCTGTTCAGACTGCAGTGGATAGTAAGATTGTTCAACCACTGGCAGGTCTGAAAGAAGAGGTTGAAAAACTGGTTACAAGGGTTGGTTCACTGGAGAGCAGGCCAACATTAGATCAAAATGATATTGTCAGCACCCTTAGTGATGAAATTGTTGGAAAATTTAGGGGTGATATGCTGAAAACAATCACTGATGATATCTCTGCTTCAGTTCTACGAACCATTCAAGATAGCTTGTTGCCTGAAGTTGTTCAGATGATAGAAGTTGAGTTGCCTAAGCACTTGCCAGAAGAAATTGAAAATATGAAGAAAGAAGTGTTGGCACTCAAGAAAATTGTGACTGATGCAAATCCAGAACAGGGAAGAACTTTTGGTTCTCTGGACAGGCATATGATGGAAGAATTATGGAATGATCTCAAGTCCAGGACTGGTGATCATTCCAGGGGGAAAAATCAACTGTTCCATCATCTGGTGACCAAATAGAAAGAGCATATGGCACTGAAGCCGGGCTTACTGAAGAGGTTACTGGTACTGAAGCCAGTGAGCCCCAGTTTGAATCTTTTACAAATATCCCAACAACTTTGAAATCTGTTAAGAGAAAAGGAAAATGTTGAACCAGATGTTGATGATGACACCTCGAAGAAACTGCAACAACAATGCATCATGATTGAAATTTTCAAGAAGAATCAAAAAGATGAACTGCTGGCCCATCATAGGGATATGGCAACAATGGGTACTCTGGACTCCTACAATGCTGGAAGGTTAGGCATTAACATTGAAGTGTTCAAAAGGATGAAGGAGGATCCCAGAGTTCTATCAATGTCTAGATGCATTGGATGATGTTCATATACGCTCGTTCTACGCTGAAGAAGAACAGGTATATGATTCATTGATTTATGGTGTTACCATTCCAGAGTTAATAAGGCAGAGAAGGGAGGAACTGGTGAGCCTCCAGAGAAAAATAAGGAAAAATGCTGGTGCTCTGGAGTTGGAATACAGAAAAAGATTGACTGGTCTGCTGAAGCTTACTGCCAAACAAATCAAGGCAATAAAGGATGCTGATGTGAGCACTTTCATTCCCCTGGATACTTCTCTAAGAATTAATCGCCAACAACTCCAGTCCACTGAAGGACAACAGAGTGGTGTATCCAAGGAAACTGAATATATGGTCCAGATGGCGAAGCAGAAGGCATCTTATGATCAAATGATGAATTTCAGGGCTAATGCCAGAAGGATTGTTGATGCTGAAATTAAGTTGGCTGAAAATCATCAAGGGATGACCAGATTTAATGTAAAGTTGACCAGGGAGGGTAACTTTACAGATGAAAGGAAAGATACAACAGTCCAAGCTTTTGGATGGACTGAACTGAAGGAGATAGGATTGACATTTAAAGGTAAAACTGATTTATCTCCAGATGTAAGGGCCTTTATGAAGAGAATTGAGAAGGTCTGGAGAAGAATACAACAAATGGAAGCTGTGTTGGGTTTGAGACCATCAGTGTCTGTTCCATCATCTCCATCACCAAAGAGGAAGGCTACTGAAGATGCACCAGGGCAGTCATCAAAAAGAAGGGCCTGAATCTTTTATCATGTACTTATTATAATTAATCGTTTGATGAAAGTTGTAACTATTTTCCAGTTGATGATAGTAATATTAGTTGCAATTTTTAATTTCATATAAGTAAATGATCAGATTTAGTCTAAGTTAGAACTTAAAAGATGAAACTGAAAACACTCATGATCTATAAAGTGTTTTCCAGGCATACAAATTTGTATATCTATAAGCCTGAAAACACTTGCATTATTTCTAAACAAATAGGGGGAATATGTTAGGTCCAGATTTACTGGACTCGCTCCAGACTTGGAATCTGGAGTCCTTCTGAAGATTTGTCCAGAAATAATGGAAGACCAGTGAGCAAATACTTGTATAGGAATCTGGAGTATTCTCCAGATTAGCTCACTGGACTTCACCCCAGTCCAGATCTACACTACTGAAGACGTTCTCACTGAAGTCAAAGACTGAAGTAAGAATAAAGAAGACTGACAAATGGCGGAGTCCACTGGAAGTCTTTCCAGATCTGTACACTGGAGGATTGTCAGTGTTCTAGACCTTACAAGTCTGAACACTGATATCGAGGATTTGACTTTAAGCCTTTACACACTTTCCAAAGAACAACCCACTTGTTCTTTACCAAAGTATACGTGTGTTAAGGTGGTTGGATAAAAGGATACACTTGCACTTGATGTGACTTTATCCTTATTCCTTATCCAATACATTTAATGTTCTTGTCGGATCATTAAATGTATGCAACCATATTTGTACGGCACAAAATTCACTGGTGAATTTTATTGCCTATAAATACAAAGTCATTTCTTTGAGAAAATCACTTTTTAGCAAATTGGTGAACTTGCTTAAATACTATCGATCTAAACAGTTATACTTCACAACTCTAAGTATATCGATCAAAGGAGTTTATTTAGCAAGTATAGATCACTTGTAATTCAAAGATTGTTTAGATACTTACATACGTGTAATATCTAGGTTCCGCAACGATCTTGTATTTTGTTTATTCTTCAATAAAGAAAATACACTTGAAAACTACATTTGTGTTCCACCATTTATTTACTTGTTTAAATATTGCTTAAGTCATTTATTACTTTGCTTATATTCTTGCATATTTATATTGAAGTAATACTAGTCCAAGTCTAGTTCATACTTGTCTTGTATTTTACACTCGTGGGTTAAACCATCGTGTGAGGGACTTTACAGCACACCTTGTTTTGAATTGGGAAAAGTGCCATTTTATGGTGACCGAGGGAATTGTGTTAGGGCATAAAGTGTCTAAGGCCGGGATTGAAGTTGATAGGGCTAAGATAGATGTTATAGCCAAGTTACCCCCACCTTCCAATGTGAAAGGGGTAAGAAGTTTTCTTGGACATGCCGGTTTTTACCGTCGTTTTATTAAGGATTTTTCTAAGATTACTCGTCCTATGACCCACTTGTTGGAGAAGGACGTCCCTTTTGTGTTTGATGATGCTTGTTTGAGTGCATTTCAGGTTTTAAAGGAAAAGTTGACTAATTCTCCTATCATGGTTGGTCCGGATTGGGAATTGCCATTTGAGTTGATGTGTGATGCAAGTGATTATGCTGTAGGAGCTGTGCTAGGGCAAAGGGTTGAGGAACATTTCAAGCCCATTTACTTTGCTAGTAAAACTTTGAACCCAGCCCAGCAAAATTACAGCACTACAGAAAAGGAGTTGCTTGCGGTGGTCTTTGCCTTTGATAAGTTTAGATCTTATTTGGTGTTGAGTAAGACCATTGTTTTCACCGACCATTCAGCCCTTAAGTACTTGTTCTCGAAACAAGATGCTAAACCTAGGCTTATCCGATGGATTTTGTTGTTACAAGAGTTTGATAGAGGTTAAGGATAAGAAAGGTGCTGAAAACTTGGCGGCCGACCATTTGAGTCGTTTGGAAGATCCTCACCGGGAGGAACTTCGAGATGGGGAGATTAATGATCACTTCCCCGATGAGTCTTTAATGTTTATTTCTAACTCTGATGATGCTCCTTGGTTTGCAGATATTGCTAATTATTTGGTTGCAGGTGAGATACCGAATGATTTCACGTCCCAGCAAAAGAAGAAGCTCATATCGGATGCTAAGCACTATTTTTGGGATAGTCCATACTTGTTTCGTGTTTGTGCAGATGGTATGGTAAGGAGATGTGTAGCTGGAGCTGAGACGAGGGAGATTCTTGATGCTTGTCACTATGGTCCAACTGGAGGTCATTACGGCCCTTCAGTTACTGGTAAGAAAGCTTTTGATGCAGGTTTCTATTGGCCTACAATTTTCAAGGAGGCCCAGACTTTGGTAGAGACTTGTGACATTTGTCAAAGACAAGGGAGCATTACTAAGCGGGATGAGATGCCTCAACAAAGCATTCAGGTATGCGAGGTATTTGATATTTGGGGTATAGATTTCATGGGACCATTCCCACCGTCTAATAAGTTTCAATATATTCTTATCGCCGTTGACTACGTGTCTAAATGGGCCGAAGCCAAGGCTTTGCCCACGAATGACGCGAGGGTAGTCATTGATTTCTTGAAACAATTATTCTGTCGATTTGGTTGCCCTAGAGCTTTGATTAGTGACCGAGGAACCCATTTTACAAATCATCAATTAGCCAAGGTCATGAAGAGGTATGGTGTTGTGCATTATTTTTCTACTTCTTATCATCCGCAAACTAGTGGACAAGTAGAAAACACCAATAGGGCTTTGAAAAGGATTTTAGAGAAAACTGTTGGAGATAACCCCAAGGTTTGGTCAAAGAAGTTAGATGACGCCTTGTGGGCGTTTAGGACGGCTTTTAAGACGCCGATTGACACCACGCCATACCGGTTGCTTTATGGCAAAACTTGCCATCTTCCTATTGAGATAGAGCATAAAGCGTATTGGGCTTTAAGGAATTTGAATTTGGATTTGATGGAAGCACGTGAACTTAGAATGTTACAACTACATGAGCTTGATGAGCTTAGGTTAGGTGCTTATGAGAATTCGAGGCTTTATAAGGAGAGAACCAAGATTTGGCATGATAAGAGGATTCGTAGAAAGGAGTTTAAGGTTGGGGCTAAAGTGTTGTTGTTCTTGTCCAAATTTAAGATTAAGCAACCTAAACTAACTTCTAGGTGGATTGGACCGTTTGAGATTAAGCACGTATACCCGTCGGGTTATGTTGAGTTGTTTAAGCGAAATGGTGAAGGATCGTTCATTGTCAATGGTCATCGACTGAAGCTATATTTGGAAGAAGAGCAGGTTGAGGGGATATTTGATGTAATCCCCGTGTTTGAATTTGATACTTGAAGGTTGGTCGAGTCAAGCTAAAGACTCGTTAATAACTTAAGCGCTTCTCGGGAGGCAACCCGTGTTATTTTATCGCATTTTCCTTTTCTTTGAATTAGATAGTTTTAATCTTGTTTTATTAGTAAGTGCAGGTATGTTCTCGATTTGATGCGGATCCGGGTAATGGTGATTTAAGTTTTGTCATAATGTTTTGAAGGAAAATTTTCCAGCAACTTTCCACTGCGCCGCAGTGGGGGTGGTATTTGCTGACTGCGCCGCATTGTCAATCTTCTGACCACTTGTGATTTACATCCCACTGCGGCATACTCTCCACTGCGCCGCAGTGGGGGGTCGGGTAAGTCAAGATTGGGGCCAGGTAATGTAGGTTTTCTACACTCTTACACCTTTACTCTTTCTTCTTCTTTTCTCTCCCCAAAAAAATACCCACTCTTTCTTCCATCCAGATCCTCCATTCTCTTCCATCTTTAATCCTTTTGTCCAGATTTTCATATTCATACATTGCATAATGGGAAGAAGTGTGAGTTTTCTCTTTAGTTTCTTTGTATTTTTCTTTTATTTTGAGTTTTAAATTTCTAGGGTTTATGCTAGCTTAATCTTTCGAATTAATTTAGGGGTTTTGATATTTGTGGGCAATAGAAGCTAATTGGGTGTTGAATCTTGCATCTAGTTCATCAATTTGTGATTTTAAATTAGAAATTAGGGTTTTGAAAAATTTGGGAATTTGATTTGAAGAACAAGTATGGGGGAATGTCGGTATAGGTTGTTTTAAGTGGAGATTACTGGATCTTTTCCTGAATTTGTTTGTTTGATTTACCCCATTTTGTGCCATATCATGATGAACCCTAGTGAGTTGCCCAGATTTTTGACCTCACTGCGCCGCAGTGAGGGGGTTCATGCCTCACTGCGCCGCAGTGAGATCCTTCTGCCCGTTTGTCCTTTTGCCCCACTGCGCCGCAGTGAGGGTGAAGCATGCCCACTGCGCCGCAGTGAGGGTGAAGCATGCCCACTGCGCCGCAGTGGGGGCCTTTCCCTGCCATGATTTTTGCTTGTTTTATATGATTTCCAACTTTGCATTCTTAATACTTACAATTGGACGTTTTCATGTTGTGAATGCAGGGAGCGGGAGCTAGTGATAAGGCCGCGGAAAAGCGCAAAATGGTTGAGGGGCAATCTAGTGAGGCGGTTGATGTCCCGACTAAAACTTCAAGGAAACAAGCGGAGGTGCCGCTTACATTTATTGAAGAATTGAACGAGCGACATGCTTGGCTATCATTTGAGGGAATTAGGCAGCCTCAGAAGAACATCTACAAGAACAAATTGTATAAACTTTCTAAGCATGTGGTCCTTCCCGCAAGACATTTAACTCAATTTCAAGCTCAGGTATTTGGAGTTCAGGAGGATATTCGACGGTGGTTTTCTATGAGTATGAGGGTTGGAGGTACGTCAAGAGGGCATGAAGTGAGTTGTGATATTTGGCGGCGGGTATTCGCTAACCGTGAAGCCGCCTACCGTGAGTTATGCTTAGAGTTCTATTCAACCTTGAAACTGAAAAAGGAATTGGGAAAAGTCAAAGACATTTTTGAAGAGAGGGTAGTTTCGTTTTACTGTGGGGGAGTGCAGAGGAGGTTGTCAATTGCTGAATTTGGTTACTACTGTGGGATGTATACGAGGGAGGAGTTGCAGAGTGCTGAGTTTAGGGATATTTTGAAGAAGGGGTATAGAACACAGGCCGATTTGGGTGATGGAGAGTCTATCGTGGAGTATTACGCCAGGATCACGGGGGGAGAGACATGGACATACACAAGTGGTGTGTCAAAGATTAAGAATGTGCGTTTGAGGTTGCTCCACCGGATGATTGTGACTTTCCTGGTACAGAGGTCTACTCATTGGGAGAAGGCGTACAAGAACGATCTTTGGTTACTTAAGTTATTTTCTGAGGGTGCTCCATCCAGGTTTGCTTTGCCTCCTCTTGTGCTTCTGGACCGTATGTGTAATCATACCGATGCGACTCTGGTTTTGGGACACTTTATCACGGTGATCTATAAGAGGATGAGAGTTTTTGCTTCTGATGATTGCCAGACCTATCTCTCATTGCCAGTACATCAGGAGGATTTTACGTATCAGGAGCTTTGGAGGGCAAAGATTTTGAAGAAAAAGAAAGACAATGTGCAGGAGCGTTTGTTTGATGATGAGGGTGAGGTTGAAGGACCACCTCCTGTACAGGAGGAGGATGAGGAGGCTGATGTTGAGATGGCTGATGCTCCACGGGAGCCACCGAGGAGGACCGGACGTAACATTCCCATCACTCCTTTGTTTGATCTTACACTCTTGGGGAACACTATTCAGAACATCTATGAGTCTCAGCAGAACAGTCAGCGAGAGTTTGATGCGTACCAGAGGAGGGTGGACCAGGATTTCACCTGGATTGGATCACAGCAGGCCCACACTAACTATAACCTTGATTATTATCAGCCTATATGGGATGCTCAGTATCATGGCCGGGAGTTTGTTAGACCTGACCCGATTCCTCCATTCTCTCCACCGCCTATTTATGTCCCTGATTATCGTCAGGGGGGTCAGCCCTTCTTCTCTCAGACGACTGTTCCGGGGAACATGTCACCACGACCCCATGATTTAGGAGGTTCTCCTCGTGGTCCAGTGCAGTTTGGGGTTTTTCAGGGTGGACATGTTGGCGGTAGTTCTTCATCTTTTGCAGGTTTGGATGCAGGTGCGTCAGGATTTGATGCTGATCAGTCAGGGGGAGGTGCTGGTGGTTCAGGTTCAGCTCAGGAGGAAGAACAAGATTGGGTGACAAGTATTTTTGGCAAACCTGGACTACCCTATGTCTACCATGGACATTAGCAGTGAGTGGAGATGATTCCCATCCGGTACCATGGGATGGAATCATATGATGATTGATTTTGATTGGTATTCTTATGACATTACTTTATTTATCATTGTCTGGTATCCACCCTACGGGGTGATGAAACATTTGTAAATTCCTTTGTTTTCTTTTATTTTCTGCATGGTACTCTATTTTGTTTGAACTATTTTGGATATTTTGGATGGTTGGTCTTTTGGAATGTTATTGAACAGGTTTGATCCGATTGATGGCAATACCTAGTGGAACCCAAGTGTGGGGGAGAACCCGTTGGTTTGTTTGATTTTGTGATCGTGTTAGTAGCTCACTATGATGTCATGTGCATATGCTGGCAGTAAGTTCAGCGCAACATTTTTTATTGTCATCTTTATTGACATTGTTTCACACACAGTTCTCACACCTTCCGTTTTGGAACTAGTTTGTTTCTCCCGTCAACCAAATTGGACTTCCTTTTTAGGAAAAGCAATTTGTGGTGCGGGTTCGACTTACTTGTTTTGAAACGGAATGTGTCCATGATCCGGTATGTGTTCTCATTCTTTCTGTCTATTGTGCTTACCCCTATTTACCTTTGTTTTGACCAAATATGGACATTGAGGGCATTGTCCATCTTAAGTGTGGGGGGGTGGCAAATAGGTTTTAGTAACCGGATATATCTCTTTTGTTGTTTTGCCATTGAGATTTAACCGTTCTTGTAGATGTGTCCCTCTCATAGGCTTTTGGGTTTTATCCAAGAGTAAGGGTTCTATCTTGAACTCTGAACTTTGATGTGCATGTTTGAGATTGGTTGTTTCGATTTGGTAAGATGACGGAAGATGATATGATTTGAAACTTGTGTTGAGCTTGTCCTTGTGGTAAATTACTTTTGTCACTTAATTCATAATAATTTAATAAGCAATTTTACTTCAAAATTTTTCCTTGGCAAAATTTTAATCGGCGAGATGTGTTCTGAACGGTTATTAGGCTAATCCTTGTGGATTGATAACATTACTTGCATACTCAAATTTCCCAAACACCTAAAGTTGTGAGATTCATCATTCATTTATAGATGTGCTAGGTGTTTACGGTTTTGGTTTGATTGCCTTGTAATTTGTCCCTCTCTTAGGCTCTTGGATTTATTCGGGAGTAAGGGTTCCATTTCGAACTCTGAACTAAGATGTGCGAATATGAGGTTTATTTCTTCCATTTCCGGGTTCATTTCTTTGATATGAGTGTGTCGGTGATGTGTTGAGCTAGAACTTGGCCTGGTGATCGTTACGAGACCACAGTGAGATCACTTTTGTGATATAAGTACATTGGATGACGAATTGGCATATTAGGTTTGACCCGTATTTTCTTTCTTTCTTTGCACCTTTGCTTTTGTATATTTTTACCTTTACTATACATACACTTTCTTTCCTTCCTTTGTAAACCTGTGTTGCACTCATCTTTAGTGCAAAGTACACTTATACATTTTTTTTTACTTAGCCTTTTCCTTTGTATAAATCCACTTAAATATGTAAACTTTACCTCACTATACCGATAGTCTAATCTGGGGGCCATTGATTGTCATTGGTTTGTTTGGATGGTTTGGGAGAGCTTCAGTGGATTGTCAGTTGGAATATTCTTGGTATATGGGAAGACGTCGATTGGTCAAGTTATTGGAGAATGTCTTGGATTGTTCAAAGGAAGTATATTGTTATAGACATTGTTCATCATTGTAAGAGGGTGCCTACTAGTAGAGTAAAAATGGTTCAAAATAAGAGAAAAAAATGAAAAAAAAAAAAGAAAAAAAACAGAAAAAGAAAAGAACTTGGGCTACTAGTGGGTACTTTTCATTTTTAGATGTCTAAAGTTTTGTTGTATCATTAAGAATGGAAGACTTGGTTGAATTTAAGTTGTTTGAAGTTGATACACTACAATGGTGTCGGGTTTTGCTTGGTATTTTTGAGGTGTCTTAGCGGATTACATCTTAGGGGTTGGTAGTTTGTTGGCAATCAATGGTACGGGTTTTGATTAGACTATTTTGTACATATTTCATACATACCCTATACTTTTGACTGTTTCCTTTCATTTCTAACCTACACTCCCATACTCCATTGTAAATATCCATTATATATACCTTAGCCTAACTATACAACCGTCCTATATGCTATTTTGATGATGTACTTGGTGCTCACGCCATGTCGGTGGAGCTATGATCCTTGTTCAAGCCTATGGTAAGACATGCATCACGACCGTGCAATGAGTGGTTATTCATATATATATTCAACCCCAATAGTAAGTTCGTTGGAGTAGGATGATTTTGATAGGCTCATTTGTTTCACTTTTGCTTAGTCGTGTTATTGAGGCTTGTGGATTGTTCAGATATTGTCAAACATTTCGGATTGTCCATCACTTTTGCATACTACATGATGGACCACGGGCCACCCTCAGACTTTAGAAATGATTCATTGATGTGACCAATTTATATAGATCGCCCACTTCATTATTGGCCTTTTTCGTATGTGTTTTGAGTCGATTTTGTATGCATTTGGCGCGTTTACGGTGTTTGTTAGTGCTTTCAGGTTTTTAGCAGGTTGCGCGTCCATTTGGTACATTTTCTGACGATTTTTGGCCAAGAAGTTGACCCGAGTGTTCGAGTGATGTTGATAAAGAAGAAACAAGATTTCAGCAAGAATTTACTGCGCCGCAGTGGGAGGGTTGTTGCCCCACTGCGCCGCAGTCAATGGGTGCCAAAGCCACAAAGATTACAGTGGTTTAACACTGCGCCGCAGTTGGGAGGGCCGACTGCACTGCGCCGCAGTCAAAGGTCGAGAAGAATAATATATTTTCCGTGGTTTAACACTGCGCCGTAGTGGGGGTGGCATAGGCCCACTGCGCCGCAGTCACCTTATGATCAAGATTTCAGGGGTTTTCCACTGCGCCGCAGTGGGAGCACACCATGCCCACTGCGGCGCAGTCAGCTGCACGGGGAAATCAGGGTTACTGCCTCTTGGCATCAGATTTTGGGAATGATATAAAGAAAAAAAAACCTATTTTCCAGGACATCTGTGAAGTCCCTCACACGATGGTTTAACCCTACGAGTGTAAAATACAAGACAAGTATGAACTAGAATCGGACTAGTATTACTTCAATATAAATATGCAAGAATATAAACAAAGTAATAAATGACTTAAGCAATATTTAAACAAGTAAATAAATGGTGGAACACAAATGTAGTTTTCAAGTGTATTTTCTTTATAGATGTATAAACAAAATACAAGATCGTTGCGGAACCTAGATATTACACGTATGTAAGTATCTAAACAATCTTTGAATTACAAGTGATCTATACTTGCTAAATAAACTCCTTTGATCGATATACTTAGAGTTGTGAAGTATAACTGTTTAGATCGAGAGTATTTAAACAAGTTCACCAATTTGCTAAAAAGTGATTTTCTCAAAGAAATGACTTTGTATTTATAGGCAACAAAATTCTCCAGTGAATTTTGTGCCGTACAAATATGGTTGGATGTATTTAATGATCCGACAAGATCATTAAATGTATTGGATAAGGAATAAGGATAAAGTCACATCAAGTGCAAGTGTATCCTTTTATCCAACCACCTTAACACACGTATACTTTGGTAAAGAACAAGTGGGTTGTTCTTTGGAAAGTGTGTAAAGGCTTAAAGTCAAATCCTCGATATCAATGTTCAGACTTGTAAAGTCTAGAACACTGACAATCCTCCAGTGTGCAGATCTGGTAAGACTTCCAGTGGACTCCGCCATTTGTCAGTCTTCTTTCTTCAGACTTCAGTCTTTGACTTCAGTGAGAATGTCTTCAGTAGAGTAGATCTGGACTGGGGTGAAGTCCAGTGAGCTCATCTGGAGAATACTCCAGATTTCCTATACAAGTATTTGCTCACTGGTCTTCCATTATTTCTGGACAAATCTTCAGAGGGACTCCAGATTCCAAGTCTGGAGTAGGTCCAGTAGAACACATTTTTGGACAGATCTTCAGTAAGGCTCCAGTAGTCGAGTCTGGAGCGAGTCCAGTAAATCTGGACCTAACAACATCCAAGTTTTTCTTTCTAGGAGCTGTTCTACCACTAGTCTTTGACGGATCATCGCATATTTCATCATTTGATTCATTGAAGATTCAAGAACATCCATCTAGATCGTATCTAATCTTCTGTCTTGCAATTTATATTCAACGATCATTGGTACAATATGTTTTCTTTCAATTTCTTTATTGCAATTCAATTTAGTATGATTGGCTAGATTTCTAATCATCCACTTTGATGAAACTTGACGAATGATATGATTGCAATATTTTAATTCAAGAGTTGATTCAATTATCGTTGTGTCGTGATCTTTATCAATTAATTCCCTGCGATTTATTCTTTTGATGTTGATGGTTTATGTGTTCATCGTTAGTGGTACTAGGTGAATACGTTTATCGTTTCAATTCGATTGTCTATGGTCGTTTGTCACCGGTTCATGGTATGACGGTGAATGTCAAATCTATAATAGGAGTTAATTGGTAAACGTGTTTAGAAACGGTTGGTGGTACCACGTTTTCATTCACATAGGCATAATTGGTAATTGGATAATCAAGCAAACTAATCGTTGGGGAGATTTTCTAGGCATTGGTGGTACCGGCTTGGGTAATTTAACTAGCAACTTAGGTGTTTGGGTTATTTGTGAGCGGTTGGTGGTACCACGCGAGCATTTTATCCTTTCACGATTATCTTGTCAACTCTAAATAATTTGAACTTTATCGTGTGCAATCATAACTGAAGTCAAGTGGATTCGAAGTGGATGATCTTTATTCATATTGTTTGAACTTTCTTTACTTTTCAATTGTCTTGTCATTTCAATTTCTTTAATTTCATATTGTCAAGGTGAGGTAGCAATTCGGCTACGTTTCCATCCTTATTCCAAAACCACTTTAGCTGACAACTATTTCAAAACCATTCCCCGTGTTCGATCCTGGACTTACCTTCTAGCTATACTATATACGAACGGGTCCACTGCCCGCAAGTGTGTAGTAGTCAGTTTTAGGGTATTCCTTGTTTTAATTTTTAAACTCGATTTCACACATCATTCATCGATTTGCTAAAGTCTCAATCTACTATTTAATATTGATACTAAATAAATGTTTTCAAGAACAACATCTCTTTTCAATTTGTGTAATATAAATTTGTGAACAATGTTTTGGTATAAATGTATTTAAAAACGACAACGTCTTGTGTCGTTCAGTATATCTTGTGTTGTGAATCCATGTACGTCACACCCCGTCTAGGGCGGGTGTGACATTTTTGGATTCGGAATTGCTTAGATCGGGATCGGTTTTGGCTAGATTTGGTTGGATTCGAAGTGGATGATCTTTATTCATATTGTTTGAACTTTCTTTACTTTTCAATTGTCTTGTCATTTCAATTTCTTTAATTTCATATTGTCAAGGTGAGGTAGCAATTCGGCTACGTTTCCATCCTTATTCCAAAACCACTTTAGCTGACAACTATTTCAAAACCATTCCCCGTGTTCGATCCTGGACTTACCTTCTAGCTATACTATATACGAACGGGTCCACTGCCCGCAAGTGTGTAGTAGTCAGTTTTAGGGTATTCCTTGTTTTAATTTTTAAACTCGATTTCACACATCATTCATCGATTTGCTAAAGTCTCAATCTACTATTTAATATTGATACTAAATAAATGTTTTCAAGAACAACATCTCTTTTCAATTTGTGTAATATAAATTTGTGAACAATGTTTTGGTCTAAATGTATTTCAAAAACGACAACGTCTTGTGTCGTTCAGTATATCTTGTGTTGTGAATCCATGTACGTCACACCCCGTCTAGGGCGGGTGTGACATTTTTGGATTCGGAATTGCTTAGATCGGGATCGGTTTTGGCTAGATTTCTAATCATCCACTTTGATGAAACTTGACGAATGATATGATTGCAATATTTTAATTCAAGAGTTGATTCAATTATCGTTGTGTCGTGATCTTTATCAATTAATTCCCTGCGATTTATTCTTTTGATGTTGATGGTTTATGTGTTCATCGTTAGTGGTACTAGGTGAATACGTTTATCGTTTCAATTCGATTGTCTATGGTCGTTTGTCACCGGTTCATGGTATGACGGTGAATGTCAAATCTATAATAGGAGTTAATTGGTAAACGTGTTTAGAAACGGTTGGTGGTACCACGCGAGCATTTTATCCTTTCACGATTATCTTGTCAACTCTAAATAATTTGAACTTTATCGTGTGCAATCATAACTGAAGTCAAGTGGATGATCTTTATTCATATTGTTTGAACTTTCTTTACTTTTCAATTGTCTTGTCATTTCAATTTCTTTAATTTCATATTGTCAAGGTGAGGTAGCAATTCGGCTACGTTTCCATCCTTATTCCAAAACCACTTTAGCTGACAACTATTTCAAAACCATTCCCCGTGTTCGATCCTGGACTTACCTTCTAGCTATACTATATACGAACGGGTCCACTGCCCGCAAGTGTGTAGTAGTCAGTTTTAGGGTATTCCTTGTTTTAATTTTTAAACTCGATTTCAACATGTTTCGTGTTCTGATTCGAAGAAACAAGAGATAAATCTGGATTTTAATTTTTTCGGCGTGCTTTTCAAATTTCCGGGCGCCGTGATTTCAGTTGACAT
>CM067175.1:60873277-60945777 GCA_034093135.1 Erigeron breviscapus | reverse complement strand
TTTGGGTTGAGCTTCCTGTTTTGATGCTCTTTGAGTGAATTATGAGTGAAAGGATGTAGCTTAACAAAAACCCAATCCCCTGCTTGGAAATTCCTGTCAGTTCTATGTAAATCAGTTTATTGCTTCATACGATTTCTTGATCTTTCCAAATTGGCCTTGAGTTTCTGAATCATAGCCTCCATGTCTCTATATAATTCCTCCACTGCAGCCACTGATGTATCTCCAGGAATGAATGGGATATGGACATTAGGTTTTACTCCATATAGGGCTTCATGTGGGGACATTTGGATGGCAGAATGCCATGTTGTATTGTACCACCATTGGGAAAGTGGTACCCATTTGACCCAGTTCAGAGGAGCATCTAAACACATACTCCTCAAATAGCCTTCTAAGCACCTATTCAGAACTTCAGTCTGCCCATCAGTTTGTGGATGGTAAGATGAAGACATATTCAGCCGCACTCCTTGTAATTTCATGAATTCTTTCCAGAAATGACTTAAGAATATGGGATCCCTATCAGATACTATGGTTAGAGGACTCCCATGATACTTGAAAACCTCATCCAGAAACACCTTTGCCACCCCAGCAGCAGTGAATGGATGGCTTAAAACCATAAAGTGACCATATTTAGTGAGTCTATCAACTACCACTAAAATGGTATCTTTCCCTTGTACTCTTGGCAACCCAGAAATAAAATCCAAAGAAATATCAGTGAAATTTGATTTTAGAATAGGCAGTGGTTGCAACAAACTAGGAGAAGCAACAGTCTTATATTTGGACCTCTGGCAAACAGCACAATTCTTGATGTATAGCTGAACATCTCTAGCACATTTCTTCCAATAAAACAACTCCTTAACTCTCTTGGTGGTGGGTATAATACCAGAATGACCACCCATTGAGGAAGAGTGGCACCACTCAATTATGTCAGTTCTCAATTGAGAGTTATTTGCAATCATAATTTTGGACTTCCTTCTTAAAATATGCCATCCCAAGACTTATTAGAAATATGCTCTCCCAACTCCAATTTGGCAATAATATCCACAGTTTCCTTATCTTCCTGCCATGATGCTTTAATCCTCTCCCACGAATTTGTATTTAGTGCACTAACCCCCATTTCACAAACAGCCATACCTTCCACCCTAGATAGAGCACCAGCCACTACATTTTCTGTCCCTTGTTTGTATGATATCTCATAATCATACCCCAACAACTTGGATAACCATTTCTGTTGTAGTGGTGTCACAATATTCTGTTCTAAGAGATGCTTTAGGCTCTGGTGGTCTGTTTTGATGACAAAGTGATTGGTTGCCAAGTAATGGTGCCAGTGTTGTACTGCTATAATGATAGCAAGTAATTCCTTCTCATAAACTGACAAACTTTGCTGCCTTGGACATAAAGCTTTGCTAACAAAAGCTAAGGGATGTCCATCTTGTATCAACACTACTCCTAATCCTTTTGAAGAAGCATCAGTCTCTACAATAAAGGTTTTTGAAAAATTGGGAAGTCCCAATACTGGTGGGCTACTTAAAGCTAATTTCAAGTGATTAAATGCTTCTTGAGCCTCAGGCTTCCACTGAAACCCATCTTTCTTGATGAGTTCTGTTAATGGTTTAGCAATGACTCCAAAATGTCTTATAAACCTTCTATAATACCCTGCCAGCCCTAGAAATCCCTTGAGTTGTTTGACTGTTACAAGGGTAGGCCATTCTTGAATAACTGCAATTTTGGCAGGGTCTGTTGAAACTCCCTGTTTATTAATGATATGCCCTAAGTACTCATCTTTTTCCCCTACAAAAGTGCACTTTGACCTTTTTGCTTTGAGAGAATTTTGTCTCATGATTTGTAGCACACTCTCCAAATCCTGTAAATGTTTCTCTCTACTGCTGCTATAGACTAAGATGTCATCAAAGAATACAAGTGCACATTTCCTTAATACCTCCTTAAATGTAAAGTTCATCAAGGATTGAAAAGTGGCTGGTGCATTGGTGAGGCCAAAAGGCAACACCAAAAACTCAAACAGACCTTGATGAGTCTTAAATGCTGTTTTGTGGATATCATGCTCAAACATCCTCACTTGATGATACCCTGACCTAAGATCCAACTTAGAAAACACCCCAGCTCCTTGCAATTCATCCAACAATTCCTCAATTAAGGGTATTGGAAAAACATTTTTAACTGTAGCCTCATTCAATCTTCTATAGTCTACACACATCCTCCATGTTCCATCCTTCTTCTTAACTAACACCACTGGAGCTGCATATGAACTGTTACTTGGCCTCACCACTCCAGTATCTAACAACTCTTGGGTTAATTGCTCTATAATATCCTTTTGTGCTCTTGGATATCTATAGGGTTTGAGATTTAAATTGACATTCTCATTTTTCAAAACAATCTTATGATCCACTGCCCTAGCTGGTGGTAATCCTTTGGGTACCTCAAAAACATCAGCATACTTACTTAATAATGCATCTAAGGCTGCATTTTCCACTGAAACCCCTACCCGAGGTTGATAAATTCTCTTCTCATCTCCTACTTCTTGTATAGTAAACAATTGTACTTGCACAACATTTGATTGATTTTGTAAAATAGCAGTCATCTTCTCCATAGAACAAGCAGTCAAACTAGGTTTCCTATTTCCTTTCAACAAAAAATCCTGTCCATTCACCCTAAATTTCATAGTAAGGTCTTTAAAATTCCAAATTATATCATTCAGGGTTTCCAACCATTGAACTCCAAGGACTATATCATAGTTATTTAGACTTATGACTAGCATATCTGCCTCAAAATAAGTACCCTGCATCATCCATTGGAATGCTTTGCACAAGTCAATGCAGTCCACATTATTGCCATCTGCTACTGTGACCTTCACACTAGGAATCTGATACAAAATGCACCTAAGTCTATTTGCCACATTTTTGCTAATGAAATTATGAATGGATCCACTGTCCACTAATATGTGCAAATATCTACTGCCTACAGATCCCATAACCTGCATTGTGGAGTATGATGGGATCCCCATCATAGCATTCAAGGATATCTTAGGCTCTCCTTATATGAATGGCACCAACTCTCCACCCTCAACATTCTCATTCACTAACTCTTCCTCTCCCCATTCTTCCACTTCAACTACAAACAATTGCTTCTTACCTTTACACACTCTAGTATGTCCAGGAGTGAATTTCTCATCACAATAGAAGCATTCACCCTTAGCTCTTTTATCCTCCAAAAATTTATTATTCACTTTCTTAGGAACATTAACTATGGCATTAGCAGGTGTAGGTAACAGTGCTGGCTTAGCTAATGAAGTGTAAGCATTACTTTTCAAGCTATTAGACCTAAATCCAGTACCACTATATCCTCCTACAGGCTTAGCTAAGGCCTTATTGGCTTGATTTTGCAATTTAGCTAATGAAATAGTCTCTCTTAACAATTTAGGTCTAAACATTCTCAATTTACATTTAATTTCAGGCTTTAAACCTTCTATGAATAAACTGACAGCATATTCTTCGCAGATACTAACCTTATTCAGCAGCAGATCAAACTGATCACAATAGTCATCGAGTTCATCTGTTTGAGTCAACGCTTTCAATGCTCCCATGGCATCCTCCATCATCGTTGTTCCAAATCTAGCAGCAGCAGATCTGGAATACTCCTTCCAAGTGATTTCTTCCATAGTTTTGCCACTGGAACTCAAATAATCTCTATGCCATTGCAATGCTCTGGTCGCCATATGTAAAGCAGCATATTGGACTTTTGATTCCTCCGGTGTATCATCGATTGTGAAATAGTGTTCACACTTGTAGATCCAGGACTCTACATCATCGCCGTCGAATTTAGGAAACTCTAACTTCGTTAATCGGCAGTGATTTGAGTGATCTCCTTCACCACGCGCCGCCGGTGGTTGTTGTTGTAATTTCTCGATATCGCGACTCAAAGCTTCCATCGTCGTCTTCAATGAAATGATGATTTGATTCTGATCTCGAATCTCCTTCTGTTGAGCAGCAAAATCCTTTTGTAACTTCTCCATTTTTTGAGAACGAGTACTGGTCATGGATTAGAATACATTAGGATTCAATCGGAGTGCTCGCCGGAAGAGATGAACAGAATCGGAGCTCGGCCGGAGGTCGGCTAGCTCTGATACCAATTGATAATGAAGAAACTGAATTTAGAGAGGAAATGATTTACACACACAAATTGAGTTGTAATATTGATCAATATTCCCTTTTATACAAGCCCTAATTGGTAACCGCTCTCAACAACCATTTGAATATTTACAGAAACGACCCTCTGTCTTACAAACTTGACACAATTGACCCTGGACTTAACACACATTGACTCTAATGTAACAGAGAGAGAAATTAATTTTTAAATGAATAGTGTTGTTGGGTTGGGTTATGAATTTAGATAGTCTTATGGGGTTTTTAGCTAAAAGAAATTGTTAGTATTTTAATGAATAGTTTGGTGGTGTTTTTTTGTAAACCAGAGTAGTCTTCCAAGTTCCAACGCGCGGTAGGAACTACAACAGCAGTCAACAAAACACAGCAGAGCAGAACAGAGCACCCACAGTTAAATCGGAGATCTTTTATATCTATCGCCCCTGATCTCTGTAAGTATCACTCACCTTATTTTACTTACTGATAACTGATCCATCATATATATGCTGCACGCTATAAAGTCGTTACAGTTTTTTATATATCTTTCGATTGATTTATTTACTTAGCATTCGAATTGTTAATCAATATCTATCTGTGGCTCTGTACCACTTGATTTAGTATCATTTTCAGATTGAATTACATTTTAAAACAATCTGGCTCCCAACCTTGCTATATCAACACTAGGAAAGTCTGGAATTTCCAGATAGGACAACAACTATACACAATTCTGGCCATAGTGTGAGATAATTCCGAGATATGTCGTTAACTATAAAATATAATCGTGAGCTTCCAGTTTATCTATAGCTAATTGATCTCCATAATCTTTAATAAGAATTTAAAACCAGAGGACTAGTCAAGTAGTCAACACACACAAATGGAAAATTTTGTTGTATCGATCGACGATCACTAGCTCTCTCTTTGGAAATATATTCAGTGTTTCGTTTTAGAAAATGTTCCAATTCCAGAAGGGCCCAATAATTAAAGCTACTCGAAAGAAGGTTGAGAAAAAAGCCCCGGTTTCTTGATCCTACCCCTGGCCCCAGTTTCACCCACTTTTTCCAAACGTATACATAATAACTTTACTAGTTCCGTAACGATTAACCCGGGTTGAAACAAGTTAATGTGTTTGTGTGTGTGTGTTTGTATATATAGGACTATAGGAGCATCGATAGCGAAGATTTGGCATATTTGTATGTGAATTCTCAAAAGACTAGGCTAGGAACCGACTTGTTAATCTCAATCCTTCAAAAAGATTAATGGGGCGGGTAGATTGTTGATATTTGGATTGTCGATATCATATTCGATGATTTTTTGAAGTTTTATTTCTTTTTTTCTTTAAAAAAAAATTCTGTGCAGGTAAATTAGAAGTCATGGATATAAGTAACATGAGTCGCGAAGATCTTACATTGATGGTTGCTGGTGGTTGCACTTTGCTTTCGCTGCACTTCACATTACAACTTTTTTCACAACATACATTTTACTGGAAAAACCCCAAGGAACAAAAAGCAATATTAATTATAATTCTTATGGCACCTGTTTATGCTGCTAACTGTTTCGTGGGGATTCTGGATGTCAAGGGAAGCAAACCAATTTTTATGCTGGTAGATACGGTTAAAGCATGCTACGAGGCTTTGGTATGGGAATTATTTTATTTTTTTGATATCTTTGTTTTGATCCTCTGGTTAATATCTTGATCATCAATTTTTTAATTCTAGGTCATTGCGAAGTTTCTGACTTTGGTATTTAGCTATTCGGATATGTCTATTAGCCAAAGTACAGTTCCCGATGAAATCAAGGGAAGGGAAATTCACCATTCGTTCCCAATGACACTATTCCTGGTGAGTTCATGTTTTTTGTTACTGTCTTTAAATTTGGATGTAGAATCTTGTAATATCTTATGCTTTAGTCAGTGTCTTTTAATCTGAGGAGATACAAATACAATACAATTTGAATTCCGGGGTTAAATTCATTTTTTTTCTCATAGCACTTGAGAATTTTAGAATACATTTAGCAATAATATTTTGTGGTTTGTAGACTAGTTACAAATTTAGCCATTACATGTAAATGAATAGAATCTAACACAGTCTGTGAGAATGAGTAAATTCAGATTAAATGTGGAAACATATGCAAAATATGACCATTGTACTTAGTATCTTGTTTCCTCCTCCAAAATTGCTCATTCTTATAAGTTACAAATTCTACTTGTTTAGCGAATGCATTTGCACAGGAAAGATGGTGAAGTGAATAATAAATTACAATAATACTCTATGATGTATTTGAAAGATCCATCTTAATCTTGAATCTATGGATCATCTCATTTGTCCTCCAAGTTACCATTCTTTTATGACTGTTTCGCGATTCAACTTCTACCTGCAGCATGGCAATGTAGATTAGAGGTGTCAAATCATGTGGGTCATGTAGATTAGTGAAACGAATTAATTTGAGCTTAATTGATGAATTAATGGTGGAATTAGGGTTTTGTGTGTGTTTTAGTGTGTGTGGTTTTAAGGAGGAAGATGGTGGAGAAGAGAGAGAATATTGTTAAGTGTGTGATTATTATCTCAAGGGTTGGTTACAAATGAGTTAGGAAGGAGTATTTATACAATTATCAGTATTATCACTAATACTCCTTCCATTATTGTAAATTTACAATTTAACACCATTTATATTTCTAACAATTAGGTAACAAGTAGAATGGTTAGTTTTAAGTGCGGTTCAAGACAGGCAAGGATTGGATTGACCTTATCCCGGCAACACATTTTTCCATTTTTGTTGTATTTTGTAAAGTAATTTATTAAAGGTGATTACCGAAATTCGTGATATAAAGTTCTAGAAAAATGGATAGAGTGTGTTGCCTCATCACATGAGTGAAAGTTGATGCTGTAAACATCCTCAATATATAAGGGTGTTTTCACCCCTTCAACATTTTCACCCATTTGACCTGATTCAGTTTAATCAGTTTTCTTTATGTACACATTTGACCCTTAGCAAAAAAGCAGAACTTGAATTGACCCATTTTCCTATAAATAGGTTGATAATTTTATAACTATTGCAGATATTAGATGATAAAGACATGCCTCATAAACTATATGTTTGCCTCTGCAGCCTCGCACCACTCATCTAAATCAACAGACACTGAAACTTCTGAAGTACTGGACTTGGCAATTTGTGGTTACCCGGCCCATATGCTCATTTCTTATGATCGGTTTGCAGTTGCTTGGAATCTATCCTAGCTGGGTCAACTGGACATTCACAATCATTCTTAGTATTTCTGTTTACGTGGCTATGTACTCTTTAGTAGTCTTTTACCACGTTTTTGCAAATGAGTTGGAGCCACACAAGCCACTCGCCAAGTTCTTATGCGTAATGGGGATTGTCTTCTTCTGCTTTTGGCAGGTAAAATCTCTTCAACTGCTCATAGAGTACTGATAATTATCATTTACAGTTGCTTGAAATTGGCTGTAGTCTTTGGTTATTTCTATAGTGATTAAAGGGTACTATTGCTGTTAAATTTGTTAGAAACCATGTAAGTTTTGAAGTAAAATTTAGCATGGTTGACCCTAAAAAGTCAAATGTAGATGTTTCCTTGGAATGCACGGATTAGCATTTCCTAACCTACAAATGTATCTTCAATAGGTCTAATGATTGAAAGTTAAAAATTTGACTAAAAAACAAACTGGTGAAACGGGATCCAAAGTATATTCAACTGCTTACGATTTCCTAAATCTTCTTATTGAAAGTAGTGTTTTTATAGCGTAGGTTTCATAAATATGAGTACATTAGTTTTTACAAAATCCTAAAAAAATAGGATCAAAAGTTTTAGTGAATTAACCTGCTACCCCTATATTTAAAAAGTACCAGTTTTGACTGTTTTTCAATTCGCTTGACCTGACCTTTCCCAATCTTATGTTTGTCACTTTACATTCCCCTTCGTTTTTAATACATTGACAATGTCAAAATATCGTCTTCTAATAACAATTTAAAAAATTTGCAAATTTCCATTTAATTGGATAATCCGCAACTACTACACAAATACTTGTAAAACTTCTGTAGCTTTTACTTGATTAAAACTTTAAGATTAAAGCAAAGCTCTTCAATTCAGATTCAAAAATACAAATTCAGATAATAAAATATGTGTCTTTCTTCAAGCATGATACTCTTTCTTCATGCAAATTATCAATGGTAACAATTATTCTCTTCTATGACTTTATTCAGGGACTACTGATAGAAATCCTAGTGAAAACTGGTGTTATAAAACCACATTTTTTCTGGATGGAGTTTAAGCATCTTGAGGAAGCTATCCAGAATTTGCTAATATGTGTTGAGATGGTTGGATTTTCCGTTATTCAGCAATATGCATTTCACTTTGAACCGTATAGTGGAGATGTCCAGTCAATGTTGAAAAAGGCGAAAAAGAACTAATGATATGAAACTTAGAGTGTTTTTAATGTATCAAGCTGTATTTTCTTTTTCTTCCACTGGTCATGTAGAGCATAGTCAGTGGTATAATTCTATTTTGAACATTTTAGTGCTGTTACACACAAGTTTCATACTACTGCACTTTTGCTTCCAATTCTAGTTTTAACTCATGGTGATGTCTAGATATAGCAAAATGGGTTGATTGTTTTTGGTAGTGACTTAAAATAGGTAACCTATATAGGCTTGGCTAACCGCTATGTATGTCTCCATTAATTTTTTAATTTAATAGGTAATTAGTGTGTTAAAGATGATCACAAACATATTGTGATATGACTTTATATTTGTGTAGCAATATCATAAAGCACTATTATGCATTCCAATGAACTTATGCGAGTTTCAACTTTGACCCGTCAAACAGATTGTTTCTATGTTATTAGGAGTTGAACTCAACTGATTAATTAGACATAAAGGATAACCCAAAAGGGCAAAAGGCTAGTGCAAGTTGTCATAAGAAGGCAAATGAATGTGGGAACTGTTAGAATATGAGAACATAAATACATAACAATTCACGAGTATGCGCAACGGAAGAATCGAATATGCAATCACATTAATTAACAAAGAAGGGAATTGAAACGTGTACCTTATGCAAAGCTTCCAATAATAATAATAATAATATAATTATTATTAGTTAGGGTTTAAAGTAAAACCCCTCTACGATCGCACACTTGACACCCCTATGATGTATGCTAGTACCCGATCACGAACTTCACAACCCTTTGTGTAACTCCCTAATCTTGAAACCCTTATGAACCGAAAACCTTTTGATGTTATCAAACAAAACCGACCACAATTAATGCTAGTCATTAATTGTCTAAGTTTCATATGGATTTCGTATAGGATAAAACCGAACAACCCTTAGAAGGGTTTTCGGCCGAATAGAATAAGGAGAGAAAGAGAAGGTTTTTTACAAGTCTAAATCTTGTATGTGTGTGTGTAAAAACCCTTAACCTTTAACCCCTATTTATAGGGATTAATATTTAGGGTTTAATTACTTGGTGACCAAGTTTGAGGAGTATTAGGAAACTCCCTCAAGAATTCGGCCCCCCCTCTTTAAGTGTAATTAGGAAACTTTCTAATTTACACTTTAATCTTTCTCTTTTAATTAATAAACATTTATAATTAACTCTTTAATTATTGTTTATTAATCATTTCGTGATCATATTAATCAATATACTACACTTAATATATTAATTAATAACATAGAGTTTACGTGTCATTTTGTGTGACCCCGTAGGCTTAAATGATTTCCGGACATGCGTTTATGTAACGTGATCACATACCAACAGGAACTGGATGGCAGTGCAAGGCAAAAGGTTATTAATATCATGGAGGCATGATCAGCAATGATTGTATTGAGTTTAGGATTGTGTTTGATAAGTTATGGTTCATTAGGAACCACATTGTGTTTTTTTTTTCCTGCATAGCATAAAAACTCATTAAACGATATTATTAATTTCTAACATGTGCCTAGTCCAAATAGTTTATGATGATTAATACACGGATCAATCAATTGGAAAGCTCTTTATGGGGATTTCTGGAAGCAATCTCTATCTTTGTATAGTTGTATACCCGACAATTCATACCCATTTTAATTGAATTGGGTTTAATTGGATAAGTCATTTCATTTATTGGGTATGAATGGGCTATTGAAAAAATATGGAAGCGGGTCTCACTTTTGCCATCTAAGTTTATTACTAATTTTGAGCGGGTCAAGCGGGTCTTTGTTTTTGAGTGATTGGGTCTTTAAGATTTGGAGCTTTACTCGATCATTACTGTGATATAGACACAGACACTCCCATTACTCATGTACGCATGTTACAATGTTAGTCACTATCATTCATTTTTATTTAGCCTTTCCATCTTCCACATAAACAAGCATCATATCTTTTTTCCATAAGCAGTTAAGCATCAATTTTTTTACTTTCATCTTTATTTATTTAATTATGGTATTATTATTTATTGATAATCTAATTGACCTTTAATTTTTCAGTACATTATTTTCATTAAATTCTATATGTCGTATGATAATGTGTTGGCAATTTAATTGACTATTAAATTTTTAATACATTTGGGGTTATAATAATATATAACGAGAATATATATGTATATTATTGATTATTTGATTGTGAAATTGTTGATTTTTTTGTGTGAAATTGTTGTTAATATCATCAGAATCTTGATAACATCAACATAGTACATATATATCATATTGATTTGGTTGAAATAAGAGATTTACAAAGCTAAGAAAAAAATAACATATGGAGATAACTCTGATTATGTTAATTTTGATTTTGATAAATGAGATTTTTTTGTAAGAAAAAAAAATGCGGGTTGACCCGCACCCAACCCGCTTTTACCCGTACCCGTTTGACCCGCATTCCTAATTTGACCCGCTTGACCCGCACCCGTTTGACCCGTTACCCAAACCCGCCCGACCCGCCCATTTTGCCAGGCCTAGATAGTTGTAACTAGTAAGACTATCTACATTCCCACCTCTCATATATATCGTCTTTCTTTTGAAAAAGTCCGGCTATTATTGATAAAATAAAACCTTCATGTTTTTCTTATTTTCTTGAGGGACCAAACCTAATAATTCACAATTGTTACTAGAATATAATAAACATAACATGAAAATAAAAGCTCAAAACGTAACATTATAAGTTTTTATACCGTTACCTTCATTCCCTGTCACTATTTTTTCATTTTTCTTGAAACGCTCCCAGTTTCCATTCCCCCGCTCCCAAACAAACACAGATTTAATTTAAACCCCCCACCCAAAAACACACAACAACACAATCAAAACATAAAAATACAAAATACAAAATGAAAACACTTTCTTCATTAACATCAATTAACAAATTCATCCTCACCCTAGAAATCCTCTTTTTCACTACAACAATCACACTAATCGCAATCGCGGTCCAATCACTCGACATCCAAGCGATTTATTCAGTCATCCAAACATTTCTCAAACCCCCATATCTTTACCTCCTCATTAACCTTATAATTCTCACAATCGCTTTCACATCATCGTCACATTTTCACACTCAAAACACGGAAAATAATCATAATTCTGATAACCCAACGAATAATGTACAAGTTCCTCTGAATGGTTTAGAGATATCGTCCGACATGACGTCATCCTGGAATCCTTTGCCTCAGCAGATAATAACAACTGATTTCAAATCGGAGGAAATTGAGAAACCGCTTGTTGCGTCAAGATTTGCTCATCGGAAACAGCCCGTCAAAACTAGTCCCACTGATGGTAACTCTTTATTTTTATATTATTTTCAATAATTAATTAATTGCTTAATATTTTCTAAATTTCAATTTAATTGAAGTATTTTTCAATTATTATAATGGCAATTAACCGTTTAAAAAATGATAAATGGTCGTTTTTTCTTTAATGTAGTTGGTTGGTGGTTTAATTAATTGAAAGTTTGAATTATTTTGATATATAGTTAGACGGTTTTAATTGTAATTTAAATGTTTAATAAATGTCTTGTCTTCTTTTATTTATTACATTTAAATTTCCTTTTTATTTTCTGACCTGCTCTAGTTTTTTTTATATATTTTTATTTCTGAATGAAATTTTGTACTGTATAAAAAAATAAGATGATAACAAATTTTGGAAATAGTGATTACATTCAATGATTTATTTATAGTTTTTGAAATTTGTGTATATATAAAGTCTTGGTTTGTTTTGGAGTCATCTAATTGTCTTTGAATCATTTACATATCATTTTTTTTAGTGCTTATTAGTTAATACTTCTTTGATATTTTCAAAATTGTATTGAAAAATGAAATAAACAAATATTACTACTTTTTTCAAAATTTGGAAGTACACAAGAATGTAACGGCTATATTTAAAAAAGCCTGACATACAACATTTTAATAAATAACTAGTTATTAAAAAAGCCTGACATACAACATTTTAATAAATAACTAGTTATTATACCGCGCGTTGCTGCGGAATACGTTTTTTACACGACAAAATTTTGGACTCAAATTCATGTCAAATATTCGAGCTCAAAATTTAAAAAAGACAAATAAATATGTAGCAATAACAATAAAAAAAATGTAAAAGAATAATAAGATATATAAAAACATAAACAATAACTATATTAATGTTTTAAATGTTACATGAACGTAAGACGTAACGATGATGAAAGTTATTATACACTAAAAACGTTATTTTTATAAAAAGACATATGAAAATAATCCAAGTCAACTGTTTAAAAGTAACACTATAACTGTGTGAAAGTTGTTTGATGAAAATCCAAAAGTTTAGTTTCAAAAAATAAAAACGAAAATTTTGATGTAGGGCAAAAGTTAAAAGATAAAAACTTTAGGGGTTAAAGTGAAAATTGATAAAATTATTATGTGTTATAAGAACTTGTACATTTCATGCATAAAGAACTTGTAAATTTGTACATGTTTTTTGTATAAAAACATAAACAATAACTATATTAATGTTTTAAATGTTACATGAACGTAAGACGTAACGATGATAAAAGTTATTATACACTAAATACGTTATTTATATAAAAAGACATATGAAAATAATCCAAGTCAACTGTTTAAAAGTAACACTATAACTGTGTGAAAGTTGTTTGATGAAAATCCAAAAGTTTAGTTTCAAAAAATAAAAACGAAAATTTTGATGTAGGGCAAAAGTTAAAAGATAAAAACTTTAGGGGTTAAAGTGAAAATTGATAAAATTATTATGTGTTATAAGAACTTGTACATTTCATGCATAAAGAACTTGTAAATTTGTACAGTTTTTTGTATAAAAACATAAACAATAACTATATTAATGCTTTAAATGTTACAAAACGCAAGACGTAACGATAATGAAAATTATTATATAATAAAAACGTTATGTAATAAAAAGACATATGAAAATAATCCAAGTCAACTGTTTAAAAGTAACACTATAACTGTGTGAAAGTTGTTTGATGAAAACACAAAAAATTAGTGTCAAGAAAATGGAAACGAAAACTTTGATGTGGCGTAAAGTAAAAAGAAATAAACTTTAAGGGGTTAAAATGAAAATTAGTAAATATTATTATGTGCTATAAGAACTTGTACATTCTATGCATAAAAAGCTTGTACAATCATATAAGTTTTTAGTATAATATAATATTAAATAATTAATAATAAACTCAATACAGGTAATAAAGCCCTGAAGGTAGCAAGGCCAAAGAAACAGGAAACATTAGAAAGCACATGGAAGAAAATGACAGATGGTCGTCACGTGCCACTCACGAGACACCTTCGTAAATCAGAAACAATCGAAAACCATCATCACTCACAGGTCTACTGTCTCGAATCTCCCGAACAGATGGCAAAAAAGAAAAACAAGGTGATGAAGAAATCTGTGACACTTAAAGACCGAACCAATTATGATAACGAGAACCATCAGCCGCCACCACAAACAACGCCTTCCCCGGCTTCAAGTGGGAAAAAGCGGAAAGAAGGGGCATTGAGTCACGATGAGTTGAATCGGCGGATTGAAGCGTTTATCAAAAAGTTTAATGATGATATGAGGCTGCAGAGGCAAGAAGAGTCTGTGAAGCAGTACAGGAAATGAATAAGAGAAATAATGAAGGAAGAATTCGTTACTAGCTAGAAGATGTATTTGTTTGTTGTATGTTAATTAGTTGGGTTTAATTACTATTTTACCTACTAATTTATTTTATTTTTTTAAATTTTGCAACCATTGAAATGTATTTATTGATACCAGGTTTCAAACATACCAAAAAGAAAAATGATATAAGTTAACCTTGAAACAGTATGATTTTAAAAATTTTAGTTACTACTGTATGTTATAATAATACATATATAATAGTACAGTGCCCCAATTAAAATAGAAAATACATGACTAAAAATGAGATACGTTTAAAACTTTTTTCTTCTTTTCCAAATTTAAGATTGAGTTTTCAAATTTGCTTCTAGTCTCATTTTTTGTGTTAGTTAATTGCACACTATTGTTTCTTGTGATTTATCATTTTTGTTCATTCCTATTTTTGAAAAAGCCGAAGCTTTCAAAGTTCCGACTCCGATGCTGCAAATTGAAACGATTGCATGTCTATTTCCCACGCCAATTTATATTAGTACATGCTTTGCACGTTGAGATCGTACTTTGTACATCACCTATTTTTAACTGTAAATAACCAAACATGTTTCACTTCATTGTACAAAACAACCCCTTAAAATATGTTTGGTATTGTACGATTAAAATTGGTGGTACATACAAGTATCATCATATCTCTTTGTTCTCCTCATTATCTACACACTCTCATTGCCATCATTCTTCTCTTCATCAATCTCCTCCAAATCACTCTTAACATTAACAGTCTTCTCAACAATTTGTTGTTTACTACTACTCCAACCAACATTTACATTATGTTGCTCTTATTAAAAAGGTATTTCCTTAATTGTCACTCAATTTATCTCTTTTGGTGATTTTAAGTAAGTGATTCAAGTACTCAACACACATTCTTGATCATTCTTTTAGTCGTTTGAGGAAATTACTCTTATATTATCATCCTGTTGTTTATGCAATTTATATCCCAGTCAAATGAATGACGTTGTTTGGCTTTATCGAAGTTTGTTTGAATCCTTTTCTCAAGTTAATTTATTTCTGTTGAAATATATCACAAATAAAAGTTCAGGGGGTATTCTTGCAATTTATTTTATATGTTTATGTTTTTGCTTAAACTGTAATAAGTGTATCTGCAGGGACTAAAGCTAGTAAGCTTCAATTCTTCTGTCTATATATATTCGTTATCTCCATTTGCAGGTTTTTAATTGACTAAAGCTAGTAAGCTTCAATTCTTCTGTCTATATATATTCGTTATCTCCATTTGCAGGTTTTTAAGGGTTTTGTGTGTTTTCATTGTGGCCGTATTATTCATCATATATTTTCTGTATTTCTGTATTATGTATAACAAGATCATCTTGATCTTTGTCTAGTTTTTAGATTGAGAGTATTTGCCGTAAGAGTAGTCACAACACCCTCGTCTTCATTCGTTCCCCAACTCGTTCGCACTGGAGGACGAGTGCACACCGTTAGGTGTGACTCGTCCTTAGCTTCGTTTTCGTTCGTCCGTCTCCCCAGGGACGAGACTCGTTCCACTTTTTCTTTTCTTTTTTGTTTCAATGTAACGGTCCCCCAATCAAATTCAAAAAAATTTACACAAATGGTCCCTCAACGGCCATATTTCATAATTTTAAAAATTTTACACTTTTGGTCTTTATATATATATATATACAAACCATTTACCTTCTTATTCTCTACTAAAAATTTTAAAAAATACATGTGTTAGTATTAAGTGTGTTTATGTTTTAATATTATTAATGTGTTAGTATTATGTCTGTTTTATTTTATTGTATTGTATGTTTTTTATTTAATGAAATTTTTAAGTGTGTTTTTATTAAAAAAATTGAAGTTTTATAAGTTAGAGGGTTAAAAGTGTATAATTAAATAGATGATAGAATATTGGGTTAAAAAGATAAAAATAAATAAATGGTGGGTCCTAGACTAGTCCTGACATTGTGGGTGTTTTGGGGGATTAGTCCTTGGTTAGTCCTTGGGCTGATGTGGTGCTGACAGGGACTAGTCCTTGGAGGATGAGTCATGGGCACTGTGAATGCTCTAAGGTTATTTTGTATGAGTGATTGATGTATTAGTGAATCGCATCTATCAGAGACGATTCTATTTCTTTTGTAATAATAGCACTCGTTTGAGGACTACTAATTGTTTTGGTTTCTGGTAATAATATTGAAGTATTAGAGTTGTGTGATTTGGTTTCATAATTTTTACATGGTATCAGAGCCAGGTTTGGTAAAATCGAAGATCTATCTCAGATCCTGGTATTAGGGTTTCGATTTATTAGGGTTTCGATTAGTTGGTGATTGAAGGTTGATTATTAGGGTTTTTTATCTGAAAACCCTAATTTTCCTCTTCTGGTTCGTTTTGAGTATTGCTTCCGCTTGGTATCTCTGGTAATACTATTGTTCTTCTTATTTTCGTCTTCGATTCATAGCACTGTAAGTCTTGTGTCTCTAATCTTTGGTGGATTGCTAGATCTAAATATATAGGATATTACGGCTGCCTTGACCTACATCTTTAGAAGTTTGGAATCCTGGTAGTAGTTCTATCTGTTTGAATATATTGGATCTTGTGTGATCTGTTAAACTCCAGAGATTTATATTTGTTTGTTTGTTATTGTGTTGATTATTTGTTTTGATATTTGCAATTTGATTGTTTAAAATGGGTGATTCTAGTGCTACAACTATTAGTGGTCTTGATATTGGAAGTCCTTTATATCTGCATGCTAATGATACTACTGGTGTGCCTATTGTGTCTATTAAACTTGTTGGAACAGAAAATTATAGAATCTGGGATAGTGCTATTAAACTTGCTTTGCAAACCAAAAATAAAATGAGATTTATTGATGGTACTGTAGTTAAAACTGTATATGCTTCTAGTCCTGTTTTAGCCCAGCAATGGGAAAGGTGTTGTTCTTTCTTGGCTACTTGGTTCTGTATCTCAAGATGTTTATCTAGGTCAAGTTTTTTCTAAAAATGCTTCTGAAGTTTGGACTGAATTAAAGAAAACCTATGATAAAGTAGATGGTTCAGTTATATATAATCTGTTACATAAAATAAATACATTTAAACAAGGTGGATCATCTCTGTCATAATATTATCATACAATGAATTCTATGTGGGGAGAATTTGATTCTCTTACTAAGTTGTCAAACTGTACTTGTGATGCTAGAACTGAAACTGCTACTCATGATAATTTGATTAAGCTTATGCAACTGTTAATGGGACTAGATGATGTGTATCAACCTATTAGAAGTACTTTGTTGACTAAATACCCTTTACCTGATGTTAAAAGTGCTTATGCTATCTTGTCTAGGGAGGAGTCACATAGATTCAGTCAAAAGAATTCTGTTACTGATAATAAAAATAATGTAACTGCTTTTGCTTCTAAAACTGTTGATTATAAAAAGAAATTTACTAGTAACAGAGGTCCTAATCTTAATTTGGTATGCAAGAATTGTAATATGATTGGTCATACTATGGATAGATGTTATGAGATTATTGGATATCCACCTGGTTTTAAGAAACATCCTAATCCAATTAGACAAAATCATGGTTTTAAACAAGGTTTCAATGCTAATTATGAAGTTAATCTGAATTTTGTGCATACTGATAATTCTGCTAAGTCTGTTCCTTCTATGCCTGCTTCTTCTATGCCTTTCACTAATGAACAAGTGCATAAATTAATATCCTTAATCAGTGATAAACAGCCTGCTTCTGTGCAAGCAAATATGACAGGTATACCTTCTTTCTTCAATAACAGTGTGATGTTCAATTTAAAGTTTTGCAAATACTTCTGTGCAAATTCTGTTGATAATTTGATTAAATGGTTAGGTTGGATAATTGATTCTGGTGCTAATCAGCACATGACTGTTTCTGATAAAGATATGTTTGATGTTATTGATATTTCTAGTCTAAATCTGTCTGTTGGTCACCCTAATGGGACTTTGGCCAAAATTACAAAAGTTGGAAACCTAAGACTTACTAATAATATTGTGTTGTATGATATCTTAGTTGTTCCTAATTATTGTGTGAGTCTGCTGTCAGTTCATAAAATGGTTAAGGATAGTAAATTGTTTGTGGGCTTTGATGAAAGTAATTGTTATATTCAGGATTTGAAAAAAGAGACTATTCTGGGGGCTGGTAGTGAGTCTAATGGGTTGTATCTCTTTGACTTACATAAAAATGTTATTGGTAAATCTAATAATGCTGTAAATATGTGTTTTCATGTATCTAAATCTTTGTGGCATACTAGACTAGGTCATCCTGCAGATCAAGTTTTGTCTATTCTTAAAAATGATTTGATGATTGAAAATAATTCTCATACTTCACCTTGTGATATTTGTCACAAGGCAAAACAAACAAGAGAACCTTTTCCATTAAGTGAACATAAGTCTAGTAGAGTTGGTGAGATAATTCACTTAGATTTGTGGGGACCATATAAAGTTATTAGTAGAGATTTAAATATTTTTTGACCATTGTGAATGACTTCTCTAGAGCTGTTTGGGTATATCTTTTAAAAACTAAAGATGAAGTTTATGACTGGTTTGTGTCTTTTACCAAGTTATTGAAAAATCAATTTAAAGTGAACATTAAAACAATAAGGTCTGATAATGGTACTGAATTTGTTAATTCAAATATGAATAGTTTTCTTAATGAGTATGGTATTCTTCATCAAACTTCTTGTAGCTATACTCCTCAGCAAAATGGTATTGCTGAGAGAAAGCATAGGCATTTACTCAATGTTGCTAGAAGTCTTATGTTTCAGGGAGGAATTCCTCTCAAATTTTGGCCTGAATGTGTTCTAACTGCTGTATATCTTATTAACAGGTTACCCTCTTCTGTTTTAAAAGTAAAATCTCCTTTTGAGTTAATCTATAAAAGAAAACCTAACCTCTCCCACTTAAAAAGTTTTGGTTGTCTTTGTTATGCTTCTATTTTAAATAATAGAGATAAGTTTTCTTCAAGATCAGAGAAATGTGTCTTTCTTGGTTATTCTTCTAGTAAAAAAGCTTATAAAGTTTTCAGTCTTGATAGTATAAATGTTTTTTTCTCAAGGGATGTGAAGTTTTATGAAACAGTTTTTCCATTCAAAATGCAAAGTTCTGGATTGGTAGGGTTTGGTTTGGATTGTTCTACAGATTTGGATCAAATTAATTTTTTCAATCAAAATGTCTTGGAACCCAATGATGAAGGAAGAGGTACATTTAATAATGATGGCAACAGTGTCTATCCTCATGAACTTAGTTCAGAGGATGTTGATGCACCTGCAACATTTATGAATGATAATGATATCCCTGAGGGTAATAACAATAATCTTAATGTCAATCCTGATCATGTTATTGCTCAAGTTACAGAAGAGGGTGGTCCTGATCTTAGAAGGTCTGAAAGAACAAGTAGAAAACCTGCTTATTTGAATGATTATATACTTGATTCTAATGTGAAGTATGGTTTAGAAAAGTTTGTTAGTTATGCCAGTCTCAGTAACATTAATTTTTGTTTTACTACTAATTTAAACAAAGCTGTTGAACCTACTTGTTATGAAGATGCTATTAAAGATCCTAAATGGATAGAAGCTATGAATAATGAAATTGAAGCACTTCATAGGAATAATACTTGGACTCTAACTGATTTACCTAGTAATAGAGAAGCTATAGGTTGTAAATGGATATATAAAATTAAATATAAGGCTTCAAGTGAAGTAGAAAGGTATAAAGCTAGGTTGGTAGCAAAAGGTTATAGTCAAAAAGTAGGTGTTGATTATGAAGAAACTTTTAGTCCTGTGGTAAAAATGACAATTGTTAGATGTTTAATTAGTATTGCAGTTAGTAAAGGTTGGTCTTTGTTTCAACTTGATGTAAATAATGCATTCTTATATGGTGATTTAAAAGAAGAGGTATATATGACTGTGCCTCTTGGTTGTTATGGTAGTAATAATAAAGTTTGCAAGTTGGAAAAATCCTTGTATGGTCTTAAGCAAGCCCCAAGGCCATGGAATGCTAAGTTAACCACTGCCTTGGTTGAGCATGGCTTTGTTCAGAGTAAACATGATTATTCTTTGTTTACCAAGAAGTCTGAATCTGTCTATGTTGCTCTTTTGATCTATGTTGATGATATTGTGGTTACTGGAAACAATGATGATGAAATTAATAAGGTTAAACAATTTTTGAGTTCTAAATTCATGATTAAAGACTTAGGGTTTCTAAAATATTTTTTAGGGATAGAAGTTCTTAAAAATAACAAAGGGATTTGTTTATCTCAAAGAAAATATTGTTTAGAACTTTTACATGAATTTGGACTTCTTGCAGCTAAACTTATAAGTACTCCTTTACCCCAAAATGTTGTTTTAAGTTCTAAAGAATCTGAAGGAGATTGTTTTCTTACCAATATTTCTAGATATCAACAACTTGTGGGTAAGCTTATATATCTCACTCATACAAGACCAGATATCTCTTATTCTGTTCATTGTTTAAGTCAGCATATGCATGCTCCTTTGCAGTCTCATTTTAAAGCCGCTTTAGAGTTTTGAGATATTTAAAGGGTCTTATGGTTCTGGAATTCAATTTGATAAAGATAGTAAGCTTGATCTTAGTGTTTATTCTGATTTTGATTGGGCTAAATGTCCAGTCACTAGAAAATCTGTTTCAGGGTATTGTGTTATTTTGGGCAACTCTTTGATATCCTGGAAAAGTAAGAAACAACCTACTATTTCTAGATCCTCTACAGAAGCAGAGTATAGGTGTATGGCTTCTGCTACTTGTTAAACAATTTGGTTGACTAATTTACTTCAAGATATGAGTCTTGAAAATCTTATTCCTGTTCATATGTTTTGTGATAATAGTTCAACTATTCAAATAGCTGGAAATCCTGTGTTTCATGAAAAGTCTAAACACTTTGAGATTGATGTTCATTTGGTAAGAGAAAAGGTAGCCTCTGGATTTCTTAAAATTGTTAAAGATCATCAGTATCATTCAAGATACACTATATCAGGCCTTGGTACCTCCTGAAGTATCGATCTCGGTCCTATATGATCGGATACCGGTACATGACCGGTACCATTTATGGAAACCATCAACAATGGAACCGGTACTCTGTATTACTTCTCATACCAAAATCAGAGGTATCAGAATGGGATCCAGACCTGAAATTTTTTTGTTTTGATCTTTTTGTCAAAAATGTGCAGAGGTAATTGTACAGCTGTTTGTGATTAAGCTTAAGGGAGGATGCTGAAATATATAAGCTTTGTCACAAACAAAAGTTCAGGGGGTATTCTTGTAATTTATTTTATATGTTTATGTTTTTGCTTAAACTGTAATAAGTGTATCTGCAGGGACTAAAGCTAGTAAGCTTCAATTCTTCTGTCTATATATATTCGTTATCTCCATTTGCAGGTTTTTAAGGGTTTTGTGTGTTTTCATTGTGGCCGTATTATTCATCATATATTTTCTGTATTTTCTGTATAACAAGATCATCTTGATCTTTGTGTTAGGTTTAGATTGAGAGTATTTGTAGTGAGGTTATATTGTATGAGTGATTGATGTATTAGTGAATCGCATCTATTAGAGGGACGATTCTATTTCTTTTGTAATAATAGCACTCGTTTGAGGACTACTAAGTGTTTTGGTTTCTGGTAATAACATTAAAGTATTAGAGTTGTGTGATTTGGTTTCATATTTTTTACAATTTCTATAACTTGTGTTGGTTGAATCTGCTCATTCTTGAGCTATCTTTGAATCTTGTTTAACTTCTTTACACTTAAACATCACATGTATCCTCTCAACTCAATGGTTTTCAAGTGGCTTCTATATAGACCAAGCATGTTTTTGGCGTATTAGACTAATTAAGTCATTGATTTTGGTTGTTTAAATTTACCTTATCTCAAAATGTTCTGGTTTTGGTCAATAAGATCATACCTCTCAAATGTATCATTAACCTTTCTTCAAAATTGTTAAAGATCATCAGTATCATTCAAGATACACTATATCAGGCCTTGGTACCTCCTGAAGTATCGATCTCGGTCCTATATGATCGGATACCGGTACATGACCGGTACCATTTATGGAAACCATCAACAATGGAACCGGTACTCTGTATTACTTCTCATACCAAAATCAGAGGTATCAGAATGGGATCCAGACCTGAAATTTTTTTGTTTATCTTTACATACAACACATGTCATATAAGGTAACTTTGAAACAAAAGTTAGGTTTTACTATCTAAGGATGTATGTAACTTGTATATTTTTTTTATTGTGTGAAAAAAAACTTTTTTTCGGGTTCATTGTATGTAATCAACTTGCAAAAGTTATACAAATCGTGTAAGCAACAGGCTAAATGCTAATGTGGTGGTCACTCATTATGTCACGTCTCAAATTAATGCCAGATGGTGTCACGTCAACATCCAGCCGATTTTTTACACGATTTGTTCAATTTTACAGGTTAATTACATACAATGAACGTTTTTCGCACAATAAAAAAATATAAAAATTACATATATACTTAGATACTTAACACTTATATTATCGAACATATGCTATTTTGGTAGCTAGTTACAACACAACAGACTACACCATAAGAAAAAAAACAAATAAAAGAAAGAAAATAAAAAGACCATATATATTACACAAAGAAACAATGTATGAAAATAACAAGCACGCAACCTCTGTCATAATTCTTAACTAACCACACGCTTTCTCCTCCTTTTTACTCTTTTTGTTTTCTCTTTTGCCCTACATCTCATTAACACACACAAACTCTCTGTAAGTTCTCTCCTTTTGTGTATCTTTACATATATATAACAAAATACATACAAAATGTTTGTATCTTTGATTTAATTTAATCTCTTTATATGTGATCAGCATGTGTGTATATGTCTACTGCATTGTGAAGTGTTAGTAATTTAAGATCCTGTTAGGATTTATTATTTATAGCTGGTGTTCACTTACTTTTCTTTTACATTCTTATTTCATATTCTAAAGTAGAAAGTAAAAATACTGTTTTGAGACGGACCTCTGACAAACAACTCATGACAAATTTTTTACAGCTAAATCATTGGCTTTTTAATCTTATTTTATAAACTAATAAACCATCATAACACGCATTTGATTTTAAATATACAAATATATTTGCTTACATCATTTTGTTTTTTATTTTGTGTAAAAGGTGCATTAATAATTGCATTTTGTATATGTTTTCTGATCCATTTTCCTACGCTTTGAATAAAGTTATACAAACCCCATATAGCTTAATTTTGTAACTATACAAAAATAACCTACTATACACTCGTATAATTTAAATTTTATTAGTAACTGGTCGAGTGATAACGTTTATAAAAAAATAAAAACCTAGTCGAGTGGTACGGAGTTTTATTGATGTAGACTAAAAACGAGATAAACACAAATAGAACTTTAAAAGAGACCCAAAACTTTGAATGGGCCTAAAAGACAAACGGGCTAAAAACTAGCCCACAATCAAAGTCTTACAAACCGAAGAAAAAAACCTTAAAAGATGTCATAACTCACATAATACAGTGTTTTTGGGACCGAAAAATGACTTCGGGACTTTGCCAGGACATAACCCGAAATGGCTACTTCGTTTTTTACTCATATAATTTACAGATTTTTTTTTTCTTTTGTTTTTAATTACAGGAAGAAGGAGTGTTATCTTTGCACGTATCCCATTAATCTTCTCCATTAAATAAATGGGTACCTTTTATCTTTTTGATTGGGACTATATATTGCAGGTGAGGAGATGAGTTTTTTTATAGATAATATAATTAGCATCATCTTCTTTAGTCACGTTTTTGCTATATATATAGTTTATATGGATATTTGTTTAATAGTTTGATCATTCAGTTCTTAATCTCTTTCAGGAGCATATATTGTTATGACTTATGACGTTTATGGTTATTGTTAGAGGTGGATCCAATATATTATGATGTAAAATTGTCTAAAATATTTGAGAATTTAAAAGTAACTCCCAGTGCCGTCTTCCACGGGTTTTGGGTCCCAAATACCGTCTTCGACGGTGTATGAGGGAAGTTGAGATGTAGACAGCCTTATCCCTACCAAAGGTAGAGAGACTGCTTCCAGTTGTTTTTTTTTTCTTTTGTTATAAAATATTTGAGAATTTGTCCAACAAAATACATGATAATATACAAATAAATATAACATATATCTAAATTAAAGTTTTTCTACAGTCGGGTGTCATTGCCTCCCCGCCCAGTCTTACGCACTGGATCCGCCTCTGGTTATTGCTGTTGATGTTCATCTGCCAATGGTCTTGTCATTCTTCGATGTAAAATTACCCTTCCGTCGTCATTTGCGGATTGAAGTTTGATAATGAAAAATGTAAGTGTTTACAGCAAACTATCCGTTCTATTAATTATAAATGCGACCCGAATGTTATACAGTACTTTAGTATATAGCTCTAAACAAAACGGGATGTGTGGTATGTTGTTTTATACACCTTGCATTTCATGTTTAGTAATTTAAGATCCTGTTAGGATTTATTATTTATAGCTGGTGTTCACTTACTTTTCTTTTACATTCTTATTTCATATTCTAAAGTAGAAAGTAAAAATACTGTTTTGAGACGGACCTCTGACAAACAACTCATGACAAATTTTTTACAGCTAAATCATTGGCTTTTTAATCTTATTTTATAAACTAATAAACCATCATAACACGCATTTGATTTTAAATATACAAATATATTTGCTTACATCATTTTGTTTTTTATTTTGTGTAAAAGGTGCATTAATAATTGCATTTTGTATATGTTTTCTGATCCATTTTCCTACGCTTTGAATAAAGTTATACAAACCCCATATAGCTTAATTTTGTAACTATACAAAAATAACCTACTATACACTCGTATAATTTAAATTTTATTAGTAACTGGTCGAGTGATAACGTTTATAAAAAAATAAAAACCTAGTCGAGTGGTACGGAGTTTTATTGATGTAGACTAAAAACGAGATAAACACAAATAGAACTTTAAAAGAGACCCAAAACTTTGAATGGGCCTAAAAGACAAACGGGCTAAAAACTAGCCCACAATCAAAGTCTTACAAACCGAAGAAAAAAACCTTAAAAGATGTCATAACTCACATAATACAGTGTTTTTGGGACCGAAAAATGACTTCGGGACTTTGCCAGGACATAACCCGAAATGGCTACTTCGTTTTTTACTCATATAATTTACAGATTTTTTTTTTCTTTTGTTATAAAATATTTGAGAATTTGTCCAACAAAATACATGATAATATACAAATAAATATAACATATATCTAAATTGTTTTTTATAATTTGATTTTTTTTTTCTTTTGTTTTTAATTACAGGAAGAAGGAGTGTTATCTTTGCACGTATCCCATTAATCTTCTCCATTAAATAAATGGGTACCTTTTATCTTTTTGATTGGGACTATATATTGCAGGTGAGGAGATGAGTTTTTTTATAGATAATATAATTAGCATCATCTTCTTTAGTCACGTTTTTGCTATATATATAGTTTATATGGATATTTGTTTAATAGTTTGATCATTCAGTTCTTAATCTCTTTCAGGAGCATATATTGTTATGACTTATGACGTTTATGGTTATTGTTAGAGGTGGATCCAATATATTATGATGTAAAATTGTCTAAAATATTTGAGAATTTAAAAGTAACTCCCAGTGCCGTCTTCCACGGGTTTTGGGTCCCAAATACCGTCTTCGACGGTGTATGAGGGAAGTTGAGATGTAGACAGCCTTATCCCTACCAAAGGTAGAGAGACTGCTTCCGGTTGTTTTTTTTTTCTTTTGTTATAAAATATTTGAGAATTTGTCCAACAAAATACATGATAATATACAAATAAATATAACATATATCTAAATTAAAGTTTTTCTACAGTCGGGTGTCATTGCCTCCCCGCCCAGTCTTACGCACTGGATCCGCCTCTGGTTATTGCTGTTGATGTTCATCTGCCAATGGTCTTGTCATTCTTCGATGTAAAATTACCCTTCCGTCGTCATTTGCGGATTGAAGTTTGATAATGAAAAATGTAAGTGTTTACAGCAAACTATCCGTTCTATTAATTATAAATGCGACCCGAATGTTATACAGTACTTTAGTATATAGCTCTAAACAAAACGGGATGTGTGGTATGTTGTTTTATACACCTTGCATTTCATGTTTATGTAATTTACTGAGAATTACAATATTTATTTTTCTAAATTATGATATAAAGAAAAAAGAAAGTAAAAAATGCCAGATTCTATACGTATGATTCGATATCACTGACATCATGAATGTCCATTTCAAAAGGGATGGAAACATATGCATTTATTTGAAATGAGATACATTTGCCAAAACCTTTTGATTTTGATTTTCACAAGAATACAAGAAAAAATTTCAAAAAAGCATCAAAAGGCACAATAAAGAATGCCAAACGAGCATTCAGAGTTCCTCAAACTTATCAAAAATTTATTACGAGTAGATAATCAAATAAGTATGAACTGATGAACATGAGACAAGTACTCAGTTGATTGTGTTCGGGAGTATGTTAACGAAAAGGGCATACGGAGTGGGCTGATTTTATGCGGCGGACTGGGCTGATGCCGGCAGGTACACCGGCGGGCTGGGCTGGCGGGTATGGTGGAGGTTTCACCAAGCCGGTTACCATAAAATCAAAAATGAGGGGGAGCGTGGCACATTTGAACGTTGGGGTGGGTCCATTTTGACCAAACTTACCGTTTTCAACCTTAAATAAAAAAAATAAAAAAATTTATCCTCTTTTTACCTTTATTTAAACAACTCTTCTTCTATTTCAAACACCACAACAACATATTAAAAAAAAAACACACATACTTTCACATACAATCTAAAAAAAATGTCTAGTTCATCTTCACCCAACGAAATCATCCTCCTGCCTATGTTTCCCGACTTATCCACGGGTAGTTCGTTTTTATTTTTTCAAGACGCTTTAGCGGCGGTGGAAGAGTTAGAAGACTCGGGTAGCTCTAGTGACACACGCACTTACATTGAACAACACCGGGAAAAAGCTCATGAAAAGCTAATGCGCGATTACTTCGCGGAACCGCCAAAGTTCGGCGAACGCTTCTTTCGTCATCGTTATCGCATGAGTAAAAGGTTGTTTTTAAAGATTGTTGGTGACATTGAAGCTCAATACCCGTATTTTCAACAACATACGGACGCAAGGAATAGACAAGGTTTCTCGCCGATACAAAAATGTACGTCGGCAATCAAGCAACTCTCGACCGGTGAATCATCGGATAACTTCGATGAGTATTTATGCATGGCCGATCGCACGTCACGCGAATGTCTTATCAACTTTTGTGATGCGGTCATTAATATATATGGGCGCGAGTTCTTACGTAGGCCGACGTCCCATGACGTAGCTATGATCCAACAGGCGCATGAAGCGCGCCATCATCTTCCCGGGATGCTTGGTAGTCTTGATTGTACGCATGTCGAATGGAGGAATTGTCCTAGGAGTTTGAAAGGGCAATACACACGTGGGGATCATAAAGTCCCTACGATCATGGTTGAGGCTGTCGCTTCACAAGATTTATGGATTTGGCATTCGTTTTTTGGTCCTCCTGGGTCAAACAACGATATAAATGTGTTGAATCAGTCGCCGTTGTATGACTCGGTTCGAAATGGGACGGCTCCAGACTCATCATTCATTGTTCGCGGTCGGTATTACAAACGTGGCTATTTGCTAACTGATGGGATTTATCCTAGGTGGTCTACGTTTGTTAAAGCGTATCCACACCCTGTCGATCCAAAAGAAAAGAAGTTCAAGAGAGTACAAGAAGCGGCAAGAAAAGACATTGAAAGGGTTTTTGGTGTTCTTAAGGGAAAATGGAAGATTTTGGATCGCCCGCTTCGTTTTTTCGATTTAGACAAGATCGGCAAAGTCGTCGAAGCGTGTAGTATATTGCACAACATGATCATAAAGGACGACGGGAGGGCAATATCACCGGTTCATATAATGGACCCACCGACACCGATAGTGTATGATCCTAGCGTTTTACCGGAGTTACATGACGAAAACGTCCATCATCGTCTCCGGTATGATCTTACAGAGCATGTATCGGGTCTAGATTTGTCATACCTCGATGACCCGGCTTTTCAACCACTATCGATTGAAGATTTAATTTACTATGTTTTAGTATGTTGTGTGATTTAGTTTTAAAAATAATGTTGAAGTGTATTTTTCTTTTTTTAGTTTTAAAAATAATGTTGAAGTGTATTTTTCTTTTTTTAGTTTTTAAATGTAGTATTGTGTTTTTATTTATAATATGTTATGTTTTAATAATAAAGTGTTATGTTTTTTTATTTATTTAAAAAAATAAATAAATTTGGGAGGGTTGAGAATTTTATGGAATGCCAGTAAAAAAAGTTGGGAGGGTTGAGTGGGAGGGATGAAAAGGTAAAATGAGATGGATAAATATTATTGGTGGGATTTGGGAGGGTTGATAAAATCTTTATAACCACTCCTAATGCCCTAAAGTGCTTGTTATACTCGTTATGATTTAGACGCTCTATACCGTTGACAAACATCCTCTATTTATAGGCAAACATTCTCTTGGTAGTTAGGAGTGGATTCTTTGTGTCACTTAGCATGTAGAATCGTACAACACATTCAATGCTTTGGTTGTACTTTCATTAAGGCTAAACGGAGTGGGGCGAGAGACTCCCTAATTTCGCCCAAATCTCGCCCTCCACACCACCCCCTATTGCCGATTACGCCCCAAAACACAAACCGGCGGAATTTTTCTATCGCTCAAAGTTTTGCATCTTCCAAGAAATTGCGCCGTTGGTAAGACTTTAATTAAAAAAAAATTTTTTTACCTTTTAATTTTATTTTTACCATCTATATATATACACTCTACCTTTTACACAATTCATCTAACTCTTTCTTTCTTTTCTTCTTCTCTTTTCTTTACATTTTTTTACAATGTTTCCTAATAATAATAATAACTTTAACCCTTTTAATAATAATAATAATCGTTTTATCCGTCCTAACAATCAAAATCAACAAGACGTCAACGATCCTAATATGCTACCAAACGCGACGTTGTTCCAATTGATCCAACAAATGGGTGCTACGCCACCACAAATGCCGGGTTTTATACCATTTTATGCGCCACAACAAGATGGTTTATACGGTTTTGGTGGGATTACGCCACCACAAAACACGCCGGGTTCATTTTTTGGTAACTTTATATATTGTATTTTACTTTTTATACATACATACAATTGTTGTTTATATGCCACAAAAGAAGCGGTCACACAAAAAGAAAGCCCCCGGCGAAGTAAGATTGAGAAAGGAGGAAGAAATGGACTTTATTTATAAATTATGTGAGATGTTTTAATTATGGATGTGTTTTATGTAATATATATATATATAATATATATATATATATAGTTTCCTTATTTTGAGAACCATTTTTTTTGTAAAAACCATGAGAACTCTTAAATTATATATTTGTTCACATGTTTTTTTTGTTCATTCACATGTGAAATGATATAAAAATGTATGTTGTAGAAGAAACTTTTTAAAGAAACCTTCAAAGTAGCCTTTTGTGAACTTGTGAATGAATTTGTTCACGTTTTTTATTCACATGTGACAAACGGCTATATATAAGGTTTTGAAAAAAGTTTTCTTCTGCAACATATATTTTTATAACGTTTCACATGTGAATGAACAAAAAAACATGTAATCCAATATAAAATTTAGGAGTTCTCACGGTTCTTACAAAAAAATGGGTTCTCAAAATAAGGGTCCCATATATATATATATATATATATATATATATATATTAGTTTTGGAGTAAAAAAGGTAAAAAAAAGAAGTAAAAAGTTAAAAAAAAAAAATTGGTGGGAGAAACATGGATGCCACATGTCGCTTGTCCCCCCACCCAAAATATGTCTCATTCCCCCATTTTCCTAACAAAACTTTGTTGCTTACATGAATATGCCTCACTCCTTTTAGCTTAAGTTGCACCAAAATGGGTTATAATGCACAAGACATAAGACAACTATTGACACTTTTTTGATTGGATTGTCTTTTATGATTTCATTTCATTTTTTAACCACCGAATATCATTAGAGGTTTAAAAAACAAAATGAACACGTGTCGTTTAAAGGATGTAACAAAGGTTGTATAAAAAAATATTACAATATTTTATGTATAGATATTGGTAGATGTTGGTTTTTTTCTTTTTATTACTAAAGGGCATCTAAATTTCTAAAACCTAAATATCAAAAAGCTTTTTCTTAACAATTTTTAAACATGGTTCTAGTTATTACCGCTCAATGTTTTCCTCGATCAAGGCCATGACACGACTAGATAAACATCATAGAACAAATTTCACGTCATCAAGCGAGTTATTTGTTAAAATTTTTGATCGGAATACGATGGTCTTTTGTCAAAACTTTCACGTTATTAGGCCGTTATTAAAATTCATTTGGACCAAAAGTTAAAACTTTCATATGAATGTCGGTTATATTATTTTTGTAATCGGCACATACTACCCAATTGGATATTATTTTGGTGTCTCGAATGTTAACTATCAATTTTCAAAATAATAAATAAAAAAAGTTTACAAACCAATTACAAATAAATATATAAAATGTGACATGTACAAAAAGGGTTTTTTTGTAGTTATTTAACAAATTGAAGAACTTTTAGTGATCGATAAAAATAAGGATAGTCATTTTTAAAAAATTAAGCCATTGGGGTGTTAGCCCAGTAGTCAAAAAGTTTTGCACAATGTGGTTTTCTCCTGGGGTCTCAGGCGCGAATCTTGCCACATGCAAACATTTTATCCGCTGAACGCTATACTCATCTAACACATGGGGAGCAAACCTTTTAGGGAGTTGACAGCAGTCGAACCGGCATGGACCCACCCGCGTGGGGGTGTTAGCCATATATCCGCTGCGTACGTCTTTCGGGAAAAAAAAATTAAAAAATTAATATAATTGGATATCTAAGATATCATATCTTTGTCCCCTATTTTAAAACTTTTGTATTCGGACGATCTAAACAAGCAGTCTGCATATGTTAGTCTCAACTCTCAACATATAAGTCCATCAAAAGCAAACTCAACACATATATATGTTTCAGATCCCGAAAATAAAAATAATGATCCAACCATAAGCATGCTTACTGAAATCATAACGCTTCTTATTATGATATAATTCGAGACGTTACACATTTGCCAAGTACGCATAATTTTCTAGAAGTCTTCATCGAAATCTGCAGGAGGGAAGTTTAAATCAAAGGGTAGAATCTTGGATTGCATACTTGACAAGTTTGTGTTTTCATCATCTTCTGGGACGAGGCTGATCACTGTTCTTTGATGATTATGATTTGAACTTCCTGGTTGATCAGCTAAATTTGGCATCATTGGAGGGCTTGTGTTTGAGCTCTCTATCTGCAGGGTTGGGTTAGGCAGACCTTTCCGTGGACGACGACTTGCCACTCTTTGGGGTGGCTTTTGGGATTGCTTTTTACCACGGGAACGGAGGGTCACACAAGCTCTACATTCACATGATACATGGTGTTTGGATCCGCTTGCAGGCTGAATGCAAACAATGCAAAGGCAATCAAGTCGATGACGTGGATGCTTCTTGTTCACATTTGGTTGGGATGGTAATGTTACCACATTCTCAATTGGTGTAACTTCGGTTTCCACCGCTTCAGGTAAAGTTACCAGTTCTTAAGCATCTTTAACTTTAGATCTCTTAATCACTTTTTTGGTACTTTTACTATTTGAACCAATTTCATAAGTACTCTTCCTTTGAGAATGAATGGGAACTTTGGCTTTTTGAGTATTCAAACGGAGTCTTTCTAATTCATTTGGGTTCTCCTGGAAAAATATAGAAAGCACATCAGAGGTGGTCTTGCGTTTTGGAGCCCCTTTCTGAGTGTTGACGTTACAATACCATACAAATGATGCTTAGTTATGGAAAAGTAACCGAATGTAAATTGGTTAATGGGTTCAAAACTGGTAAATTGGTTACTTTTCCGTAACAAAAGAACTGAATTACATTATTTACCTTTCTGGCAGTCTTGGTAGATGCGGAAGCAGTTGTAGCTTTCTGGAATGGCTCTACCCTGCTGGACAAGGATGTTGATGGCCTCTTTCGGTATCCAATTGTAAACAAGTACTAAATCGTGATTTGTGATAATGTGTGTGAGAGAGAGAGTTAGAGAGAGAAAGGGAGAAAGGGAATTCTATATTCAAAGGTTAATTTACAAATGAGAGGTGAGGGGGTTTATATAGGCTTGACATTTTGCCTTAAACCCCCTCCCTAATTACTTAACAAGTCCTTTTCTATTTACAAGTAAAACCTTCCATACTTCCCTAACATAATTAAAGGACAAATCTATTACAAGTGTACAAAACATGCACTAACAAATAATTAAAGCTAACAATCTCCCCCTTTAGTGCTGTTTTGTGAATGGTCACTTTCTTGATCTCTTTTTCTTTCTCTGTCTCCGATTCCTTTTCTTTGTGGATGATTCAGGCTTTCTGTACTTGTGATAATTCTCCTTCCAGAATTTCTTTGGAACAAAATGGTACTTTGGATCTTCAGGGCGGTTGGGTGGTTCAATGATGTTATCGGCAAAATCAACTGGTGGCATGTTATGAGGCCCTTGTTTGTTATTTGGTGAATACCTGACCCAAGTGCCTTCTGGAACATGTATCACACCACGACGTTCCTTGGGCAGACGATCTTTCAATACCAATCTGGTTCGTTCCCTGTGATTAATCTTTGCCTTGATCTTCTTAATAACCTTCAACAATCTTTTCTTTTCTTTTTCTGACTCTTCGAACTCTAGAAGACCTTCAAACACATTCAGGCAACGCATCAATGTACCATCTGAATATTGAGAGAGTTCGTCGAGTCTTATGAAGATCTTGTGCCCCTGATCACTAACAAACACAAATCCTAGAGGATTATCAAACAGAGCTCCAGTGTTGAAATTATCAAGATTGACTCCAGGGATCCTTTGATTTGGTTATGTGAGATTCACCTTCTTTCTCTTCTTTTCAATGGCCAACTGGAAGTCCTTTTGGGTTTGGCTCAGGATTAGACTATCCATATATCTCTTTACAGCGTAATAAGCATCTTGATTCTCTGGATCTGGTTGAATGAGCCTTCTTGCAAAGTGATGGAGAAGGAAAATCAGATCATTAGCAGAAAGAAGATTATTATGTATCGGCGATTATCTTCTCTTCTAACCACAAACCACATCAACCCAGGTCTTCGAGCAAAGCCTGGATCACGCCATTCTCTGAAATGGATGCTGATGACTTCGATGATCTTCAATTTGAGCTGATCTTTCCATGCCTTATGTAGTTTTTTGCTTCGAGCATCACGAAGATCTTTCAAATATTTTGCTCTCTGATGCTCAAGATCATAAGCACGTCTCGCCCTTATTTCATCGATATCGATCTTCACCAGTTCTTGTTGCTTTGAGAAGATTTCATAAACTTTTTCTTCAAGGAATTTAGTGGATTTGAAGAGGTGTGTTGGAAGTTTGAGATAATCGATCTGCTTTGCATAGTTTCTTCTGAAGCCACCATCATTTATTTGAACATTAGGAGTTCTGGTGATTTGTTGAATATGGGGATTGTTGAGAAAGTGAATTAGGTTATTGAAATTCATTTGGTTTAAGGCGGGGTCTGGTTGTGGAATGGTTTGATAAGTGTCAAAGCCTGGAGGAATATCATCGTCATCAGAGGAATCATCATCATCATTTGGATCAACATCAGGGAAATCAAAATCTTCACCAATTATGGAGGGATCACGTGGTAAGCCTTGTGATTGAGCATCATCACGTATATCTGAGCCCAAAATAATATCTGTAGCAGTACTGGCTCGAATTACAGAATTATCAAAATGAACTTCTTCGGTATGCTCAATATTATCTACATTATGCTCTTCTGCTTCAATATCTTGAGGAGGATCTCTAGATTGAGCATCATCACCTATATCAGTGTCACCTATAACCTCAGTTGCAGCACTGGCTCTTACATTGGACACATCTTCATCCATATTCTCCCCCTCGTGGTGATCCTGATCATCAGAATCATCACGTCTTTGCATAACAACAGCTTGCTTGCATGTGGCCTCAAGTTCAATAATTCTTTTCTGAGCCGCTTCAAGTGCTGCATTGGCAATAAACTTATCTTGTTCGGCTTGCTGCTTTAAAAGAGTTATCCTGTTTTGGTGATCATAGCGAGCTTGTAAGGTTGCAAGAATAGCTTTGTCAAATGAATCGGTTTGATCATCGAGGGAGATGAGATGGGCATATAAATCATTATAAATTTCCGCCAAGCGAGTATGTCTAGGAGAAGGAGCATGATCGGATCCAGGTTTAGAATTTTTATCGGATGATGATGATGAGGAAGATGAGTGAGAAGGCGACGGTGAGTTACGAGGGATGATTGGTGGAGGTTGAGTTTGGGTTTTTCTAGTGTGGAGAAGACCTGCAGCGTCAAGAGCCATGATCTCTGCACGCTCATTTAGATCATATGGAATGTGCAAGCGTTCAGCGGCTGCAGGAGGACTATCAGACTTATCGCTATCAGATAGTTCAGGGCAGCAATGGCTTTGCCTTTATCTTTGTGGAGCTCTTCGGTTAGTGGCGGTTCAATTGAGAAAGGAGGTAAGACCGACGTAGAAGTCGTTGTCGCAACTGTAGGCTCCGGAGGGTTTACAGTGCGGCCTAAAGGTTGTGAGCCAACAGGGCTTCCCAATGATTTATGAAGCGTAAGCTCTACATTGGTTGTTGCAGAACGAATTGGCTTAGCGCGAACGCACAGCACAATGATCCGGTTGGTGGGACTTCCGGGATCCTATGGATTGCCTGTTGAACTGGAAGATGGGCTAGGAGGAAGCCAGGCGAGCCTAACCTCCTCAAAGCTTCTCTCCGCAACGCCTGTATTCAGTGCTTGCTCGATGATGGCACCGACAGGTCTTCCATACGGTCCTGGAAAAGGTTCACGAACCAATTCTCTGTATGTTCTGGCAACGTTCAAAGGACGTGCGTGCTCATGATCCAGTGACCTAATTGGCGATCTAGACTCAATTGTGTTATCAAGAAAAGTCGGGAGAGAGGCAAGAGTCTCCGCTGCTTCAATATCGGCTTCCTCCGAATGAGGAATCGATAGTGGATGCGGCTGGTGCCTGTGCAATGATGCATCTGAATCCTGTGGAGAGGATCCAGAGCAGCGAGGAGGTGAAATATGCGAGGGTGGGGAGTCCTCGGCTTCTATCCTGGGGTTGTCATCCCAGCGAATAAGTGGTTCAACTATCGAAGGACCAACGTTTTCTTTATGCCCAGTACCTAGCCCGGACCGCTCATTCTCTCCAATTTGTTTTTCAACCCCTCCCTCCAAACCACCTTGTCTCTCCGGAGATTCTAAGGTAACCTCTTCCTCAATCGGTGGAAGAGATTTGGAAAATTTGAATTTTACTTTGCGAATCTTCTTTGATTTATGTTGAGTGGAAGAAGATGAAGGAGATTCGGAAGAAGATGAAGTGAAAGGAGAAGGAATGTTGAAGGATTGATCATGTGGAGGTGATGTTTCATCACGGAGAAGTGTTTTTGTTTTTGATTTAGACTTAGATTTGTGATGGGTTTTTTGTTTCTTTTTCGGTGGAGCAGAAGTTGATGAGGATTGTGCAGATGAGCTTGGTGCCTCTTCTCCAACTAACCCCTCTTTTCTTTTCCTAGACCTATTACCCTCACCAGGCGACCTATGCGGGGGAGCGGTAGGCGGCTCTCGGCGTTGAGCAGCCATACCCCCGGTTAAAAACACTCTGTAATTCATGAGGTCACTATCCTCATGGGGCACCAAGCGAATAAGCGAAGCTGGAATAGGCATAAATGGAATATTTTCAACACCAGAGTTTCCATAAACAGTTTGATAGCGTGGGAAGTGAATTCGGTGGGAGCGAGGAAATCTTTGTATGTTGTCATGAGTGTTCAATGTTCCCTGAAGAATGATTGTCAGGAAACGGATGAAAGGAATGTACTTCTTCGTTGCATTGTATTTTCCTTTGACATTCTGTCTCAGATGATCCCAAGCAACAGCTGCAAAATCGACATGAACATCGTAGGCTATTGCAAATAAGTACGTCAGAGTTTGGGAGGTTATCGCCTCCTGGCCTTTTCTTGAAGGTGATAGACAGTAGTTGATGATTGAGCATAACGGATACCATAATCTGTGAAGATTCTTCTTTTTGAATTCACCAATAGTGTTGAGAGGACCGTTATATCCAAGCTCTCTGACCCGTTCAAGCATTTCACGAACAGGTGGTGGATCAACAAATTATGTGGCTCCCTCGCGAGAAGTTGTTGTGGGAAAACCAATTACTCTTCGGAAATCTTCAAGCGTAAATGTGAATGCTTGAGTTGATCCATCAGTTGTTAGGAGCTCAAATTGAAAGTATGGTGTGCTCGATCTTCCTCTTGGTGCGATATATTCGATGGTACGCCACAGTTGAAATAGCAGTTCTTCTTCTATACCCGGAGCAGTTACAGTCAAGACATGATATAGAGGATGGTATGTGAGTATAACTGGTATGATCCCATGATGACATGAAAAGGGTATAATCAACTGATAGTTGTTGGGCATATTTTCTGTCGCACCATCTTGGAGGAAATTCATACTGCGGTTAAGAAGAAGACGAATAGGAAACATTGTTTCCAAGGTTAATTTACTCAAAAAGATTTAATCGTACACTGTTTTTCACAGAAGATGCGAAGGCAGTACAACAAGGCGTTCGATACCTTGCTTCTTAGGGAAAACCAGTGTAAGATTGAAAGAATTTTTTTAAGAAATTAAAGACACACCAAAAAGGTTCTAACACTCAGTTTCCAAAAGACAACAAAGGTAGTACATCAAGGCGTTCGATACCTTGCATCCCAAGTAAACTGAGAGATAGATTTTGGGAAAATTAAGCACTATTTTACAGAAGTACAGGGACAAATGTTTGTGAAGCCAGATAGATCAAAGAACATGGAATTTTGTTCAAGAAAAAGGATTTGACTCACAAAGTTGGTATAAGAAAAGTTTCATTAAAGATCAAACCTGAAGGAAAATGAGATTTTGATGGTTGAACAAATATGAAAAATTTCTTAAAAAAGTTGAAAACCGGTTTTATAAAAGAGTTAGAAAAACGGTTTCAGAAAATGTATGAAAAATCAGTTTTAAGAAAATGTTATGTAAAACCGGTTTTCAGAAAATGTTATGAAAAACCGGTTTTCAGAAAATGTTATGAAAAACCGGTTTTCATATTCAAACATGAATTTTTTGTTTTAATACTGGTATTCAAGTGGAAAACCGGAATTATTAAGAAATTACCTTTTATAACAAAGATGATTTAAAAGATAACTAAAACCGGTTTTCAAAAACTTGGAATGAAGAAATTGTGTTGTAAAACCGGTATTTGTTTGGAAAAAGTTTTTGAAAAAGGAAAGCCGGTAGGAAAGCCGGTTTTGAATGAGAGAAAGCCGGTTTTACTTAAGAATTAAAATACTTAGAAAAATTTCGAAGGAAGTCAAAATGGGGGTCAGAACCGGGTATGACTTCCGGTTTTCGGGTCAAACCCGTTTTTTTTTTTTTGGAGATTAAAGGTTTAAGGACTTTTAGGAAAAATTTAAGGGAAAAAGGTTTTAAGGACTTTAGGAAAAATTTAAGGGAGGAATGAGAAATTCACAGAGGACATACAATGAGTAAAGATATATACAAACTCCCCCTAGGAACATGCAGACTCAGATAAATTCTACTAACTCCCCCTAAAAACATGCATTCTATCCTTGTTCTCCCCCTCAAACATTGCATGTAAGAGCACTCAAGCACACATCAATGGTTTGACCAAGAAAAGAAACATAGAATACATGGCAAGGAAGCATTTAAGTTTGTAGATCAAGCATACCCAACTTGGTTTTCAAGAAATTAAACCTTTGTTCATCCAAAGGTTTTGTGAAGAGGTCGGCAAGTTGGTAGTCAGTTGGGACAAAGTAAAGTTCAATATTACTGATGTGACCAATTTATACCCATCGCCCACATCGTTATTGGCCTTTTATTTATATGTTTTTTAGTCGATTTTGCTGGCATTTGGCGCGTTTATGGGTTTTGTTAGTGGTTTCAGGTTCTAAACAGGTGGTGCAATTTCGAGTAATTTTGAGGCCATGAAGTTGATTGGAGAGTTCGAGAGTTATTTAGGTGAAAAGAGATAGAAAATTTATGCAAGTTCTTATTTTTGAAGAAGTGTTATTCGGACCAGTATAGTTATACTGCGACGCAGTGGTGGTGAACAAGCCCACTGCGCCGCAGTCATCTAATGGAAATGAGCATCGAGACCAGTAGATTTTTACTGCGACGCAGTGGTGGTGAACAGGCCCACTGCGCCGCAGTCAGCTAGTGGAAAAAGGAGAATTCAACCAGTATATTTACACTGCGCCGCAGTGGGATGTGCGTGTGCCCACTGCGCCGCAGTCAGCCTTGACCAACGAGCACCAAAGGCAGTGTATAAGCACTGCGCCGCAGTGGGGGCATCACTCGCCCACTGCGCCGCAGTGAGAGTACGGGGCTGAAGGGTTTTGGGCAGCTTTTGCTTCAGATTAAAGGGAGGTATAAATAGTTTACACAACCTAATTCCCAAATTATCAAGTCTTCTTTCTAAGAGCTGCACTACAAGGAACACCTTCAAGGATCAAATCAAGATTTCATCGTCTTCCGATTCATTGAAGATTCACGTGCACCCACTTAGATCGTATCTATTCTATTGTCTTGCAATTTCTATTTCTCAAACGATTGGTACATCATGTTCTTCCTTTATTTTGATTGTTATTTCAATTTAATCATGAGTGGCTAAACTTTCAATCATCCACCTTGATGAAACTAGACGAATGACGTGATTGCTATATGTTTTAATTCCAAGAGTTGATTTCATTTATCGTTGTGTCGTGATCTTGATGATTTAATTCCTTTACATTTATTATTATGATATTGGTGGCATGTGTGTCCTTCGTTAGTGGTACTAGTTGGATACAGATGTGATTTTCAAACGGTTGCTTGTTTATGAGCAATTATCACTAGTTCATGGTATGATAGTGAATGTCATTTTAATAAAAGGAATCATTTTGTCAACGTGTTTTGTAACGGTTGGTGGTACCACGTTTTAATTCACAAAGGCACAATTGGTAATTTGTCGATCAACAAACTAATTGTTGGTAAGGTTGTCTAGGCATTGGTGGTACCGGCTTGGGTAATTAAACTAGCAATTTAGGTGTTTGGGTGATTTGTGAGCGGTTGGTGGTACCACGCGAGCATTTTATCCTTTCACGATTATCGTGTCAACTCTCATTGAATTTGGTCTTAATTGAATGCAATCATGTTTGAAGTCTAGCGAAGTCAAGGTGGATGATATTTACTATTATTGTTTGAAGCTTTACCTTTACTTTTACGCGTTTTTGTCTTCAAAGTTATTTTACTTTAATTGCCAAAGAGAGATTTGAAGCAACACCCTATTTTCCAAACTACTTTATTAGACAATTGATTCAGACCAATCCCCGTGAACGAACCTGGACTTACTTTTTAACTATATTGCATACGATCGGGTCCACTGCCCGATAGTGTGTAGTAGTGAGTTTCGAGGTGGTTCTAGTTTTAATTTTTAAACTCGATTTGGCACATCAAGTTTTTGGCGCCGCTGCCGGGGATTGTGTGCCGTTTTAGTTGTTAATTTAGTGGTTTGATCCTTCCTCACGCGTGAGGAAGTTATTTGCTTTAATAGTTAGTTTTTCTTTGCTTGTCTTATCACAGGTGCAGTTGACGTGTTTGGTTAGTTGTGTTTCGCAGGTCTACTTCCTAGTTGATGAACTTGCGGTCTTCGGGTTTACCTCTAAATAGTCCTTTGAGAACACCAACAAGACGTAGGTTTAACTTCACTACACCTACACCATTCTCACCTATTGCTAGACCCACTCCTGATTCGGACGAGGAAGGGTTTTATTTAGACGAGTTTTTCAATCTTGAAGTTAAGTTAGAAGAGGAAATGGGAGACGAAGAAAGGGATCCGAATGATATACGTTATGGTGAGAGGGTCCGCACTATTCCTACCAACCGTGGTAGTCCTATAAGACCTCCAGCCATTGCTCATGACTTCAATCTGAAAGGTAATCATCTTAAAAGCATTGAGGAACAACAGTTTGATGGTAAAAGGAAATGGGATCCATACCAACACTTAGAGAGGTTTGAGAAGTTGGCACGGTTATACCAATATGGGAACAACCAAATGAATGCCGTTAAACTTGAGACATTTCCCATGTCCATTACCGGTGATGCTTTAGATTGGTTTAATGATCTTCCGGAAAATTCCATAACAACTTGGGACCAACTCAAGCAAGCTTTCATTGGTGAGTTTTATTCACTTAGAACTCAAAGGAAGTTGGAGAATTTGATTAGGTCCTTTGACCAAGATGAAGATGAAGATGTGGTGGATGCATGGATTCGGTTTAAGGAGATGTTGAGAAATTGTCCGGGCCATAACATGACTAAGGAGCAATATGTTGAGCTTTTCTTTGATGGCCTAGATAAGAAGTCCAAGCGTGAGTTAGGATATGCTTTTGGGGGTGGTTTCAACAAGATTACACCCAATGAAGGTTTTGATATTTTGGAGTCCATGGCAAAGGACAATGCAAATATGGATGATGATAGATTTTTGAAGAATGAGAGAAGATTAAAGAAAGGTACTAGCCAAGGTAGGGTTGCAAAGGTTGAAGCTAGTCATGATTATGGGATGATTGGAGAGATTAGAGCGCTATCTGAGCGCATGGAAAAGGGATTTGCTATGCAAGAGAATCGGTTTGGAGCGATTGAACGGGATGTTAAGGTAGTAGCCGATGGATGTGATCATTGTGGTGATATGCATTATTCAGATGAGTGCCCCAATCGGGCACCCGAAGATGTGAGATACATCCAGAATCAACCACAAGGGAGCTACCCGCGCAATACCGGTTTCCAGAACCGTTCTTCAGGTAATCCTTCTTTTAACCCTTCTTTTCCTACTAATAATTCTCGCTTTTCAGGAAATAGGTGGCAAAGGGATAACTTTCAGAGTCAGCCACAACATCAAACTCAACAAGGACAAGGATCAGGTTCTTCTTCCTCTAATACCGATCCAAATGCCGAGTTGAGGGAGATGATGAAACAGTTGGTTAGTAATCAGGCTGAAACTAACACTAGCATTCAGATGATTCAGGATGATACTAAGGCATTGAATGAGAGGTTGTGTAACATCCCAAACTTTTCAAGTTTGACTTATGGACTTGACCGTTAGTCAATGTTAGATTCGTTAAGTTATGTGCCCTTATTGGGATTATGTGATAAATGCTTATGTATGATATGTGAAATGATTAATATGATGTATAATGAAAGTAATTAAAGTAAATTCATGAAAGTAAAGTGCTTGTAGATCGTTAAGTCTCCCGGTAAGAGAATTAAGCTAAGAAAGTAAGTTACGAAGTTGAGGGGTCCTAAGTGTAACATTAGGAGTTGATGGCCAGGGTTTTAGGTGCAATTAGGTATCCCTAATTGTCACAAAATCAGATCTTATGTGTGTGAACCCCTCCAGCCGATCCTTTCCCTCTCCAAAGCAAAGTCTCTTTCAAGATTCAATCGTGTTGTATCGTTTTGATCAAGTTTTGATTAGATCTTGAATCCTCTAAGTCATCCACAGGTAATATAGGTAATATTATCTTTGAAATCTGATCATGTATGTCTTAGAAGTGATTTCGATCCAGGCCATAGGGTTTGGGTTGGGTTATTTGATCAAACGTTTATCGAATTCATGTTATTCGGGTGTTTTAAAGATTGATTATTGATGTAAAGGATTAAGGGATTAATAGGATGGTTTAAGCTGATGAAAGTGCAATTAAAAGGATTAATTTTAAGTCCCCAGGTTGGATTTGGGGTATGGGTTCGTATGGAATTCGTTTGATCATAGAACAAAGATTAGGTTTCTGGTCGACACTCCAGGTGCGACGCACCAGGAGGGTGGTGCGACGCACCACAGCCCAAAATGAAAAATGGTTTTCAGCCAAAAGCCCGTTATGCGGCGCACCAATGGGCAGGTGCGGCGCACTTGCATCTATTCAGAATTTTCTGATGGATTTGTGCGACGCACCAAGGAGTAGGTGCGGCGCACCTACTTATGTTCAGAATTTTCTGATCGATTTATGCGACGCACCATGTGGGAGGTGCGACGCACCTCTTGTCCAGTTTTCACAAAGTATTTCGTTTAGCTTATATTTCGATCTTATACTCGTTCTAGGTTGTCGGGAGCACTTAGCAAGCACTATAAGATACTTTTAACTCGTTGATAAGCAGCACTGAGGTAAGATAACATCTTTTGTCACCTGGTGGTATAACAAAACACGTTTTCATAAGTAAAACCTTCCAAACGTTTATGTATGATTAAAAGTAAAGTAAAGGGGATCATGGGAGGTTGATACGGGATATGATGCTTACTTTTCTATGATGAATGACATGTATATGCAGGTTGCAAAGGCATAAGGTAAGTTCCCATATTATGGAATGATGATATGCTTATGAAGTGTGAATATGATATGATGCCACGTTTATGTTATGTGATCATGATATGATGTTATGTTTAAGATTAATTGATCGTGATATGATGTTATGCTTTTGATATGTGAACACGAAATGGTGGCATGTCTATGGTATGATTACATGTGTGGCTTGATCACTTAGTCACTAGTCCTTTGATTAGGAATTGCCATGTTCACGTGCACGTTAAGGGCCCTAAACTAAAGAAATGACGTTATGTGGTTAACTTAGGTGAAAGTGTAGCCTAAGTTGAAATAAAGTAAAGATGAAACATGTGCTTAGCTTAGGTGAAAGTGTAGCCTAATCAAAGATAAAGTAAAGAAAGATAAAAGTGGTTAGTTAGGTGAAAGTGTAGCCTAAACTAACATAATAATGAAGTCTCGAGCATATTTAAAGTTGTGTTAAGCTTAACCCGTGCTAGTTGTAAAGCTAGTGCGTACGTGGTCACTTGAGTTGCTCCTTGTGACATAGTTATGTTTGTTTATTCCGGGTGGAGTAACTAACCACCAATGCGTAAAGGCATAAACGGTTTATTCAGTTGGAAATGACTTTGTCTTTCCTTAACGACGCCGATGGACCCCTTATTGGTTACCCATCATGTCGGGTGTGAGGACTCCCTGTATGGTCTATGACCGCCTACACACAACCCCACATCCCTATGTAAGTGGCATAAGTCACTTAGCCTACGTCTAGGCAAAGAAACAAAGAAAAGATACGGAGTAAAGAAAAGATACGAAATAAAGAAAGATACGAAGTAAGGAAAGTTACGAAGAAAGTTAGGCACACTTAGGATTATGATGTTCCTAATGTGTAATGCTATATGATACTTATGATGTTCATGATGTTCCTTATGTTTATGATGTTCATGTTGCTCACATGATATAAACATATAATGATGACATGATTTTGTTAATATATTTAATTGGCAAATGTTTTCAATACCATGTTATCTTACTTAGCTAATTTATTAGCTAACACTTGCTCTTTGAATATGTTGTGCCATCAGATTAGGTGCATACGGAGCTAGAGAAAGGATAGCTTTGTAAGGATGGGTAGAGACATTAAAGATGATAGCATTTATGTTCTTAATGCTTAGACTACCCTTAGTCTGATGTTTGGCTACTTATTTACGATATTATGACGTAAGATCATGTAATAATATTTGGCATTTATGTTGGTGCCAAGACTTGGATTTTCTTTTATTATTTCGATGATGCAATTAAGTAACACCAAAAGTTTATAAATGTTTCATCCGGTTACGGATGGGCAGATTTATATGAGATCCTTTTCCGCTATTAATAAACGCCGTTGGGCGAAAGTTTTGAAAATCCAGGTTTTTAAACAACGGGTGTTACAAGTTGGTATCAGAGAAATGGTTTAAGTGAACCAAAATTCGACCAAGACCTTAGGATTTTGGACTTAAACCGTATGAAATATGATAGGGCTTAAGTAGGTATGCTTAGCCATTGAAATGAAATGCTTTAGGACGGGTTTGGGTTGAGTGAGAGAGTAGAATTAAGGCTTATTATGTGTTCCATGATTATTTCAAGTAGCTTTAATTCCTCTAAGTTCTCGCTTATCCCGTTGCCATATCTTCATCTGCTATGATACATGATTTCTGGAGGTAAAATGGCAATTCCTCCTCACGAAATTTTCAGGATTGAGTGTGTGGATGTGCGTAAAGATCGGTGAAAAGTTATAGCCGGTAAGAGGTTGATGATGACTAAGATGTATTTAAAGTTAAATGAAGTTTAACGGTAGGTGAGAAGTGAAGTGACTAGTAGTCAATGTTGTTGAACCTACTGGCTTAAAGGACGTAGATCTGAAGTTGACGAGAAGAGTTGACGTTGGGAAGTTGAAGAGACTGAAGTAGGTGATGCACAGAAGGGTTACCGGGCACACATATGGAGGGATACAGATACAATTGCGGTCGCGAACGTAATTGTAAATGTATCACGACATGTCTGTGTTTGTGAGACTGTGTCTGTGTTGATCCGAATGAAGTAAAGATAAGAATGACGGAATCACTGAATGGTATCACATTCAGTCACGCGAAGAGTAGACACGTATGAATGAAACAAAGAATGATGAAGCTGAAACGAGTAAAGAAGTTAACCTTAAGGACGATTGAACCCTTAACGGTGAAGCTCTTTAATTCTACGAACACTATGATAAGATGTGAAGCGACCTTAGAGCTGTGAAGTGTTAAAGAGGTGCTTGAGTCGGGACGATATGTGACGATTGGGACGAGTATCTTAAGGGGGAGGTAATTGCAACATCCCCAAATTTTTGGTGTAACGGTTGACTTGAGTCGTTCAGTCAACACCTTGCTACCAATAAGTCTCTTAACGAGTTAATGCTTACGTGAGTTTAACATGCTTTATGTGAGAGGCTTTAATGTCTTAGAAAATATATACGTTTATGTGTTTAAAGATGTAAAGATGTGTTTTATATGACGATGGAATTCCCGGTGGACGATTTAAGCTATTTATGTGACGTATGGAAGTCTAGTGGCCATTCTTGCCATTACTGGAACTTCAAAACATGATTAGGAATAATGAGGTCAGAATATTATCCCCTAATTCAGATTATTCCTTCTTCCTAAGAACCCTAAATTTCTTTTCTATTTCTGGAATGATCCTTGTGCGATTTCTAGCGTTTTCGGGTGGATTAAAGATTAATCGGTGCACGTAAACGATCCGTTTATCATCCTTCAAGGTATAAAACGAAATATTTGCAAAAAATAAGTCATGTCCATCCATACATTACTCCCATACTTGGACGTGTTGGGTAATGATGGATAAGAAACGTTTTGTTGTTAAATTAGTGATTTCGGGTCATTCGGCGATTGCTATTGCAATCAATATGTATCTTGAAATTCCCTACCGGTACGAAGTTGTTTCAAGAGTCGTTTTTATGTTCAAATGGAATCAATATAAAGTTAACATCTGGTCTAGAGGTGTGATGTGGATTCGATTGCGTTCGCGAATTGATTTCGAGTCATTCGAGTGTCAAACCGAATGAAAATGAGTACAATGAACCTACGAATCAAACGAAGGTTTCAAATTTATAATTGAGTCCTTATTGGAAGTATATGAACTGTAGAGGCCGTGTGGCTTGACATGAAAGTTTGATGGTGGAAATTGTTTGTAAAATGAAGAGTTTATTGGTCTGAAAATTCAGTCCTATTGCAAAAAATAAGTCATGTCCATCCATACATTACTCCCATACTTGGACGTGTTGGGTAATGATGGATAAGAAACGTTTTGTTGTTAAATTAGTGATTTCGGGTCATTCGGCGATTGCTATTGCAATCAATATGTATCTTGAAATTCCCTACCGGTACGAAGTTGTTTCAAGAGTCGTTTTTATGTTCAAATGGAATCAATATAAAGTTAACATCTGGTCTAGAGGTGTGATGTGGATTCGATTGCGTTCGCGAATTGATTTCGAGTCATTCGAGTGTCAAACCGAATGAAAATGAGTACAATGAACCTACGAATCAAACGAAGGTTTCAAATTTATAATTGAGTCCTTATTGGAAGTATATGAACTGTAGAGGCCGTGTGGCTTGACATGAAAGTTTGATGGTGGAAATTGTTTGTAAAATGAAGAGTTTATTGGTCTGAAAATTCAGTCCTATTGCAAAAATCATATCTTCCTTATATGAACGACTTAGAAGATGAACCTTACTTTTCTGAAAACCTCTATGTGTCCCCTAAATTTGATACGAACAGAGTTTCCGATGATTGTTCCTGGAAATATGCGAAACATGTCGATCTCCAGAAGTGGTCAGGTTACGGACGAATTCTGCAGACATGTGTTGCAAACGTCATATCTTATTCATTAGAGTTCTTCAAGAGGCAAACCTCACATTTTTGGAAAGGTCTTTGAGTCTGCTACATTTGTTAAGAACTGAGATTTGTCGCATTCGGTCATCTTATGACCCAAAAGTTGTATTTTGAGGAGGCTTATGAAACGTGGTGACATGCTTATGTGGATGTCGCCTGAAATGTGATACGACCTATAATGATAAGCGGTGTAGTAAGTCTTATACGTTGACGTGTGATAAAGGTTAAAAGCTAAGACCAGACACCGAGAGTTTTGTAGCCAAATAAAGAATTTAAGAACCTCTTAACGGAAGCGTGAAGTCATGTTATCATGAACTAAGAGACAAGGCTGCGTGGGAAGCTAAGGGTAATGATATGAGCCATTTGTAGACGGGTTGCCCAAGAATATTTATTTCTTGGTGAGATATTACACCATTTTATTGGACACAAAAGGAAAGACGGATAATAAAGAAATGCTCTTAAAGTGTGAAAGTTAATTGTTGAATGTTTCGAATCGAGACGGCCGTAAGGTAATTAATGCTTGAAGATGTTTGACAATGTATGAAGGAAATGGAGAACTCAAGTGATGCCTATCACCCTTATATTGATGGGAAAGAGAAATGAGGATTTAGAAACTTGGAAAAGTCATATGAACGTGCGAAAGTACATGGAGATTTTTCACATACCATTGGTGATGAATGATAAGCTTATGCATGCAATGATGGAATGATAATATGTTTATGCTATGAAACGATGATATCATGAAATAAAGTATGTGATAAGACCAAATGTATATGATGCTGTAGTGCATTGACGATATGATAGTATAATGTCATGATGATTTGATGATGAAACGATAGTACGATGTGTTATTTTCACGTTATGACATGTTATTGACAGGAAAGTTGTAGCGTCATATGACATGAAATAGCGACTCATAAAGTTATGATTGTTGAGTGAGTGTTTTGATTAGCTCAAAATTGACTGAAGGTTTTGTGGTGAGCACAGAAAGCTTACATTGAGCAAGTGAGTATAACGGTTTAACCATAAGACCCTATGAAGGGATATGTTATGCATTGAAAGTTATGGCGAGTCGACCCTTTGTTCAAATGGATTATGTGAATTATGGTAGCAAGTTAATAAGGATACGTGTATGAGGGGCTTAATCGCCAAATGAATAGCCTTCGCCAAATGTAATGTGTGTACTAATTATGAAGGTTAAAGAAAGGAGGTGATTACCTGATTTGATTTAAATATTGAATCAAAGAAATGATGAAACAAGTGAGATGTAAGTTGGAAAGACCATAGGTTCTGATATGGTATTCATCTACATAGTACAAAGGTGTATGCTGATTTGAAGTCCATTTTATAATGAAGACAATGTGACTTCGTTGGAAGATGGGAGCCTTGATGCTAAGAAAGTAAAAGTAGAAAAGACTATGTAAGGGGCTAAATGAGTTTGGCTATGCTAAGTTAAAGAACGACCCAAAGAAATCCTGAAATGAAATAATAAAGTTAAAGATACTGATGAGTTACTCATGTAAGAGTGGCGAAATGATTCTGAGGACAGAATCCTCTTAAGGGGGAGGTAATTGTAACATCCCAAACTTTTCGAGTTTGACTTATGGACTTGACCGTTAGTCAATGTTAGATTCGTTAAGTTATGTGCCCTTATTGGGATTATGTGATAAATGCTTATGTATGATATGTGAAATGATTAATATGATGTATAATGAAAGTAATTAAAGTAAATTCATGAAAGTAAAGTGCTTGTAGATCGTTAAGTCTCCCGGTAAGAGAATTAAGCTAAGAAAGTAAGTTACGAAGTTGAGGGGTCCTAAGTGTAACATTAGGAGTTGATGGCCAGGTTTTAGGTGCAATTAGGTATCCCTAATTGTCACAAAATCAGATCTTATGTGTGTGAACCCCTCCAGCCGATCCTTTCCCTCTCCAAAGCAAAGTCTCTTTCAAGATTCAATCGTGTTGTATCGTTTTGATCAAGTTTTGATTAGATCTTGAATCCTCTAAGTCATCCACAGGTAATATAGGTAATATTATCTTTGAAATCTGATCATGTATGTCTTAGAAGTGATTTCGATCCAGGCCATAGGGTTTGGGTTGGGTTATTTGATCAAACGTTTATCGAATTCATGTTATTCGGGTGTTTTAAAGATTGATTATTGATGTAAAGGATTAAGGGATTAATAGGATGGTTTAAGCTGATGAAAGTGCAATTAAAAGGATTAATTTTAAGTCCCCAGGTTGGATTTGGGGTATGGGTTCGTATGGAATTCGTTTGATCATAGAACAAAGATTAGGTTTCTGGTCGACACTCCAGGTGCGACGCACCAGGAGGGTGGTGCGACGCACCACAGCCCAAAATGAAAAATGGTTTTCAGCCAAAAGCCCGTTATGCGGCGCACCAATGGGCAGGTGCGGCGCACTTGCATCTATTCAGAATTTTCTGATGGATTTGTGCGACGCACCAAGGAGTAGGTGCGGCGCACCTACTTATGTTCAGAATTTTCTGATCGATTTATGCGACGCACCATGTGGGAGGTGCGACGCACCTCTTGTCCAGTTTTCACAAAGTATTTCGTTTAGCTTATATTTCGATCTTATACTCGTTCTAGGTTGTCGGGAGCACTTAGCAAGCACTATAAGATACTTTTAACTCGTTGATAAGCAGCACTAAGGTAAGATAACATCTTTTGTCACCTGGTGGTATAACAAAACACGTTTTCATAAGTAAAACCTTCCAAACGTTTATGTATGATTAAAAGTAAAGTAAAGGGGATCATGGGAGGTTGATACGGGATATGATGCTTACTTTTCTATGATGAATGACATGTATATGCAGGTTGCAAAGGCATAAGGTAAGTTCCCATATTATGGAATGATGATATGCTTATGAAGTGTGAATATGATATGATGCCACGTTTATGTTATGTGATCATGATATGATGTTATGTTTAAGATTAATTGATCGTGATATGATGTTATGCTTTTGATATGTGAACACGAAATGGTGGCATGTCTATGGTATGATTACATGTGTGGCTTGATCACTTAGTCACTAGTCCTTTGATTAGGAATTGCCATGTTCACGTGCACGTTAAGGGCCCTAAACTAAAGAAATGACGTTATGTGGTTAACTTAGGTGAAAGTGTAGCCTAAGTTAAAATAAAGTAAAGATGAAACATGTGCTTAGCTTAGGTGAAAGTGTAGCCTAATCAAAGATAAAGTAAAGAAAGATAAAAGTGGTTAGTTAGGTGAAAGTGTAGCCTAAACTAACATAATAATGAAGTCTCGAGCATATTTAAAGTTGTGTTAAGCTTAACCCGTGCTAGTTGTAAAGCTAGTGCGTACGTGGTCACTTGAGTTGCTCCTTGTGACATAGTTATGTTTGTTTATTCCGGGTGGAGTAACTAACCACCAATGCGTAAAGGCATAAACGGTTTATTCAGTTGGAAATGACTTTGTCTTTCCTTAACGACGCCGATGGACCCCTTATTGGTTACCCATCATGTCGGGTGTGAGGACTCCCTGTATGGTCTATGACCGCCTACACACAACCCCACATCCCTATGTAAGTGGCATAAGTCACTTAGCCTACGTCTAGGCAAAGAAACAAAGAAAAGATACGGAGTAAAGAAAAGATACGAAATAAAGAAAGATACGAAGTAAGGAAAGTTACGAAGAAAGTTAGGCACACTTAGGATTATGATGTTCCTAATGTGTAATGCTATATGATACTTATGATGTTCCTTATGTTTATGATGTTTATGTTGATCACATGATATAAACATATAATGATGACATGATTTTGTTAATATATTTAATTGGCAAACGTTTTCAATACCCTGTTATCTTACTTAGCTAATTTATTAGCTAACACTTGCTCTTTGAATATGTTGTGCCATCAGATTAGGTGCATACGGAGCTAGAGAAAGGATAGCTTTGTAAGGATGGGTAGAGACATTAAAGATGATAGCATTTATGTTCTTAATGCTTAGACTACCCTTAGTCTGATGTTTGGCTACTTATTTACGATATTATGACGTAAGATCATGTAATAATATTTGGCATTTATGTTGGTGCCAAGACTTGGTTTTTCTTTTATTATTTCGATGATGCAATTAAGTAACACCAAAAGTTTATAAATGTTTCATCCGGTTACGGATGGGCAGATTTATATGAGATCCTTTCCGCTATTAATAAACGCCGTTGGGCGAAAGTTTTGAAAATCCAGGTTTTCTGCAAACAACGGGTGTTACAGGTTGGATAGGATAGATGGCAAGGTTGAGATAAATATGAAGAATCAATGTGTTAACTTTAAGGATCTTGAGAGTAGGATGGCTGCACTTTCTAGGCCTCCAGGTACTTTACCTAGCAATACTCAACAGAATCCTAGGCCTCAGTTTAGCATGGGGATGAATCAGGGACAAAATGCAGGGCAGAAGTACACTCCACCTCAAGCCCGTAATGAGGAAGCCAAGGCCATTACCACTCGTACAGGTAGATCTTATGACCCTCCTACTATGCCTAATGTTGTTGTTTCAGATGTACAGGATTCAGGAAATGATGATGAGGTTGATGAGGAGATTGAGAGGGAAGAGAATCCGATCGAGAGGACTCCGGTCACTCCACCAAAACCGGTTGTGGAACCCGAGATTAAAGCTTATAAACCAAAAGTTCCATTTCCACAACGGTTCAGGAAGGCCAAGCTAAAGGAACAATATAACAAGTTTGTTCAAATGATTTCAAATGTTCATATTAATGTACCTTTAGTTGATTTGATACAGGGGATGCCTCATTATGCCAAGTTCATTAAGGAACTTGTGACGGACAAAGGAAAGATGGAGGAGGCCAAAGCTACTTTTCTCAATGCCGAGTGTTCTGCTATCTTGCAGAACCGCATTCCACCTAAGCTTGAAGACCCAGGGAGTTTTCTTATTACTTGCTCTATTAGAACCATTATTTGTAAGGCTTTAGCTGATTTAGGTGCTAGCATTAATTTGATGCCCTATTCGGTTTGGAGTAAGTTGGCTTTAGGAATCCTTCGCCCGACTCGCATGAGTATAAGATTAGCTGACCATTCATTTCAGTACCCCATGGGATTGCTGAAAACATTAGAGTCAAGGTGGGCCATATTGTTTTCCTAGTTGACTTTGTTATCCTCGAGATGGAGGAGGATGCACAGGTACCCCTAATACTTGGTAGACCATTCCTTAATACCGCGGATGCTATCATCCGTGTGAAGGATAAGGAAATTTCTTTGGGCGTGGGTACGGATAGGATTGTTTTTAATGTTGAGAGGTCTATTAAGCATTCGTATTCTAATGATGAGTCATGTTTCAGGATTGATGTGATTGATGAGGCTTTGGACCGAGAGTTTCAGGAGTTGATGGAGACCGATATGGGAGATGAGGAGATTGCTAATCTAGGATCGCGGGAAATTTCTGATGATGATTTGTTTGCAGAGGTTATGGCACTTAGCTTGGATGAGACACCTCCAGTGGATGAGAGCTTTGAGAGAGTTGTTGCTGATGGAAGCTCAAGGGTACCTAATTCAGTTGATGTACCACCTACAGATTTGGAGCTTAAGCCATTGCCTGCACATTTGGAGTATGCTTACTTGGCAGGTAAATCCTCTTTACCCGTGGTTATCTCGTCCTCACTCTCGAGTGACGAAAAAGGACTTCTTCTGGCTGTGCTTAAAGCCCATAAGCGGGCTTTTGCTTGGAAGACCACCGACATTCCAGGTATTAGTCCTCACTTTTGTCAGCACAAGATTGATTTTGTCGATGATGTTAAGCCCGTTGTCCAGCGACAAAGGAGGCTAAATCCTAATATGAAAGAAGTGGTTAAGAGAGAAGTGATTAAGTTGTTAGATGCAGGGATCATTTTCCCTATTGCTGATAGTCCTTGGGTTAGTCCTGTTCATTGTGTGCCCAAAAAGGGGGGCATGACAGTGATTGAAAATGAAAATAAGGAACTTTTGGCTACTAGAACTGTAACGGGATGGCGGGTTTGTATTGACTACCGGAAGCTCAATGATGCCACCCGGAAGGATCACTTTCCTTTGCCTTTTATTGATCAGATGTTAGAGAGACTGGCAGGTAATGAGTATTTTTGTTTCCTTGATGGGTTTTCCGAGTACTTTCAAATACCCATTGATCCAAAGGATCAAGAAAAGACCACTTTCACGTGCCCCTTTGGCACTTTTGCTTACCGGCGAATGCCGTTTGGTTTGTGTAACGCCCCGGGCACCTTCCAAAGGTGCATGATAGCTATATTCCAGGACATGCTTGAAACCTCCATGGAGGTTTTCATGGATGATTTCTCGGTTTTTGGGGACTCATTTCATACTTGCTTGCATAACTTGGATAAGATGTTGGAACGGTGTGAAAGGGCACACCTTGTTTTAAATTGGGAAAAGTGTCACTTCATGGTGACCGAAGGTATTGTGCTAGGTCACAAAGTGTCTAAGGCCGGGATAGAGGTCGATAGGGCTAAGATTGATGTTATAGCCAAACTACCCCCGCCTTCCAATGTGAAAGGGGTAAGGAGTTTTCTTGGACATGCCGGTTTCTACCGCCGTTTCATTAAAGATTTTTCTAAGATTACTCGTCCTATGACCCACTTGTTGGAGAAGGACGTTCCTTTTATGTTTAATGATGCTTGTTTAAGGAGAAGTTGACTAATTCTCCTGTCATGGTCGGGCCGGATTGGGAATTGCCCTTTGAATTGATGTGTGATGCTAGTGATTTTGTTGTGGGAGCCGTGCTTGGGCAAAGGGTTGATAAGCATTTCAAGCCCATTTATTTTGCTAGTAAGACTTTGAACCCCGCCCAGCAAAATTACACCACAACAGAGAAGGAGTTGCTTGCCGTGGTTTTTGCTTTTGATAAGTTTAGATCTTATTTGGTGTTAAGTAAGACCATAGTTTTTACTGACCATTCAGCCCTTAAGTACTTGTTCTCGAAACAAGATGCTAAACCCAGGCTTATCCGATGGATCTTGTTGTTACAAGAGTTTGATATTGAGATCAAGGATAAGAAAGGGGCTGAAAATTTGGCTGCCGACCATTTGAGTCGCTTGGAAGATCCTCACCGGGAGGAACTTCGTGATGGGGAGATCAATGATCACTTCCCTGATGAGTGTTTAATGTTTATTTCTACTTCTGATGATGCACCTTGGTTTGCAGATATTGCTAATTATTTGGTTGCAGGTGAGATACCAACTGACTTCACGCACCAACAGAAGAAGAAGCTCATATCGGATGCCAAGTACTATCTTTGGGATAGCCCATACTTGTTTCGTGTTTGTGCAGATGGTATGGTGAGGAGATGTGTAGCTGGAGCTGAGCTAGGGAGATTCTGGATGCTTGTCACTATGGTCCTACTGGAGGTCATTACGGTCCTTCAGTCACCGGTAAGAAAGTGTTTGATGCAGGTTTCTATTGGCCTACAATTTTTAAGGAGGCTCAAACTTTGGTGGAGACTTGTGACATTTGTCAGAGACAAGGAAATATCACTAAGCGGGACGAGATGCCTCAACAGAGCATTCAGGTATGTGAGGTTTTTGATATTTGGGGTATAGACTTCATGGGACCGTTCCCACCGTCTAATAAGTTCCTATATATTCTTGTCGCCGTTGACTACGTGTCTAAATGGGCCGAAGCCAAGGCTTTGCCCACGAATGATGCTAGGGTAGTAATTGATTTCCTTAAACAATTGTTTTGCCGATTTGGTTGCCCTAGAGCCTTAATTAGTGATCGAGGAACCCACTTTGCAAATCATCAATTAGCTAAGGTCATGAAAAGATATGGTGTTGTACATTACTTTTCTACTTCCTATCATCCACAAACTAGTGGACAAGTAGAAAACACCAATAGGGCTTTGAAGAGAATTCTGGAGAAAACTGTGGGAGATAACCCTAAGGTTTGGTCAAAAAAGTTGGATGACGCCTTGTGGGCGTTTAGGATGGCTTATAAGACGCCGATTGGCACCACGCCGTACCGGTTGCTCTATGGTAAGACTTGTCATTTACCTATTGAGATAGAGCATAAGGCGTATTGGGCTTTGAGAAATTTAAACTTGGATATGATGGAAGCCGGTGAACTTAGGATGTTGCAACTCCATGAGCTTGATGAGCTTAGGTTGGGTGCATATGAGAATTCTAGGCTTTACAAGGAGCGAACTAAGGTTTGGCATGATAAGAGGATCCGTAGAAAGGAGTTTAAGGTTGGAGCTAAGGTTTTGTTGTTTTTGTCTAAGTTTAAGATCAAGTAACCTAAGCTAACTTCTAGATGGATTGGACCTTTTGTTATTAAGCATGTTTATCCGTCAGGTTATGTTGAACTGTTTAAGAGAGATGGTGAAGGATCTTTCATTGTTAATGGCCATAGACTTAAGTTGTACTTGGAAGAAGAACAAGTGGAGGGGATAATCGAGGAGATCTCCGTTTTTGAATTGGAGGCTTGAAAGGTTGTCGAGTCTCGCTAACGACTCGTAAATAAATTAAGCGCTTCTCGGGAGGCAACCCGTGTTATTTTCTTGTATTTTATTTTTGTTTTTGTTAGTTAGATTTGATGTTGTTTTGTCAAGAAAAATGCAGGTACAATTTGATGTGAAGCGGATTGAGGTAAGTGTTCAATATTTTCATTGTGAATAATTTTTCTAAGGGAAAACTGGGGGGACGTGACCAGTAGATCTGTACTGCGACGCAGTGGGGGTGACCAGGGCCCACTGCGCCGCAGTCGATTATTACTGATATTTTGGTGAGTTTTTGCCCCACTGCGCCGCAGTGGGGGATGTACGGGTTGACTGCGACGCATCCTAAACTAACTGATCTTGGGAGCAAAATTGCCCCACTGCGCCGCAGTGGTGGTGCGTGTTGCCCACTGCGCCGCAGTGGGTCTGTTGACTGGTCAAATCGAGGATGAGAGTTTTTGATTCTGATATATGTCATGAGGGATTGTCTTTGCAGGTTAGACAGGAGCATTTAACTGAGAAGGAGTTGATAATAGCCAAGATAGTGAAGAAGCCAAAGAAGAATGAGCAAGCGAGGTTGTTGGATGATACAGGTGTTATCGCTGCACCGCCTCCTGAGGTGGAGGATTCTGATGATGATGAGATGGAGGACGCCCCTCAGGTGCCTCAGAGGAGGCGGGGCCGTCCAAGTATTGATTTGACTGATATAGGGTCCCAGCTGCAACAGATTTTGGATGGACAGCAGGCTAGTGGTAGGGCATTTGATGATTATCAAAGGAGGATGGATCAGGATATGACTTGGATGGGATCGTAGCAGGCCCGCACCAACTATACCCTAGATTATTATCAGCCTATGTGGGATGCGCAGTACCATGGGCAGCCGTTCGTTCCCGATACTCCTATTCCTGATTTTTCACCACCACCTATTCATGTTCTGACATATCGTCAGGGTGGCGGTTCTTTCTTCCCACATGATCTAGGAGGATCTCCTCGTGGTCCTGTGCAGTTTGGTTCTTTTGGCGGGAGATCTTCTTTTGACGCAGGTACTAGTGCAGATTGGAGACCATGGACTGGTGCCGCTAGTCAAGCAGGCGGAGATGCTGGTGGTTCTGGGGGATTTGTTGGTGGTTCATCTTCTTTTGTTCCTGGTTTTATTGCAGGTTCTGGTTCAGGCTTTGGTGGTGGACCGTCTGGAGGAGATGTTGGCGCCTCTGGTTCGGGTCAAGAAGGAGACCGCAACTGGATCACCGATCTTTTTGATACATCTGGTCTTCCCTATGGCTATCATGGTCAGCAGCAGTGACGTCAGTGATGATGATTATGGTTCCCTTCTGGTTCCGTGGGATGGAATCATTTTACGATTTATGCTGATTGGTATTCAGGATGACTGTACTTTATACACTGTGTTTTATTTTATTTTCTTTATTTTCTGGTATCCACCCTACGGGGTGATGAGACATTGTACTTTAGTTTGTTTTCTTTCTTTTAGGTTTTTATTATTTTTTCTGCATTAAACAGTAGTTACTTTGATATGCTTAGAAATGTGGTTTGTTTGTGGTGCAAGTGCAACAGGACTATTCAATTTGATGGCTATTGTGCAACACTAGTGTGGGGGGGAACCCGTTGGATTCTCTTCTCATCTTTACTCTGTGGCATCGAATTGTTGATTGTGTGATGGTGTGCATATGCTGGCAGTAAGTTCAGCGCCGCTATATGTATGTTTGCGCATTTGTGACACGGGGTCGACTAACTTGTTTCAAAACGGGATGTGTCCTTACTCCGGTATGTGTTCTGATTTTTCTATGTTGCTTACCCCTATTTACCTTTGTTTGACCGAATATGGACATTGAGGGCATTGTCCATCTTAAGTGGGGGGGGGGGTGGCAAATAGGTTTAAGCTACCGGGTTTATCTCTTTTGTTGTTTTGCCATTGAGATTTTAGCCGTTCTTGTGAATGTGTCCCTCTCGTAGGCTTTTGGGTTTTATCCAAGAGTAAGGGTTCTATCTTGAATTCTGAACTATGATGTGCATGTTTGAGAATTGGTTGTTTCAATTTGGCGGGATGATAGAAGTTGATATGTTTTTAAAATTTGAGTTGAGTTTGTCCTTGTGGTAAATTGCTTTTGTCACTTAATTCATGATAACTTTCTAAGCAATTTTACTACAAAATTTTCCTTGGCAAAAATTTAATCGGCGAAATTGATAAAATGTAACATCCCCAACTTTTCTTTACTAGTTGACTAATGCCGTTAAGTCAATATTGTGTGTGTCGTTAAGTCTATTTTAGATTTAATGCTTATATGTAGTTAATGTGTGTTATGTGTGAGGTTTGAAAACCTAAATGTTAATGTAGTATAAATGTGTGTAATATGAAGGTTAATGTCTATGTAGTGACATTTAATGAAGATTAATGATGTATATGGTCAATAAAGTAGTTTGTGACCAATAATGAAGGATATTGGAAGCTTAGGGACTAGTTTTGACATATGTGCAAAGTCAAAAACGGGATTTGTAGTATGGGGGCTGTCATTAGGAAGTTTATTTTCAGATTTGTGCCTCCTAAGAAAACCCTAATCACCCCATAGCAAGTTCCCATCAATTTCAAGCCGAAAAGTCCCTTTGCGTGTGTTTATGGAGTGATTTATCAAGTATTATGCATTCCCATTGTGATCTACATGTATTAAAGGTAATATCCTCTTTGAAATCTGATCTTATGAGTCATAGTAGAGTATTTCAATCCAGGCCATAGGGTTTGGGTTGGGTTAATTGATTAAACGATTACCGATTTCATGTTATTTGGGTGATTCAATGATTGATTTAGGTTGTAAAGGAGTAAAGGGTTGATTGATGATTAAAGTCATCAAAAGTGTTGTCAGAGAGGTCAATTTTATGTCTCCAGGTCGGGCTAAGGGTTTGAGATCGAATGAGAATCGTTTAGATCAAGTTTTAAGATTGAGTTGCTGGTCTGCACCCCAGGTGCGGCGCACCAAGGGCGTGGTGCGGCGCACCACTGGACAGTTTAAGTTTTGATGGGGGCCGATATGTGACGCACCAAAGGATAGGTGCGGCGCACCTATGTTGATAGGAATTTCCCTGGAGGATTGGTGCGACGCACCATGTGGGAGGTGCGGCGCACCACATGGCCAGATTTCACAAAATGTGTTATTTAGCTTATATTTCGATCTTGTACTTGTTCTAGGTTATTGGAGACACCTAGTCATCGTTGTATTGTGCTTGTAGCTTGTTGTTAAACCGTATCGAGGTAAGATACACTACTTTTGTCACGCTGAGGGTTCAACAAGCAAAGGTTTCATACTTATAACTTCCTTAACGGTAACTTATGATATATGTGGGTATCTCGGGTTACACGGGAGGTATTATGGGTTATGTAGTTGACCATGAGACCTGAAATGCAATCCCTAATGTAGTGAAATGAAGTATTGCTTAATGTAGTGTCTTGTTATGCAGTTTATGTAAGTATTACGAAGTCTCTTATTATGCAGGAAATGTAGAAATGAAGTATAATGTAGCATGTGTTATGAAATGAAGTATAATGTAGCATGTGTTATGAAATGAAGTATAATGTAGCATGTGTTATGAAATGAAGTATAAAGTAGTATGTGTTGTGGTAAGAAGGGTAACGTAGTGTTTTTATATGAAGTAGCATGTAGAATCTTGAAATGCAGTATGACGTAGTTTATGTTATTGTGTGCATGTATTAATGGCTTGCTCATCTAGTTCACTAGACTTGTTAAAGTTGCCATGACACGTGCACATTTAAGGGCCCAAACGTAAAAGCAGTAAACGTAGTAAATGTTTAGGTAATGCAGTCACCTAAACTAAATAATGCAGGATCGAGCTCGTTAAACTTTGATGCAGGAAAGTGTTAAGCTTAACCCGTACTTGCCCTAGCCCGGCTAAGTGTGTTGACGTAGTTGTTGCTTGGGTGGCTCCTTGCAACATGGTCTTTATAATGCAGGGCGAGTAATACGAGGGGTTTGACCAACCTCCACATACGGATTACTCTTGGATTGGCTTTGCCATTCCTTAACGACGCTTGATGTACAACCGTGTGGGGTTTGTCATCTAGTCGGGTGTAACTTATGTTACACATTAACGCAGTTAATAACATGGTAAAGCAGTTAACGTAGTAAAGCAGTTAATGTAATAAAGCAGTTAAAACGTAGTAAAGCAGTCAATGTAGGAAGCAGTTATGTGGTTAATCGTGTGTAATGAAGTAATGCAGGATAGGCACATTTAGGATGATATCCTATTTGATATGAAGTTGATATGCAGTTTTGTGTGTTGTGTGTGGTGCCTAATGAGCTTGTCTAATAATGAAGAAGTGTTTTAATTGGACAAATGCTTTTAAATTAAGTGTGATCTTACTTAGCTATTCTTATAGCTAACACTTGTTTCTTTAATGTGGTTGTTCCTCAGGTTTAGCTTGATGGACTAGTGACGCAGGACTTGTGAGCTTGGGTAGATGCAATGAAGGAGCCTTAGCTACCCATAGACGATTCTTTCTTAGACATTTAGTTACATTTCGTACTTAATGTCGAATTTATGTAGTGTCGTGTGAACGGTTGTTTTATGTTGGGCAACCGTTGGGTTTTCATATGAACTATTGTTTGATATGCATGTAACACCAACAAAACGCAGAAACCGAAATGTTTTTATCGGTTTTGACTTTTAAAGTCTTTTCTTCCGCAATTTGACACCGTTAGGTGAAAGTTTTTGAAAACCCATATTTTTAAACGTCGGGTGTTACACTGAACGGTTATGGGGCTTATCCTTGTGGATTGATAACATTACTTGCATACTCAAATTTCCCAAACACCTAAAAGTTGTGAGATTCATTGTTCATATATAGTTGTGCTAGGTGTTTACGGTTTTGGTTTGATTGCCTTGTAATTTGTCCCTCTCTTAGGCTCTTGGATTTATTCGGGAGTAAGGGTTCCATTTCGAACTCTGCACTAAGATGTGCGAATTTGAGGTTAATTTATTCCATTTCCGGGTTCTTTTCTTTGATTTGAGTGTGCCGGTGGTGTGTTGAGCTAGAACTTGGCCTTGTGATCGTGACGAGACCGCAGTGAGATCACTTTTGTGATAAAAGTACATCGGATGACGAATTGGCATATAGGTTTGACCCATACTTTTCTTTCTTTATTTTCACTTTTCCTTTTGTATATTCATACCCTTACTATACTTATACTCACTTACATATACATCCTTCCTTTCTTTGTAAACCTTTCTTTACATCCTTTTAACTTAGCCTTTTCCATTGTATATATCCACTCATTTATGTAAACTTTACCTAATTATACCTTACTATACCGATAGTCTAATCCGGGGGGCCATTGATTGTCATTGGTTTGTTGATGTGGTTTAGGAGAGATTCAGTGGATTGTCAGTTGGAATATTCTTAGTACTTGAGTATACGTCAATTGGTCAAGTTATTGAGGATTATTTTGGATTGTTCAAAGGAAGTAAGTGTTGTAGACATGTTCATCATTGTAGGAGGGTGCCTACTAGTAGAGTAAAGTTGATTTCAAAAAAAAAAAAAAAAAAAAAAAAAAAAAAAAAAAAAAAAGAGAAAAAGAACTTGGGCTACTAGGGGGTACTTCTCATTTTTATATGTCTAAAGTTTTGTTGTATCATTAAGAATGGGAGACTTGGTTGACTTTAAGTTGTTTGAAGTTGATACACCACAATGGTGTCGAGTTTGCTTGGTATTTTTGAGGTGTCTTAGCAGGATAACATCTTATGGGTTGATGGTTTGTTGGCAATTAATGGTACGGGTTTTGATTAGACTATTTTGTACATCTTTCATACATACCCTATACTTTTGATTGTTTCCTTTCATTTCTAACCTACACTCCCTCACTCATTGTAAATGTCCTATATATATACCTTAGCCTAACTATACAACCATCTTATATGCCTATTTTGATGATGTACTTGGTGCTTACGCCATGTCGGTGGAGCTATGATCCTTGTTCAAGCCTATGGTAAGATATGCATCACGACTGTGCTTTGAGTGATTCTTGAATATTCAACCCCATAAGTAAGTTCGTTGGAGTACACTGATATTGATAGGTTCATTTGTTTCACTTGTGCATAGTCGTGTTATTGAGGCTTGTGGATTGTTCAGATATTGTCAAACATTTCGGGTTTTCATTTAAGATTAAAACTGCTTCACCCAACTTCTTTGTCTTTGACATACTTGGTGTTGTTTCTTTTGATACTCGTAATTGTTTATTTAGCTTCTTTGCCAAGGATTACTTTTTCTTTAAATGTTGGATTTGCTTGAGGACAAGCAATGCTCAAGTGTGGGGGGATTTGATGTGACCAATTTATACCCATCGCCCACATCGTTATTGGCCTTTTATTTATATGTTTTTTAGTCGATTTTGCTGGCATTTGGCGCGTTTATGGGTTTTGTTAGTGGTTTCAGGTTCTAAACAGGTGACGTGTCCGTTTTGTGCAATTTCGAGTAATTTTGAGGCCATGAAGTTGATTGGAGAGTTCGAGAGTTATTTAGGTGAAAAGAGATAGAAAATTTATGCAAGTTCTTATTTTTGAAGAAGTGTTATTCGGACCAGTATAGTTATACTGCGACGCAGTGGTGGTGAACAAGCCCACTGCGCCGCAGTCATCTAATGGAAATGAGCATCGAGACCAGTAGATTTTTACTGCGACGCAGTGGTGGTGAACAGGCCCACTGCGCCGCAGTCAGCTAGTGGAAAAAGGAGAATTCAACCAGTATATTTACACTGCGCCGCAGTGGGATGTGCATGTGCCCACTGCGCCGCAGTCAGCCTTGACCAACGAGCACCAGAGGCAGTGTATAAGCACTGCGCCGCAGTGGGGGCATCACTCGCCCACTGCGCCGTAGTGAGAGTACGGGGCTGAAGGGTTTTGGGCAGCTTTTGCTTCAGATTAAAGGGAGGTATAAATAGTTTACACAACCTAATTCCCAAATTATCAAGTCTTCTTTCTAAGAGCTGCACTACAAGGAACACCTTCAAGGATCAAATCAAGATTTCATCGTCTTCCGATTCATTGAAGATTCACGTGCACCCACTTAGATCGTATCTATTTTATTGTCTTGCAATTTCTATTTCTCAAACGATTGGTACATCATGTTCTTCCTTTATTTTGATTGTTATTTCAATTTAATCATGAGTGGCTAAACTTTCAATCATCCACCTTGATGAAACTAGACGAATGACGTGATTGCTATATGTTTTAATTCCAAGAGTTGATTTCATTTATCGTTGTGTCGTGATCTTGATGATTTAATTCCTTTACATTTATTATTATGATATTGGTGGCATGTGTGTCCTTCGTTAGTGGTACTAGTTGGATACAGATGTGATTTTCAAACGGTTGCTTGTCTATGAGCAATTATCACTAGTTCATGGTATGATAGTGAATGTCATTTTAATAAAAGGAATCATTTTGTCAACGTGTTTTGTAACGGTTGGTGGTACCACGTTTAATTCACAAAGGCACAATTGGTAATTTTTCGATCAGCAAACTAATTGTTGGTAAGGTTGTCTAGGCATTGGTGGTACCGGCTTGGGTAATTAAACTAGCAATTTAGGTGTTTGGGTGATTTGTGAGCGGTTGGTGGTACCACGCGAGCATTTTATCCTTTCACGATTATCGTGTCAACTCTCATTGAATTTGGTCCTAATTGAATGCAATCATGTTTGAAGTCTAGCGAAGTCAAGGTGGATGATCTTTACTATTATTGTTTGAAGCTTTACCTTTACTTTTACGCGTTTTTGTCTTCAAAGTTATTTTACTTTTATTGCCAAAGAGAGATTTGAAGCAACACCCTATTTTCCAAACTACTTTATTAGACAATTGATTCAGACCAATCCCCGTGAACGAACCTGGACTTACTTTTTAACTATATTGCATACGATCGGGTCCACTGCCCGATAGTGTGTAGTAGTGAGTTTCGAGGTGGTTCTAGTTTTAATTTTTAAACTCGATTTGGCACATCAATTACCTTTCTCAACATGATCTTTGATGAAGTGATACCTTACATCAATATGCTTTGTTTTAGAATGCTAAACAGGATTGCAAGAGATTGCAATGGCACTTTTGGAGTCACAGTAGATGGGAATTCGGTCATACTGGAAACCATAGTCAGAGAGTTGAGTCTTCATCCACAGAACTTGAGAGCAGCAACTAGCAGCTGCTACATACTCAGCTTCAGCAGTGGATGTGGAAACACAATTTTGTTTCTTTGAGGACCAACCAACCAACTTGTCTCCAAGGAACTGCACACTACCTGAAGTACTTTTGCGATCCAACTTACACCCTGCATGGTCAGCATCTGAGTAGGCGGTTAGTTCAAAACCGGTATCTTTCGGATACCATAAACCAAGGTTCATAGTTCCCTTAAGATACCGAAAAATACGCTTAACTGATTGAGCATGACTCTCCATAGGGTTTGCCTGAAATCTAGCGCACATGAATGTAGCAAACATAATGTCCGGTCGACTAGCAGTTAAGTACATGAGGGATCCTATCATACTGCGATAAAGTTTTTGATTGTAAGGTTTACCATTAAGGTGAGCATGAATTTTAGTTCGAGATTCCATGGGAGTACCAATTGGTTGACAATTAGACATATCAAACTTTTTCAACATGTCAGAGATGTATTTATTTTGGCAGATAAAAATACCGTTTGACATTTGTTTGACTTGAAGACCAAGGAAAAAGTTTAATTCTCCCATCATACTCATTTCAAAATGTTTGACCATTAACGCAGAAAAGTTTTTGCAGTACTTAGGATTTGTGGATCCGAAAATTATGTCATCTACATAGATTTGGATTAAAAGAATGTCACTACCTTGACGTTTGATGAACAAAGTAGTGTCAATTGTACCTTTGCAGAATCCAGATTGTAATAGATAGGCAGACAGAGCATCATACCAGCACGAGGGGCTTGCTTAAGGCCATACAAAGCCTTGTCTAACCTGTAAACATGAGTTGGACGCTTAGGATCCACAAAGCCCTCGGGTTGACCAACATAAACTTCTTCTTTCAGCACACCATTCAGAAAAGCAGACTTGACATCCATTTGATAAACCGTAAAGTTTTTGAATGCCGCATAAGCCAGGAAGATTCGAATGGCCTCAATGCGAGCAACAGGAGCAAACGTCTCATCATAATCAACGCCATCTTGCTGAGAAAAACCTTTGGCAACCAATCTAGCCTTGTTTCGAACAACGACTCCATTCTCATCCTTTTTGTTTTTAAAAATCCACTTTGTCTTGATCGGTTCTTTATGAGTGTAGGGATTAGGAACAAGTTTCCATACTTCAAGGCGCTCAAACTGAGATAGCTCTTCTTGCATGGCTTTTACCCAATCCGGATCATGAAGAGCCTCATTGACATTACTGGGTTCAACCATGCTCAAGAAGTTGACAAATAAACATTCATTTGCAGAGGCAGAACGTGTGGTTGGGCCAGCGTTTGGATCCCCAATAATCTGAGTGGGAGGATGAGGAAGCATGGAGCGAGACCATTTCCTTGAGTGAGGAAGTGGATCAGCAGGTTCATTATTTTCATCAGGATTGATAAAGCCTGGAGAATGTTGTTCAGCAACTTGCTCAAAACTTTGTTCATTTGGAAGGACAAATTCTTCTTCATCAGAGTCAGCATCAGTTGATTGATTGGATCCTGGAGAATGTTGTTGAGCAGGCACTAATGAAGGATCCTATGGTGCTGAAGACAAGTTAGAAAATTCAGGGGAAGATACATTTGTAGACAAAGAATTGACCGAAGGTGGAGAAGATGATTCATTAGAAGAGGTGGCAGGAGATGAACTTTGTTGATCAGCAGATGAGCTATCAGGTTGAGATGGATTGGAAAACGATTGTTCAGGTGAATCCAAGGGTTGGACCAAAGTAGGAGGACGATCATGATAAAATTCTTCAAACAAAATGTCTAACTCTTTAGTGGTTGGTTTGGAGAAACTCTGTTTATCAGAAGTTCTGTTCTGTGTAGCGGAAGCTTGTGGACATTAAAGATCGGGTCTTGAACCGTGTTGTTCAAGAACCATTCCAGAGAGTTCATCAAATTTAACATTCATACTCTCTACAATTTGTTTGGTTCTACTGTTGTAGACACGATAAGCAATGGATCTCTTGAATAACCAACAAAATAACCCTCGTCACCTTTTGGTTCAAATTTTCCAAGATTATCTCTATCATTTAGGACATAACAGACACACCCAAATATATGGAAATAGTTCACATTTGGTCTTCTCTTGTTGATTACTTCATAAGGAGTAATGTCAAACCTCTTGTTGATTATAGATCTGTTTTGAGTAAAGCAGGCAGTTGCAATGGCTTCAGCCCATAGATTTGGTGGTAATCTGGAATGGGCAAGCATAGTACGAGCAGCTTCAACAAGAGTTCGATTTTTTCTTTCAACGACTCCATTTTGTTGAGGTGTTCGTGCAGCTGAAAATTGATGAGTGATACCGATAGAAGAGAAGTATGATCCAAGAGTAGCGTTCTTGAATTCGGTACCATTATCAGAACGTACAATGCGAACAGAGGTTTGAAGATTTACTTGTGTCCTTTTGATGAAGTCAATGATTACTTGAGGAGCCTCACTCTTTTCACGAAGAAAATAGACCCAAGTATAGCGAGAGTAATCATCAACAATGACAAGAATGTATCGTTTAGCATGAATGCTTTGGACACGCATAGGGCCACACAAATCCATGTGAAGGAGATGAAGAGGAGCATCAGTGCTTAGATGCTTCTTTGGTCTATGGGACGCTCTCTTGAGTTTTCCAATTGAACATGCAGAACAAACATAGTTGGTGTCATACTTGAAATCAGATAGACCATCGACGAGTTGTTTATCAACTAGGGTATTAATTGTATGGAAATTAAGATGAGAGAGACGACGATGCCATAGCCAAGATTGCTGAGCCGAAGCTTTAGACAGAAGACAAATATTTGAAGATGGAGTTGGAATATTGTTGAGATCAATGGTGAACAGGTTGTTATCTCGTGAACCAGTAAGAATATCGACACCATCTTCGGTTTGAACTTTACATTCATATCTTCTAAAGAGGACTTGCAGATCATTGTCACAAAATTGTCCAACACTGAAAAGATTATGGCCCAAACCTTCAACATATGACACACGTTTTATGGTGATGCCATTTTGAACAATATCCCCATAGCCAAGAATGGGAGCTAGATGATCATTTCCAAATCTTACTGTTCCCATGAACCGTTCAACAAAGTTTTTTAACAATGATTTGTTACCAGTCATGTGTCTGGAACATCCGGAATCGACGTACCAGACACAAATAAGGAATTCCTGAAAAAACAGGAAATATGGTTTTAGGTACCCACTTAAACTGGGTCCATTGAAGGTCAGGAGATTTAACATGCAAGTATAATTATTTGGAGAACAAGAAAAACTTAAATGAAATAGATGAAATAGAAGAGCAAATATAAACAGTAAAAGAAACACACGAATAAACACACAATTCAGCAAGAATTTTATTGAAAGCAAGTAACCACACAAACAAGATCCAAGATTTAAGGTACGAATTACATGCATTACTCCTTAATTAAAGAGTACAAGAAGAACTAGTCCTAAGAGCATTAGAGCTATCTAAAGCAATAGGCCTACGAACTATCCACTCTTGTTTCACAGAAGTTGATTTCCCATCAAGCTTGACTTTCCTAGAAGCATGCAAGTATCTATCCTTAGGAAGCCATTTACTTTGACAATTTAAGCACAAGTAACCTGAAACATGAACATTTTTAGAGTTAGTGGATGACTGTGTGTGTATGTTCTTGACAGGTTTCTTCTTAATAGTCTCTTTGGCAGGTGGTGTTTGCTTTTTGTAAGTGGGAGAAAACCAACCATACTGATCTTGATATCTAACTATTCCAACAGCATCATCTCTAAATACCTTTAGGACAGACTTAGGTGTAGCCGGAGATTGCTTAGGAGAGCTAGAATACCTGTGGTTTCTAGGTTGTGCAGAAGCATGATTAACAAGTGGATGTTGTTTCATCTTATTGTCTTTACCCGTCGCAGGCACCGCCGGTCGGTTTTGGGTTAGTCACCCTCCCCCCTCCCCCCCCCCCCCGCGTGGGGGTGGTATTCGGCCCGTCTTCCCTGCTGTTCCCTGTTAGAGTTTTCCCCCCGCCGTCACCACTTGGTTGGTCTTTGGTCTTTGAAACTTCTCATGGAATTGGTGTGATTCGTAGAGTGTGATTTTGGAATCCTTTTTAATGAAAATTCAACCTTTTCTTCCTTTGGGACAAACTGTTTTTCAAAATCAGGATCATACGAATGATCTTCTTCTAAAAAGTTATTTAGATTAGGAAGATTTGAAAAATTCATTTTGGCATATTTGACTTTAGGTTTGGATTCCAAACTCACACTTGGGACATTTGGGTCTTTGGGACAAGGACTTTCTTTGGATGAGATTGAAGCATTTGTTGCATTTGAAAACTTTGAGAGACTTAGTTCACCTGATTTGACTGAACTGAAACTTCCCTTGAGTAAATTTGATGCTTTTTCAATCTTATTATCTGCGAAAGCTTGAATAACAATATTTTTGTACGCCACTTCCATCTTAATTTTATTAAGTTCAGCGAGTACATTTAATCGTTGTTCTCTTTCTTTTTCAAATTTTTTAGACAGAGTATCAAAATCATTCAAGTAAGTTTGAGTTTCCTCAGAAAACTTGAAAGGTTCAGTATCAAAAACGTTTGGAAAGAAATGATCTTTTTCAACTTCGTATTCACAATCAGTTTGAACCGAAACGTGAACCCCTTCAAAAACTTCCTTTTTGATACACCGTTCCTTTTCTAAATCAAGTTTTAATGCAGTGATCTCATCCAAGTAAATCTGGGGGTCAATTGGGTTCTCATTGGTAGGAATGTCAAGGTCTGTTTGAATTGAAACATTATATGTCTTAACAGAATCCCATTCAGTTTGCACAGCAGCATCAACAAGATCACATGCAGAAATATAGGAAAGAGAAGATGAAGACATGATATCTTCACAAGCAGAGCAATTAGGTTCAGCACAATCATAAACTACTCCAATGGTGAGGGGGTGAGCACACCCACGCCCCATGATACAGTCTTGTGATAGTGATTTTGAGTCATTAAATTATCTAGCAAAAGTTGTTGCGCATCAAGAGTTCGTTTTAGATCTTCAATTTGTTTTTCCAAAACACTTTGTGGAATGTATGGTCGGACTAAAGCAGGTTTTGGGCCAACACATTCTTCCATTTGATAAGACTCATTAGGATAAACCACAAGTTGTTGTTCATCTGAACTTTCATTGATTTCAACAATGTAATGGAAGATTGAAAAGATCATTTGACGCATTAATTTGATCATAATTGCATTGAATAACACATTTTGCTAGATAATAATCTGTCTCAATATCACCATAACTTGGTCTCACAAATTGGGTGGTCATGCCATACCGCATTAAATCGGCGTCATACAGAGAGAGGTGGTACTTCATGTTGTGCTTTGAGCAAATTCTTTGGATTCTCAAAATCCAACCCTTGAGTGAACCCAGTTTCGAAACCTCTAGGCTTGTTTAAAAAGATTTGTTTATTAGATCGATCGATCCTGTAAACCTTTTCTTGATAAAATTTGATTTCTTCCTTGAGATGATCAATTTTCTTATCAAGTTGTTAATTATTTGAATCTTTTATGTAGCAAGCATAGTTTAAATCAGAAATTTTGTTTTCTAATTCTTTCAAAGCCGGGTTGGACTCTTTTAACTTAATTTTCAAGGACTCAAGGTCTTCAGCCAAAGCATTTGCTCGAAACGTTTCATTGGACTTTGCAATTTGCACCTCTTTGATGGTCTTGGTTAATTCAAAAACTTTGGTCTCAAGTTCTTGATTTGCAAGTTGCAACACAGAAGAAGGGGTAAAAGAAATGGAAGTTTGATTAGCTGTCAATTCATCAAAATCTTTTTGAAGTTTTTCATGTATGGTTTGAAAATCAATCAAAAGTTTTTCTTTCTCTTGTAAAGATTCAGTTAAATTAGAAACCTCAAATTTCAAAGATTTATTTGTTTCGACAACTTTATTCATGTATTCATCGAGTTCACGTTTGGGAATAGTACAAACCTCATCATCATCAGATTCAGAACTGATACCACCTTCATCAAGTTCCTTGGACCGCTTAATCTTCGTCATGAAACAAACATTTGCAGCAAGCTCTTCAGTCTCTTCATCAGAAAGGTGCAACCATTTGTCATCTTCAGCCATGAGGGCAATACCACTTTCTTGATGTTTCACTAGCAGGAGCTTGTTCTGGTAGTAGTTGGAATTCTTCTGACGAGGTTTTTGGCAGTGGATAGCAAAATGACCAGTCAGACCACAATTGTAGCATTTCTTTTCTTCGGTCTTCTTCTCAAGAACCCTCTTCTCAAACTTCTTTGGAGCTTCATACTTCCTTTCACCACCAACATTGTTGTAGTGATTGTCAAATTTTGGAGCTTGTGAATTCTTGACATAGGAAGACACTGATGAAGTGCGAAGTTGATTGTTGGTTGGTTTCTTTGTGAAGAATTTTTTCTTGAAGGCTCTTGTGAAGTAGGCTAAGTCTTTGTACATTTCTTTTTCCTTGTCATCCATGTCTGGGTCACTGGTGTCACTTGATTCATCATCATTAGCAGTTTCAACAACATTTTTCCTTGACGATCTGGATGGCTTTCTATCAGCAACTAGAGCAAGTGGATCTGATGAGGAGCTTCCTTCAGTCTTCATTTGTTGCTTTTGGACAGCTCGCAGGTTGATCTTCAACTTCTCATACAAGGTATGAATAGAAAGTTTGCCAAATTCATCTTGTTGGTTGAGTTGAGCACCAAAGACTTGCCATTCTTCATGAAGATTTCTCAGAAATTTGATGTTTAGTTCCAAGTCAGTCTTTTTAATAGCATTCTTTCTCAGTTCATTGATCACGTTACAGAAACGTGTATACGCTTCTTCCAACGTTTCACTGTTCTCTTGTTTGAATGATTCATACATATCAAGAACATTGGATAATCTGATCGTTGAAGACACCTCTGAACCTTGCAATTGCTTTTCAATTTCATCCCAAATCTCTTTTCCAGTTTCATATGAATCAACATTGGAATAGATATCGTTGGGAAGAGCCATGTAGAGATGAGATCTGGCAAGATTATCAGCCTGAGTGCGGTTCTTTTGGGCTGTGCTCCAACTTTCTTTAGGAATCAGTTCTTTGGTGACTGGATTTGTATGAACAGCCGGGCCTTCTTCATAAGAAGCTTTGATGTCGTCCCCAAGAGGTTGTCTTTCAATCCAATCCAAAAACCGTTTTTTCCATTGGGGATATGACCCACGATATAAAACAGGAGGTCTTGAATCGGAACCGAGAATCAAGGAATCAGAAATCGACATTCTGAGAAAATGTGAAGAAAAACCGGTTTTCAGTAAATGTGTACTAATCGGGTTTCAGCAAGTGTGTACTAAATCCGGGTTTCAGCAAATGTGTACTAAATCCGGTATTCGTCTCAAAACTTGGACAGAGTAACTTTTCACAAAGTTGAAGAAATTAAGAACTAATACCGGTTTTGGGGTAAACCAGGTATTAAAATATAGTAAAACCGGTTTTGAGGAGAAATTCTATACAAATACCAGTATTGATAAAATGTATAGAAAATCCGGTTTTCGAGGGGAGCTTTGGACAGAATTTCGACTTGTACAAAGAAGAAATTATGAACTAATACCGGTTTTGGGATAAACCAGGTATTTTCACACACAAAATTACTTAAAGTCAAAAATCTTCACTAAATCCGGTTTCAGAAAATACTGCACTAAAACCGGGATTCAAGAAATACTTCACTAAATCCGGTTTTCGTGGAGAAAGTTGGGTATTATGACGAGATGAAAAATGAAGAAATTAAGTACAAATATCGGTTTTGGTGTAAACCAGATATTGCAGACTATAACAACGAAAATTAAAAAATTTATCAAATTGAAAACCGGAAGGAAAACCGGTAGGAAAACCAGAAGGAAAGCCGGTTTTATAACAGAAATTCAAAGGAAAATGAAACCGGAATGAAAACCGGATTTCTGAACAGAAAGTTAAAATTTCAATTTTAAGTCATTTGGTTTTGAATTGGGATTTGAAACTTCTTGAGGATGATTATAGGAAGGTAATGAGTGAAATGAAACTAGAAAGGAAGGAACTTTAACATGTTTAGAGGGTAAAGATTGGATTTCGGTAAAGTGGGAAAAACACAATTTAGCACAAATTTGAACAAAATCAAGCCATGGCTCTAACACAAGTTGTGATTTTTCTCTGATACCATCTGTAAACAAGTACTAAATCGTGATTTGTGATAATGTGTGTGAGAGAGAGAGTTAGAGAGAGAAAGGGAGAAAGGGAATTCTATATTCAAAGGTTAATTTACAAATGAGAGGTGAGGGGGTTTATATAGGCTTGACATTTTCCTTAAACCCCCTCCCTAATTACTTAACAAGTCCTTTTCTATTTACAAGTAAAACCTTCCATACTTCCCTAACATAATTAAAGGACAAATCTATTACAAGTGTACAAAACATGCACTAACAAATAATTAAAGCTAACACCAATGACTAGCGTTCCTTCACACACCAGCCTACTAAATGTCACTGAAATAAGAGGGAAGGAATCATTACTCAATAACATTATATAATTTCTAATGATCTCCAGAACTTACATAACATTGATCACAAGTGACATTTCTTTGTTTAATTACCTTTATCACCTTGACGTAGTTTCACTGATTTCACAAACTCATTAAATCCAGCGAGAAAGTAGATCCTAGTCTTTGTATTAGGCCAAAATTTGAAGTCAAATTTCCAGTCTTTTCTGTCTGCATCTAGGATTACCAGGCACTTCCCTTTGGAATCATTAATCCAAGGAAAATAGTCCTATACGAGATTAATAGTCACACGAAATAAAGCTACATCAAGACCAAAAAGCATATTTGTTTTAACATGTATATCAACGAATACAAACCTCTGCACATTGCTTTGGAATCACAAGACGCCCAGTCCCAACGTCACTAGCAGTTAACCTTTTCTCGAATAAAGGTTGGACTATCACACTTGACTCCTCTGCTAAACATTTCCTCAAGTAGGATACATGGAAGGTGTTATGAATTCCATCCAATTCTGGAGGTAATTCCAACTGATATGCCACATCT